>CM053568.1:67187346-67258701 GCA_028646485.1 Cryptoprocta ferox
CTTTCCTCCTTTGTCAAAGATTAATTGGCCGTACATTTGTGGGTCCAGTTCTGGGCTCTCTAATCTATTCCACTGGTCTATGTGTCTGTTTTTGTGCCAGTACCATACTGTCTTCTACCTTTTAAAAACAAGTCTTTGTGGAAGGAAGAAAAGAGGAAGGAGAGGGGAGGGGAGGGGAGGGGAGGGGAGGGAAGGGAAGGGAAGGGAAGGGAAGGGAAGGGAAGGGAAGGGAAGGGAAGGATTGCATGAGCTCCAAACCATAACCCTACCTTATTCCACCTTCATCTCACCCACCACAAGTGCAAAAAATGACTCAATTCAACAAATATTTATTTACTACCCACTATGTGCCAGTTACTGTTCTAGGCATTGATTAGAACAGAAAAGGTGCTGGTTCAAACACAAATTCTCATACCTGCCAACCATCTTTCTTCACACCCAGAATATTCTGGGGTTTGTCATCTGACACTTCCAAGTCTTTGCTGACTTGCCTCAGGTCATGAATAATCCTTAGAAACTGGCCCTTTATTGTTCTTGTAGTTACCAGGTGATGATGCCAGTGGCAGCTATCTGGGATTTGGGTTAGTTTTTTTGTCCATGGAGTTCTTACAGTCCTAAGAGACTACGTGTGACTCCCAGTTCTTCCCTAAGGAATAATGTTTTTCTCTTAGGACCCAGAATCAGACTTTCCAGTACTCTTGAGTTTTTGTAACCAGGCTTCAGTCTCCAACCAGGACATTCAATTCTACTGCCATATCCTCATTCAGTCAGTGTACAAGCATTTTCCATCAACTCACTCATTCTAGTCTTGGTTCCCAGACTCCATGTCTCCAGTTGCTATGGGAGGTTGATAATGATTCAAGAATTAAAGTCTGAAATGAGAGCAGCCCCAGAGACTGTTCTTCTCAAACAGAATTTGAGTGAGGTGTCTAAAACTGCATTGTCTTCAGGGATCAAGCAAATAATGTAAATGTATAAAGACATCTATGTACAACACAGTAGGGAGAGATGAGGTCTGCGTAAAATGGAGAAAGCATGCAAATTCCAATTAAGAAAGAGAACACTGGGCAAGCCACCAAGTCAGCCGCTGCAGCTCTTCAAGGGCAGAATGGAGGCTTCTTGGGCTTTGTAGCCCCCACACTTGGCACATAGCCTGCACTTGGTAGGTGCTTAAATCAAGGAATAAGTGAAAGAACAAAGAAGTGAGTGACCAACACATTAGAGCTGAAAAAGAGACCTTAGATTGTGCCTCATAATATGGGAGATGATAAGCCTCATTCATTTGAAGGTTTTTTCCTCCCAAAACTGTGCCTCTGAGAACCTTTCCAAACTTATAATAATCCTCCAATTAGTCTGCCTAAAGGATTTAATTTTTTAAAATGTTTTATTTATTTTTGAGAGAGAGAGAAACAGAGTGTGAGCAGTAGAGGGGCAGAGAGAGAGAAGGAGACACAGAATCTGAAGCAGGCTAAAGGCTTTGAGCTCTCAGCACAGAGCCTGATGCAGGGCTCGAACCCACAAACTGCAAGATCATGACCTGAGCTGAAATTGGACATTTAACTGACTGAGCCACCCAGGTGCCCCATAAAGGATTTCATTTTTATTGGGACTTCATTATAGATAGATACATAGCTAATCAGTGGATAGGTGATAAATATTAATATCAATGTCTCCCTTTAAAACAACTCAGTGTCAAATAATACATTTTAAAAATTCAATATCAACTCCTCTGATGTAGCAATAAGTCAGATGAAGTGATGAAAAGGGAAGTAAGTGAAAGCAGGAGACGAAAAAACATAAGCAACTAGAGTCAGGGGCTCACTTGATGGATGAAGTTGTTTTAGTCCGAGTTATCTTCAGGCATCAAAGTTACTCCCTTCACTCATCTCTGGCAATGTGGATGGAAGAAGACAGTGAGGACGGGCATTGGACAATAAAGACTAAAAGAGGTAGAAGTACTTCAGGCATAGGAAATTCCCTCTTGTACTGTTGCTACGCCGATCGTTCTGGTGGCAATCCAGAAAAGAGGGCATTATTTTGTATTTAACAAGGCCCTATACATTCAGTGCCTGGAGATGATGGCATATGACTTTAGGGCCTTCTTCCAATCCTCCAGGGATAGGCCAAATTATTCATGAAAGCTGCCAGTCCAGTGTTCTCATGAACCTGTCTTATCTCTCAGCTGCACCTCCCCCTTTCTCTTCTTGTTTTATTCTTCCCGTCTTGTCTGTCTGCCTGCCTGTTGACCCTGATCATGGGTCCCAATGCACCAGTGTGACCAACTCCTGAACAGTTACCCTTCTCCTTATTTTCTATACATTTCCATGTTGATGGCACTGTACTCCCAGTAACTTATTAATGGCTTGATTCCAGGACTATATTCATTTCCTATGAATATAGGAAAAAAAAAATTGATACAAACTTAGTGGCCTACAATGCTAGAAATGTATTCTCTTATAGTTCTGGATGCTACAAGTCTAAAATCAGTGTCACTAGGCCAAAATCAAGTTGTGGGGAGGGCCACATTCCCTTCAGAGGCTCTAAGAAAAGAATCTATTCCTCACCTCTTCTAAATTCTGGCGGCTTCTAGCATTCCTTGACTTGTGACTACATTACCCTAATCTCTTCTGTAAAATCTCCCTCTACCTCTGTCCCTATAAGGACACCTGTGATGGCATTTAGGGCCCACGCAGATAATCTGGGATAATCTCATCAAAAAATCCTTAACTTCATCACACCTACAAAGACCTTTTTCCAAATAAACTAACATTTATAGTTTCTTGGGATTAGGAAGGGAAGAGGCATAGGCACTTTTTTAGCTAATTACAAGGACCTTCTCACATAATTTGATTCCATTAACAGCCCCAACCCCAAACCAAGAGCATTGTTCCCCAGAGAGTTACAATGTTGTTCCATTTGAACGCCTACAGCTAAATGCCACTATCATCTTAAGTGGGAAAGTACATTAACCTAAGAAGTTTCCCAAATATAAAGGTCTGTCTTGTTTAATGCCTGCTTCCCCTTCATCTAGTTTTTCACGGATGCTCAAATCAACAGCAGTCTATATTCTTTTCCTCACTGGAATATCTGTTATACCTTCACTATCCTCTTTTCCTCCTTGGAATTCAAAGTGTGGACGGTGAGGCAGAAATGGGGATGGTGAGAAATTAACAGAGTCTGTGGACTAATTCTAAACCTGGCATTGTTATCTCTCCTGGAGTAAGTCTCTGTAACTCCTAGCAGATCTCGTATATGTGCCTGCCACCTCTTTCCCTCCAAAGATCGAGACAGGTACAAGTCAGGCCCAGATGGAGTCATAACTCTCTTAAGAAAGTAAACTTCTCTCAGCTTTTCTAGAGATGAAAACAGAGGCTTCTCCACCTTCCACCCTGGAAAGCTCTCTTGGGGAGACTCGTACTATGCTCATGTTTGTTCAGGTGGCCTGACATTCGCCACAAGACATTCTTTCCCAAGCAAGCTCAAAAGACAACCTCCTGCTTCTGTAAAATATGTGGATTGAGTTTCTTTGAATGAAAAGGCATAGCATATTCAACCCACTTAGAGGAACTCATAAGCCTTCCACTGCGGGGAAAGTGTTACTCGAACCAGTCAAAGGATGCCACCCAAGCGTAACCAGGAAAGTGGTTTCCCACTTGAATCTAAATATGATTTGGGCTCTTTTGGGGGTGGATTTATGTTTCTTTCAACTACAGCACTTGGGCAGAAGAAGCTTCTTTTGCCAAGAAACAAAGAACATTCTCTGTACCCTTTATCAGTTCTCATAAAAGTTTTCCAATTCTCCTCATGCTGTGCTGAGAAAGAAAACAAAAATTATCCGTGGCTTTGTAAAAATCTGTTGCTTTTGGGAAATGTTCTTTTCTGGGCAGTACGAAAATCAGTTTCTGACTAAAACAGAGGAAAATTAAAGTGATGTTTTTATAATCATAAGGTTTTAAGAAAACAATGAAGCATTCATGCTGTAGAAATTGTTAAATTTGTTCAAAATCCAAAAATAGCCTTGGAAAACCCTAGGACCCTTTACAGATGTGCTGGGACCCATGCTTTAAAGAGTTTGCTAATGAAGGACTAAAATGCTCAAATCCTTTAAGTAACAGGATGGAGTTTTATTTACATAGAGAACGCCTTCTGGAGGGAGGGGGGAAAGCAGTTTCAGGCCAAGACCACATTGGAGATGAGGCCAGCGAACTATAAATGGGACTGAGCATGGATATGGTGAGCTGTCTGCTACAGAAGCCCCATCATCAAAAGAACAAAGCTCGTCCCCTTCGAATTGAGGGAACAACTGTTCTTTCTGCTGGTTCCACACTAGTTTCTGCACTGTAGCCATCAAAACGAGTAATCAAATAAGCCCAGAGTACTTGTTGTTAGGCCATTTGAGGAGCTATCAGGAAAAAAAATCCTGGTTTTCAAGAATGCAAAACTTTTTTCTTCACTCTTGGCTCTGACAGGATTGGAGCTCTGGTTTCTTGGCTGATGGCTTTAATTTTGACCTCAGCTAAGCCTCTTTCAAATGCTGTCTTTACTGTGTTCAGAGCACCCACTTTCCTTTATTTGAAAAATGTGTGCATGTATGAATACGTATGTATTTTATTTTAGTTATTTTCCTTTGGGACATTGAACTAAGAGGAAAGAGATGATCATGTGACATTCAGGGGCAGTTTGCTGACATTCTTTGTTTCTAAATCTCCTGATACTTAACAATTAGCTATTTACCTTCCACCAGGACAGAACACTCTGTAGCCCTCCACACACATCCTACCATCTCCCAATTATGACTTCAACTTCTTCCAACTCTATCTCTTTACCATGAAAAAAATATCATTCATGATTCAGTTCAGATACTACATCTTCTGGGGAGACTTCCTAATCCTCACTCTCGCTCACTGACACAGGCTAGGTTAGATGTCTCTCTTCTGTGTTGCCATGGAAATCTCTGCACCTCTCTAACACCAAACTTACTGCCCTATGTTGTAATTGCATATTCACTAGTTTGACTTCCCCCATTAAACAGCTTCCTATCCCCAGTGCCTGGCAAAAAGTTGATAATCAATAAATGCTCCTTAACTACTGCACTGTATTTAAAGTATTTTTTTCTTTCCCATTCATAAGAATTTACGGACCCCCAAAACTTAAAGATAACTTATCTTCATCAGTAGCACGTCTTTGTAGTCCAATTTGTAAAATATTTTTTCTTTTCCTAGATTAGGCCTGAGCTATGGGAAAAGAAATATTTCATCTTCAGTTATAGAAAGAGCTATTCCTATAGCTAAGATGCCCTGAATGTTGATTTCTACACACTGTGCCTCTGGCACTTCTGAAAGAAACATTGTTCTTAAAGCGATTGAAGGGATTTAGGGTTTCACTGAACCATGATGTAGGCTGCCTCAGCTGAACTGCTGAATCTGTTTGCCTGCCACCAGGATCCAGTCTCCAGAATAAAGCAACATTAAAAGAAAATTAACCCTCATAATTGCTTCCCCAACAGGTTTTGTTGTCCACATGGGATTACACACAGGATGACCAAGTTTCCCATAACCTTAACCAATGGTCCTGAACTCCTCATCCTGGGCTGATGAGCACAAGTCAAGAATCCAAATCCCTTTTCTCCTAAGGGCTAATCCTTTTCAATGAGATGTTCACAGACCTATGTTATTAATGTAGATTTAAAGAAAAGGGAAAAAAAGAAACAATCACATTCTCAAGGAATTCAAGGTTGCATGACTGAAAAGGGAACTCAAGATTTTCACGCTTAAATGTTCATAACTGAAGGTCCTGCCGGGTGTAGAATGTGTGCACATCGCTTATTCCAATGGACATCTTAGATAAAAGAGATCATCTGGCTTTATATTTAATAAAATGATCTTTCAAGGTACTAAAGATAAGACATGAGAAGCTATCACTGAGCTTTCAAAAGCCTACAATGGCCTGATTTTAAATCAAATGAAAAATTTCCTTTCAGATCAAATTGGTAAAAATCTGGATACAGGCCAGAAAAAAAAAAGTAGCAAAACTCCACCATATGAAATTAATCATGAAGTTGAGGTCCGGGAAGAACATTGAAAAGTCATTTCCTTTGCCTCCAGCTTCCAGCCCAACTCCCTTTGACCACTCTGAGGTCAATGTATATACCACTGGCACCCAGACATGAACCATAGAACTATGGGTGGCAGGGCTCAGAATTATTAAAAGAGGTCCAAGAATCTACATGAGTGGCAAATGTTGGCTGAGACTAACTAAGCAATATGTCTCACCAAACACAAAATATCACTTATTAACTGTATTTAAAGTTTCTTTTCTTTTCTTCTTTTTTTTTTTTAGTAATCTCTATACCTAACATGGGGCTTGAGCTCACATCCCCACGATCAAGAGTCATATGCTTTCACAATTGAGCCAGCCAGCCGCCCCTAACTCTATTTAGATACTGATTTCAAAGTGTTACTGATTTCATAACCGTTTTTCTTCTTCAAATAGTTTCTCAAACAATAGACCCTACAAGCAACATTACACTCAGGGTTGGGAACGAGGGACAAGGATATGTGAATATTTTTAAAAGCTAATTTTTTATAAAAGAATAACATCCATATGTGTGAATACTTTTGACATTAAAGTGTTAGAAATTACTGTACTACACATTTTTATCAATAATCCATAACACATTTGTATATACTGCACATTCAGTTTATTTCAGGGCTTCTTAGTCTTCGTAGGCAGAAGGGTCTTCAAAAAGTCTAATCTAAATTCTTCCTGCTACAGTTTTACCTGAGCTTAATTTATAATTCCATATAGCCAGTGACTACTGACTTACCCTCTGTTCCGGGTTCCTCTTCCTGAAGCTGAATAACTTACAAATCCTCCCACACAGAGTTATATTTCAATACTTACATTGCTATTCTCTAGAACAATACTGTCCAATAGAACTTTTTGCAATGATGGAAATGTTCTATACCTGTGTTGTTCAATACAGTAGCAAGGAACCACATGTGACCACTGAGCAATTAAAATGAGTCAATGATAGGGGCACCTGGGTGGCTCAGTCACTTAAGTGTCCGACTTTAACTCAGGTCATGATCTTGTGGTTTATGAGTTCAAGCCCCACGTTGGACTCTGTGCTAACAGCTCAGAGCCTGAAGCCTGCTTCAGATTCTGTGTCTCCCTCTCTCTATGCCCCTCCCCCGCTCACACTCTGACTCTCTCTCTCAATCATAAAATAAAATAAACATTAACAAATTTTTTTAAATAAGCCAACGATCACAGAACTAAAACAAATAATCCTAACATCTATATGGAACCACAAAAGATCCATAGTCAAAACAATATTGAAAAAGAAAAACAAAGCTGGAAGTATCACAATCCCAGATTTCAAGATACAGTATAAAGCTGTAGTAATCAAAATACTATGGTACTGGCACAAAAAAAGACACACATTCATCATCTGGAATAGAGAGTCCAGAAATAAACCCATGTTTACATGGTCAATTAATCTATGACAAAGGAAGCAATAATATATAATGAGGAAAACAGAATCTTTTCAACAAATGGCTCTGGGAAAACTGGACAGCTACACACGAAAAAATGAAACTGGACCATTTTCTTATACCATATACAAAAAGAAAATGGGTTAAAGACCTAAATGTGATGGGGCGCCTGGGTGGCTCAGTCAGTTAAGTGTCCGACTTCAGTTCAGGTCATGATCTCATAGCTCATGAGTTTGAGCTCTGCCCTGGGTTCTGTGCTGACAGCTCAGAGCCTGGAACCTGCTTCGGATTCTGTGTCTCCCTCTCTCTGCCCCTCCCCCACTCATGCTCTGTTTCTTTCTGTCTCAATAATAAATAAACAAATAAATAAATAAATAAATAAACATTAAAAAAAAAAAAGACCTAAATGTGAGACCTGAAACCATTAGTCAATAATTGCTTTGACGTCAGCCATAGAAACATTTTTCTAGGTATGTCTCCTCTGGCAAGGAAAATTAAACTTTGGACTACATCAGAATAAAAACCTTTTGCCCAGTGAAGGAAACCATCCACAAAACAAAAAGGCAATCTACTGAATGGGAGAAGATATTTGGGAGAATGATATACCTGATAAGAAGTTAATATCCAAAATATATAAAGAACTTATACAAAATGGGCAGAGGACCTGAACATTCTTCCAAAGAACAAAGTACAGATGGTCAACAGAAACAGGAAAAGATGTTCAACATCACTAACCATCACGAAATTCCAAATCAAAACCACAATGAGATATCACCTCACACCTGTTAGAATGGCTAAAATCAAAAGGACAAGATATAACAAGTGTTGACAAGGATGTGGAGAAAAAGGAACCTTCAAGCACTGTTGGTGGGAATATAAACTAGTATAGCCACTGTGGGAAACACTATGGAGTTTCCTCAAAAAATTAAAAATAAAAATACCAAATGATCCAGTAATTGTACTGCTACTGAGTACTACCCAAAGCAGTACTACCTAAAGTACTACCCAAAGCAGTAATTGAACTGCTACTGAGTGCTACCCAAACAAAATGAAAACATTAATTCAAAGGGATACATGCACCCCTATGTTTACTGTAGCATTATTTACAATAGCCAAGATATGGAAGCAACCCAAGTGTCTATCCATAAATAAGTGGATAAAGAAGATAGGTGTGTGTGTATGTGTGTGTGTGTGTGTGTGCGTGTGTATAAAATGGAATATTACTCAGCCATAAAAAGAATGATATCTTACCATTTGCAACAACATGGATGGGCCTAGAGGATATAATGATAACTTAAATAAGTCAGTTAGGGGGGTGCCTCGGTGGCTCAGTTGGTTAAGCGGCCGACTTCAGCTCAGGTCATGATCTCAAACTCTGTGGGTTCGAGCCTCATGTCAGGCTCTGTGCTGACAGCTCAGAGCCTGGAGCCTGTTTCAGATTCTGTGTCTCCCTCTCTCTTTGCCCCTCCCCCGCTCACTCTCTGTCTCTCAAAATAAAATAAAGACATAAAAAAATTAAAAAAAATAAGTCAGTTAACGAAAGACAAATACCATATGAGTTCACTCATATATGGAATTTAAGAAGCAAAACAAACAAAGAAAAACAAACAAAAAAAGCAGGGTCTTAAATACAGAAAGCAAACTGGTGGTTGCCAGAAGAGAGGTAGGTAGGGAGATGGGTGAAATAGATAAAGGGGATTAAAAATACACTTACCTTCATGAGCACAGAAATGTATAGAATTGGTGAATCATTACATTATACACCTGAAACTAATATAACACTATAAGTTAATTATACTTAAATTTTTTAAAAAGAGTAGAAAAAATAAAACCAGCCACTGAGATTTGAGGACTAAACTTTTATGTTAATTAATTTACATTCAAATTTAAATAGACACCTAAGGCCAGTGGCTAGCATACTGGATGATGCAGATCTAAACAGCATTCATTTCCTAATCATCTTCTTTAATTATAGTATCCCCTAAATGCAGTAAATAGCCCAATAAAAACCTAATTGATTACAAAACCTGGATTATTTGATTTTACACATAACACCATGGTGCCAATGAGGGCAATGACATGGAGGCATATTAGCTTTATAAATAAAGACAAATAAAATATATGCATTATCCTAGCCTAATATAAATAGACCTGGAGTGTATCTCTGGAAAAAGTTTCCCATGTCCTTAGAAAATAATGTATCCAAAGGCCTCAGAAGTTCACCTTTATAGACAAGGACCTGTTTATTCCATTAGTTGTACCTTAAATGCTTGATTGTGTAATAGGAAGCTTTGTTGCCCTGCATGAGTATGTGATGTTTGATTCTTCCTTTTTCTTATATACTTACTAAAAAAATAATTTACTTTCTTAATATTGAGATTCTTTTTCCTTCCTTAAGCGAGTTAGTCTGAATGGATCCCCACCGAGCTGCCAAAGACTGGCCACTGTGGTGATTCATTCAACTACTACTCTTATATTGACACTGAATCATTGCAAATATCATTGCCAACTAGGTATGAACCCACTTAATGGTAATTTAATTTAAACCCTGTTTTTCCAGGAACACAGACACAGAACCAAATCTGTCCTTTATTTTTTTTAATGTTTATTTACTTTTGAGAGACAGAGAGTGAGCAGGGAAGAGGCAGAGAGAGAAGGAGACACAGAATCTGAAGCAGGCTCCGGGCTCTGAGCTGTCAGCACAGAGCCCAATGCAGGGCTTGAACCCACAAACCGTGAGATCGTGACCTGAGCCGAAGTTGGACGCTTAACCGACTGAGCCACACAGGCGTCCCCCTTTTTTTTTTAATAGGACTTGCTAAGCACTATTCCAGGTACTGGAAGAACAACATGATGTATGTAAGACCCAGTCTGCAATCTAAAATAGCTTAAACAGGGGCACCTGGGTGGCTCAGTCAGTTAAGTCTCTGACTTCAGCTCAGGTCATGATCTCACAGTTCGTGGGTTCAGGTCCCAAGTCAGGCTCTGTGCTGACAGCTCAGCTGGAGCCTGCTTCAGATTCTATCTCTGCCCCCCCTCAAAAATAAACATTAAAAATTTAAATAAAATAGCTTAAACATATAACATTTTACACTAATAATCAGGGAGTTAAGAGGCTTTTTATTTATCACCTTTTCAATGTCCAATTATGCTACATTCCTCCAATTTATACTGATGCATCTTGTGAAATTTCTGGATTCATGAGCGGAGTGACTATGTGATAATACCTGAACTTCTTTGTATTTCTGCTTCCTTAAAATTGCTTTATTAAAACTTGCTATGATGCAGTATCTGTAAATTATCTCTAGTCCCTCAAAGGCATTATTATTCTCCTATATTAAATAAACTTTGTCTTGAAACACTTAGGAGTACCCCCCTTTATTAACTTTATTGAAAAAATAGAACACTATGGCTTAGAGCTCAAACTTAGATTGTTATTCTCTGAACTTCATTCTCACCTTTTTGTTTTGTGTAATCAATAAAACACAGGTGAAATACCATGAAAATCTTATTGCATTAAATAATAATTTTAAAATATTCTATTTTTCAGACATAAATTTTGTAGACTAACAGTAACTAACATCTGCCCAGCACTTCATATTTCAGAAGATCTCACGTAGTCATCATAAAATCCCAAGTGCTCTCATTGTCAGTTGGCACATTACAAAACTACAGCTTAGCAGTAAAAGTGGCTTCTCCAAGAGAACACGTGGAAATTATGATCTAGGGCACTACTTTACATACTGTGTCCAGTGGATCTTGGTTTGCCATAAAATAGAAAACAGTGAATACCATATATTGTTCTTTAACTCAAAAAGCTCATTACTATATTTAAAGCTCTGATAAACTCTTTATTTAAAAAATAATCTGTTTAGGGGCACCTGGGTGGCTCAGTCAGTTAAGCGTCCAGCTTTTGGTTTGGGCTTGGGTCATGATTCGCAGTTTCCTGAGTTCAAGCCCTGCACCTGGCTCTGTGCTGGCAGCGTGGAGCTTGCTTGGGATTCTCTCTCTCTCTCCCTCTCTCTCTGCCCCTCCCCCATCATGCTGTGTCTGTCTCTCTCAAATATATAAATAAACTTTAAAAACAAAAAAAAAATAATCTGTTAACTTTTTAACCCAAGCGTTTCTCAAACTTATTTAGCCAGAGAATGTTTTATTTTTTAAAAATATAATTTATTGTTCTACCAAATACCCTTTGAGAAAAGATTGAGCTAGTAAAATGTCCTTAAAATATCAAAGGCGATAGAAAATTGGGTGACTGTGTAAAACTTCTTAACTCCCACATGTTTGGGCTGTTACACCCATGTAACCCTAATGTCTACATATTCTCTCTAAATGCCCTCTTCTCAAAATATCCTCAGTTATTGTGTCTGTGATGTATCTGTGCCCAGGAAATAAGGCTAAAACTATGGTTCCATTAATGCTTCACCAGGAAACATTACAAGTATGGGTTTGTTTCTAAATGTGAGGGCCAAGAAGCTAAAATAGTTATAATTATGTAAGTAGTGTCTATCATCCTGAATAGTGGTCTGGCAGAGCTCCTCCTCAAGACTGCATTCCAGAGTGCCAGGCATTCTTTCAGCCTAGAAGAACTTCTTTGGTGTCCCTAGGAGGTCTCTCAAATAGAAAGCCTCTGGCTCAAACAGAACCAAGGGACACATCTCCTCACTTCCTCTCAGCCCTCAGGCCTGGTCTTTCCTTGTCTTTTGCTTAACTTCCTAAATTAGCTGCCTTAGTGTAGCTGTCCTAAAAGATAGCAAATTCAAACCTCAAACTAGCTAAAGTCCTTGGATAACCTCAAGATGTGCTGCTTCCTAATTCAATAATAGGGGGGGAAAAAAGTAACAGAGGATCGCCAAATGGCACATCCTTCCAAGAGAAGCTATTTAGGAAAAGGAAGGTGAAGGGCAGCAGGGTAGTCTGGAATGCTTGTGTTTAAGAACAGGAATATCTTAAAAGGAATGACCATGACCACCAATCAGACAAGCACTCTGGCTTGGCCCTCACCTACTTCATCTCAACTTGAACCTTTTTTCCTTCACAAGTAGAACTTTATCACAGTAGAAATAAGACCTTTGAATCTGCAAGAAACAGTTCATCAGGACTGTCTCTGCAGTCAGCAAGAGACATTACCTTGCTTTCGGTCTGCAGTCCTAGCATCTCTGCTTGACTGGGCCTGCCTTTGCCCTGCTGCACTCTTTTCCTGACAGACCCATCCTGCCCTTGCCCCAAGTTTCCTGGCTTTTAGAAACTATTCATTCTTTGACACCTGGCTCAGTCTCCTGTCAGAATTAGTCTTCCCTCCTCTGTCTCCCTCCCCTATCTCCACCAGCCCTATTCTTCTCTAGAAAGGAAAATAAAGGGCTGGGCCAGTTGGGTGGTAGCCCTTTAGAATCAATAAAAAAGGGCTTTCATTGGAATAAAATGGTATGATGGTAACATACAAATTGATCTTGTTCATCAAAGCTGACAGTATACTTGAAAAGAAAAGAAAAAATCCTGGCTGGTAATAACCTTGCCTCTGCTAAATAGATGTTAAACATTTTTTAGTATTGGTTTTAATAACATCAAATTATTAGATATCCCAGAATCTCCAACTGGTACAGTCTAGGCCTGTTTATCTGTTAGGGTCCAAACACAATATAGTTAGTTGCATGTCTGCCTGTGTCATTTTACACATGCATTCCCGAGAAGTTAGCACAATACCTTGCATTTGGTAGGTTTTCAATAAAAGTATGTTAGATGAATTAACTGATAGTTCTTACTCCCAACTGTAGGCTATAATCTAACAGAAATTAGAAAAGGGGGCTGGCAATTTCCTCAATGACACCAAGCTATTTAATTACTTTAATTTCTCCAGGAAGTTTTGAAAAAATTAAAAATCAAATTGAGAGAGATAAACCAGTTCCCTCTGTAAGGATAACCTGTGCTTGCCTAAGAGACAACTACTTTGTGGAAGAACATAGTAAAGAAATGTGATTTAGGAGAGTTGACAAAATGTACAGCTTTCCCATTCCTTCCAAGTTGAATATTGACTAAATGGTCTTTTTATTTGTTTTATAATTTTCTAAACCATTATACACACACCCAATGCCAAATGCAAACAATGCATTTATCCACTCTTGAGATTTTCCACCAGACTCTTTACCTCCATTAATGCCTCCATTAATGCAGAGAAAGTGAAGGCAAATAGCTAACACAGTAAATTAGCCTAGAAGTGAATTTACCCATTTGGTTCTTTCCTCTACCGTTCTTACTCTGCTGCCACCTCATCATAGTGTTAACATACATGCATGTACATGCTTGTGCACATACATACACATACACACACACACTCCAAATTAAACCATGATATGAAATAAATTCATCTCCGTTATACAGAAAGTTCATTTCCATTGCTCAGATTTCTTATGCTATGTTCTTTGGACTTAGCCAGATCCAAATTCTATTCTACTCTACCATTTAGTAACCATATGCATGACTTTTGGCAAATCACATAACCTCTCTGAGACTCAGTTTTTCTTTTGGAGAAAGAAGTTGATGATGTTCATCTTTCAGGTTTTCTGGGAAGGCTTAAGTTGGATGATATACATATTTTTATCATATATATATAATATATAATACATAAATGTATAAATGTATAATATATAAAAAATATATAAATATAATATATATAAAAATATCAAGAAAAGTTGCAAAGACAGAGTAAACACTCAATACAAATGCCTATTTCTTACTGATTAAATTGTCTTCTGAAAAGCTGTACCATACCCCAATGAATTTCTAAGATAACTGTTGTAAATTTGAAATTGTTAGTGTGAGCTCAACACAATCCTACAGCTTGCCCAAAGTCTCCGCTAGCCTTTGCAGGGCCTTTGTAAGAATCAGGATCTCCCAAGTTCCCTATCCAACCTTCAGCCTTCAGAACCCGCAATCCCATCCCCACCACACGTAGCCCTGCAGGCCAACAACCGTGGAGAGGAACAGGGCCTGGATTTTACCTCCCAGTTGACTCCTTGCCCATGCCCTTTTGCAGTGTACAACCTACACAGTCATATGAGGGAAGCCTGAGTGCTCTGTACTCCAAACCAGAGCCTTTCCAAACCTTTGTCTTCACCTTATCCCCAATGAACAGTGAAGGGAGTTCTTCAAATCCTACATGAACTCAGAAAATATCTCCTCAGTTTTGGTGCACAAAAATGGGAAAGAACTAGAGTTTACAGTAGCATTTCTAAAACTGGAAGTTTTGACTGTTAGCATAGAAATTATGCTCTCAGACTTGGCAATTTCCCAGGAAAGCTGACACAAAGACTCCTGAGAGTTCAAGAACTCAAAATTGGGTTTGCAGCGTACAATGGATGGGATGCACCCAGATCAAGCGGCCCACAATAAGCCAGAATCCAGAGTGTATACAGCATCAACTACAAACAAGAAAGACTTGCATTCTGCTCAGTTCTGTCTCTGCACATACTATGAGGTAATGCTGAGCCACACACTTAGCTTCTCTGGGCTGCAATTTCCTCATCTAAAAAAGAGGGGTTAATACGTACCTTATTCCATAAAAACCCTCCTCCAAATTTTTGAGCTTCAAGTAGGTAGGATGGTATATGTGAACTTTAAATCAAAAAGGCAATATGAATAATTTGTTATCAATCTTTGTCTCCCCAAATTCATCAGAATCACAGTAATAAACCAGCTGTTGAATCAATGTCAAAGAAATAAGCAAACAAATAAAACTATGATTATTAAGATACGTAAGTGTCAATACCCTACTCAAGCATCACCATTTCTGCTGACCCGTCCCTGACTCTCTGCCCCATGCCGTTCTTTCCTGGGACAAAAGATACTTGTCCTCGGTGTTGCTGCTACATCTTGTAGCTACTTCCTTATTGCACATACCCACAAGGAATTATGGTTATTTGTTTGCTTGTCTGTCACCCCTGCTAGACTGTGAGCTCATTGCAGGCTGGAGCCATATCTGTAGTCCAACTGCGACCCGGCTCAGTGCCTCCCACATAACTCCTGCTTTAAGTGTCTCAGAGGTGAGAGGAATAGGAAGCCTCCTGACCTGTGCGCTTTTCTCAGCTCTACACCTCACCGATGTCATGAGCTTGCACAGATGCCTTTTCTTCTGTGAAATAACGACAGCAGACTAACTCAAGTTTGCCAACAGCTGCACTGCAGGCCCAGTCGAGCCCCCAGACATGGCTTTTGGCCTGATAGCAGTTGGCATCCATAGTGTTAAAAACAAAACTAAACTAATTATGAACACTTAGATATCAGAGAATATCACATAAAATTATAATTTTCAGCTTTTCTTTAAAAAATGAGAAGCTCTCACAGTACTGGGCTGCCACTCTTTCTAGCCACAACGGGTGGAGCTGGCTGGTGGCTTGATCTCTAAGACAGGCTAGACACTGTCTGGTCCACCACAGTCCCTATTCCCTCTTGGCTGAGTCACTCATTTATTTTATGTTACTCGGTTCTCACATGCATTCAATTCAAGTGTTCTAAATGCATTCTAGGGGCACCTGGGTGGCTCAGTCGGTTGAGCATCTGGCTTCAGCTCAGGTCATGATCCCACAGTTCGTGGGTTTGAGCCCCGCGTCAGGCTCTGTGCTGATAGCCTGGAGCCTGCCTTCAGATTCTGCATCTCCCTCTCTCTCTGACCCTCCCCTGCTCACACTGTCTCTCTCTCTCTCTCAAAAATAAATAAAACATTAAAAAAAATTTTAATGCATTCTAGCTCTAACAACATCATTCTCGATCTATAGGAATCCTCTCCCAAAAAGATACAAACACACACACACACATGCACAGGCACACATTTCTTACCACAGGAACAGGAAGCTCTGAAGCCCACTGCTGCTACCATACTAGTCACTATCCTCATTTAAGGCTGAAATCCTTAGTAATTAATTAACAAAAGGAAGGGATATCAAATACAGGAAAAAATAGTAAGGAGGAGGAAGAGAGTACAGCTTTAGCTACAAATAGTGCTACCAAACATATCATGATATCGTGTGAGGAAAATTAGATAGTTTTACAGCGCCAGATTTTCCATACAGCAAAGCAATCATTTTGTCTATGATCCTGAAAACATACATAATAGCTGATGTGAAAAACTGGAGGTTAATCGTCAGAAATTATTGTGGCTTTGGGTGTCACTCCCACTGAGGTTCTCTCCCTCCTGCTCCCCATGGCCTTTTTGCAAGGAGCTGCAACTAGCAATTTGAAATTTACACACCTTCACAGATGGGTTGCCCCCATCTGTAGCATATCCATAACCTCCTAAGGCAAAGCTGCCATTACTTACAGTATAATCAGTGGCACAGCGGGTGCAGAGAGGAGGAGAGAGCTAGGTACATATTACTAAGAAGCCTGATGAGTCCAACATACTGATTGTCTCTAACAAGTACTGCCCCAGGAAATTTAAAACAGCACATTTCAATGTGCATGGCACACATCTGCTACACCCACGGTGGTGTTTGATTGGACAGATCAACAACAGCCCAGCCTGTGTTTTTTCTCCAGCTTCCTCCATACTCTGGCTAGATCAGTTACAGCACAGAGCCCAGCATAAGCTCTGTCTTCCGAAACTTCAGCTAGTCACAACTACCTACATCCCCAAATTTCCAGGGTTTCCCCCTTCCTCCAAACTTCAAGTTGGTAACTGTAAGAAAAAAAATTATTAAACATGCTGTATATTAGTATTCTTGTCCGATACCATGGTGTTTTGAAACTAATCCATCAGCTAATGAAGAGCAGAAAAGTCTTATTTATAACTTTGCTTTATTAGAATCTGTGCTTTGGGGTGGGGGATTTTCTTAAGAAACTTGATAACAAGCACAATCAAATTGCCAACTGTTCCACTCTTTCCAAAAATATTCAAAGCGCAGTTTTCCGTCAGTGTCTCTATCTCATGAACACTGTTCTCAAAGGTGATAGGTCTGTAAAAATCTTAACATCTCTGGATTTCCTCAACTGCAAAACAAAATGCATGAAAAAACCTCTAAAGCAATGTTTCTCAAATTTTAACATGCAAATGAATCACCTGAACATCCTGTTAAAATTCAGATTTTAAATCAATAAGTTTAGAGTGGGCCTGTCTTTCTGCAGTCCTAACAAGCTTCCAGATGATGCTAATAACTGTTGGTCCAGGGACCACATTCTAAGGGCAAGATGCTGAAGTACTGGTTCTCAAACTTGGCTGCAAACTGGATCACCTGGGAAGAAAAACCAACAATGACCATTGCCACCCCCATGACCTGATTTAATAGCTATTTAATGGTTGTGTTTGAGGATGAGGAGTTTTTCAAGTTCCCCCAGGTGATTATAATATAGTAAAGTTCGAGAACCTCTGCTCTCTTCCTTAAAAGTCTAAAATGATGACCTTTATTTTTCAATCACACTACATTTAAAAAGTGAAATTCCTTATAAGTATTATCTCATGACAACCCAGAGAGATAAGCAGGGCAAACTCTATTTAAGTCTGATTTACAAATGAGATAACCAAGCACCCAAGAATCAGGTGACTTGACTAATAGCATACAGCTAATAGCAGACCTTCTGCTACTGGAACACAGTTTTTCTGATACCCAACCTGTGTTTTCTCCAGACTGCTTCAAACCAGCTTGTACATATCAATAATGACAAGCAAAGAAAGAAAAAGATGGCAGCTTTTCTGCCCCAAATTCCACTAAGAATGATATGAATGGCAATATAACAGAGAAATGCATGCAACCAGGAAAACAATCAAAGGTATAATTCGTAGAGGAGCTACTTGGTTGCTCTGGATGCAGAATAAGGTTGCTAAGGTCACATCCGCAGGACCAGCCATTACCTGTCCGGTGAGCACAACAAGATGGATTAACTAACTCAGTTCTCAGAACACAACAAAATGTACTGGGGGTGGGGGGCAGGGAGGGGGAGGCACCATAACTGATCCTGACGAGAGACCAGACAGTCTGCCATCTGATGAAACTAATTACTCATTGGAACTTATTGAGATAGCCATCCCACTTCTACACATTTGCAAAACCTCACAGAAACAAAGCAAACTTAAGAGTTCTGATATCAGAACTAAGGCAAATGTAGAAATTAAGTAAGAGGTGGGAAAAAAGAAAATGATATATTTAAACCTTACTATGGATCAGCCATTTGTATGAATTTTAATGAAAGGTAAGTTTTATTATTCCCATTTTAAAGACAGAAAAGTGACTCATGGAGTCTTTTACACCAAGTTACACACTTCAAAGTCAGAGCTGAGTTTAAGCCTAAATCTGTCTGATTTCAACTCTCCATGTCCTGTCAGCTATTTCTTACTGATTCCTATACACAAATTAGACATTCTCAGGTTAACTACCATTCTTCCCCAAATCTTCATCTTGTCTATATAGCAGGAACAAAATGCTATTATAATGTCACAACTCTTTGTTCCATCCCTCTGGAGGAAAATGAAAACACTATTTATGGGTAGACAAGCTGCCCCAAACAAAAGCAAAAACAAAAACAAAAATAAAAAAAGCCCATTGACCTTTTGGCCTTTTGGTTTTGCAAAGGTGAAGCCCCAATTCTTTTCAACAACAGAAGTTGCAAAATAGTAGCCTAAGGTCAGATCCAGCCTATTTTAGTGTCTAACTAAACACTAAATAGATCCACTATTTTAGTGTCTAACTAAAATATACAGCACTGATCCTCATACTGTTTTTAAAATTTTAGAATTTAACAAACCAAAAAGCAGCAGCATTTCAATACATTAACACTTGGAAATATGGATTTCTGGTGTGTTTCAAAAATGTTGGAAATGTTGGGAACCCCAGCACCATACTCTCTTATAGTATGATCAGCACAGCTGAAGTATGTGCTCTCCATTTGCCACGATCCCATCTTTCCCTACTTACTATGTGTGTCAGATGACAATTGTCATCACACTTAAGATGACACTTCTTATACCTTTTTCTATTAAGTGTTGAATAATAAAAGACGCACCAAGAGGCCTACCCATTTATTTCAAGAAGAATTGAAGACAGCATACTTTTTCTTGTATCTAGCCCACATCATCCATTTATAATTAACAGGTTCCAAAGATATCTGAGTTTGTAAATCCTGCTCTTCAGGAATAGGTAGGTTGAGAAAACTAGATGCTAAACTTTTCTATCTAATAATGTAAAAGGTCTTCTTAAATGGAGGCAGCGTTTCATTGAGAATGAGGGTATGGATTTACTGGGGCATGAACGGGAGCCCAGAGAGAAATATTAAAAAAATTAATTTTTAAATGTTTTTATTTATTTATTTTGAGAGAGAGAGAAAGAACATGAGTAGGAGAAGGGCAGAGAGAGAGAAAAAAGAGAACCCCAAGTAGGCTACACACTGTCAGCATGGAGCCCAACACGGGGCTCAATCTCATGAACCATAAAATCATGACTTGAGCCTAAATCAAGAATCAGACACTTAACCAACTCAGCCACCAAGGAGCCCCTAGATAGAAAAATTTTTATTGTTCTTTTTTCTTCATAGCTCAAGAGAAAGTTGGGTGTCACAGTGCTGAATAGGAGAATCCTAGCCAAAGGACTAACTCCTGTTAAGATAAAGATGGCCACTGGGTTGGCAAAGGAGAAGGAAAACCAGGCACAAGCACCCTGCAGAGGAATATGGCCTATAACTCTAGGAGTTATAATATGCACGGTCTGGTTTAAAATTTTATCTGTGTTGTAATTTTTTAAGTAATCTGCAGTCCTTCAGTAGAGTTTGTAAGATGTTGGCATCTAATTACATTTGTGCTACAGAGAATCAGATGCAGGGTATGTGTTCACATATGGAACAGAATCATAAGGGAACATGGCAGCAGCCTGGAGAAGCTTGTCACAAGACCCCCAAATGGGACTTGAGAAAGCCAGAACAAAGTCTGAGGCAGCAGGCATCCCCCAAAACAGGATTTGGAGAACATGTACATGATACTCGGGAATTCCCAGATTCATAGGGGATGAAAACCTAAAGATAAGCCTTCCTGTGGTTATACTGGGTGTGACAATGAGGAGGTATACTACTATTTCAATGCATTTCAGTGTACCAGGAATTTCAATTTCAGTGCAAAGGGAAATGTAGCCCTAATACCTACAGAACTTGGGAAAACTGGTTTACTAATGAAGATAGTATACAGTAAAACCTGTTGTGTTCCATAATTCTTATTTCTATGGAATGCCTCCAACCCTGTTGATGTAGAAAACAGTTCATAATAAATAAAAAGGAATAAAAATAATGAGTAACATTAGATATGTGACATGTAGCTATGCCTTCTTAACAGGTTTTAAGATTTTTTCCAGACACATAATCAAAATACCCAAAAACTGTAAAGGAAATCAGTGTTTATGGAATAAAAGTGTGCCTAGAGTTCCAAGTAAATATTTGAACCTATACAGATTGTATGATTCATTTTTCTTTGGCCCCTATATATCCAGCACCCAGATGTTTCACATATAATAGGAACCCTTCATTTTAAATGCAAAAGATTTTAAAGAGTCTGAGGAAGAGATCTGAAAGCTAAGTTAGCTGTTCACAAAACAACAGTCAGGAGTATTTTGACATGGCATGGTATTTCTGAGATGTCCGCAACAAGTCACGATTACCATTAAATGAGATGCGGGTGCTAGGGGATAAGATAAGTTCTTCATCGGCTGAGAATTTAGCACTCATGCTAGGTACTTCTTTGTCTCACACAATCCTCAGTAACCCTAGGATGTGAATATTATTCCATTTATAAATTGTTACATGATAAAGACCATTGTGCCCTTCTGTGTTCAAAATATAAGTGTTGTACTTGCAACACCAAGAGCAAACCATAGAGAAAAGATACAAAAAGGAGAAAACAGCTATTCATGACCCATTACTAAAGAAATCAAAAGATCTATTCCTCCTACTTGTTTGCTCTTTTGGAAGACTCACACCGGCCAAAGCAATAATTATTGATAAATGAGCTTCAAAGTCATCCTTTGGCACAACAGATCAAGAATAACATCTGTGTAAATGGAATATCACAACATAAACACTCAAAGCCACAGAGAAGAAAATAATACTGTTTGGTTTGGTTTCATTTAGGGGAGCTTATTATATATATTTTTTGAACAAGCCGTTCTCTCTATAAAACTCAGCTAGCAAATCTGCCTTGCCTATTATCATTGTGAGGATAATGTAGCAAACAGATGGAGGATTTCATACAATTTGTTGAACTAAATTTAACAGGTTTGGCTGTGAGTGTTAACTTATTTTTATATTCTATTTATGCTATGTTTGTAATAGATGCACACACATGAATAAAAACAGAAAATCTGTACACACAGTACAGCTGGTTTGATAATGTTTTCATTTTAGCATCATATACTTCTAATTAGGAGGCTTTATATTTGGCCACCAAGAAATTCTGGCTGCAGGGCTGCCTGTATGGCATTCACATGACAAGAAAAATCTTCATCAATAACATCTGAATCTTTTCTCCACCTATGGTACCATGTGTGAAAGGGACAAGGACCAGATTCATTAAATTAATAATGACCTACTAAATAAAAGAACAATTGAGCAGTACACCACAAAATTTAATAGGTGGAGTTCATTTGGCACAGAGACCCAAGTAGGAATGTGTCTATGACAGATGAAACATGGAGCACAATGTCAAAAATATGAGCCAAGAAAATTGAGTGCCATTAAATGTTAAAGGATAGCAAGAAGGTTCAAACTTCAACCCAACTTTATAATTTGAACTCTACTGTTAAGGAGTCTTTCATTTTATCAACACAAGGAACCAATTGGAACATAATTGAGAAACCATTTAGGCAATATCCTTCTAAAATTGGTTATTAACTCCAGTTGCCCTGTGATCATATTTCTTAATTCATCGAAATAGCAAGATGGAAGCTATAAAAGTAATATATGTGATGGTAACTAGAAATGAAGAGTGCTGGTCATCAGAAGCCTCTCCTCTATACTGAAAAGCAAACTGTGGATCCATACACAGAAAGACACGCGTTCACGTACACACCAAAAAAGATTCAAGTAAGGAAAAAATAGCAAGATGCAGCTCCACAATCAAAATCTTAGATTCTCCAGAAATATAAAAATATAATGTGTAGATGTCTGGCTAAAGAAAAGACCTTTTAAATTTCTTTTAATCAAATGGTCCTTTATTTAGGCGGGCTTTGCCCTCTAGTAAATTGCAGTGTATTTGGATTTGCACCTCTGATGTTTGAAGGAATATCTACAATTAGGAAACAGAGGCTGAGCCCTGCTTGCCCTCAATTAAAGTCCCCACTCTCCTTGTCAAAGCTTCCCAGTGCCTCCTCCTCTTACGCTTGACAGAGCAAAGAGAGGTGAAAGAGCCACTGCTTTTAATTGTACTAGCCTTTCCCAAGGCACACGCCTTAGCAAGACTTTTATTTAAAAGAGATATGACACCATCTCATTCACCTGGCATGTTATTTCTGCTTGAATAAAAATAGTACCTAAACAAAGTTAAATTAATGGTATGAATTCAGATATGAACCACCTAAAGCCTATTCTCCCTATAGTTGATTGGAACTTAAATTTTTTAATAGTTTCTAAAGCAAACCAGTAACCGTTACAAAGTAAAGAAAGTGATTTTGAAAAAAAAAAAAAAAACCATAGATGTGGTGGCGATACATGGACAAGAGATAGAGAAAAATAAAACATAGCGTGAAAATAAAACAAATAGAAACTTACTCAATAAATTCATCATTATAGCCATAGCAGAAAAACAAAAAACAAAAAACCTAGTACATTTCATCAAGCTTATATCTATGTACAGTAAGAATATACTCTTCCATCAATCGTCAGTACCTTCACTTTATGAAGTACAAAACTCCCAGAATATTAGTTTTAAAGTATTTAAGTTGGCAATCTTTGTTTCATTTTAGTTATAATGACACTTTTGTTGAATTAGCATCTCTTTGTTGAGAGACCAAGGTTTTTTTACTGAAATCATCAAGTTCAATCAGCATGTTAACCTTCAATGATGTTTTTGTTTAGATTTTCTCCATGTAATATTACAAGTACTTTATATTTTTAAAATTCTCTTCTGAAAAAATACCTTCCTGGGGCGCCTGGGTGGCTCAGTCGGTTAAACATCCAACTTCGGCTCAGGTCATGATCTCACGGTTTGTGGGTTCGAGCCTTGTGTCAGGCTCTGTGCTGACAGCTAGCTCAGAGCCTGGAGCCTGTCTTCAGATTCTGTGTCTCTCCCTCTTTCTCTGACCCTCCCCTGCTCCCGCTGTCTCTCTCTCAAAAATAAATAAAACATAAAAAAATTATTAAAAAAAATACCTTCCTAACAACCATTGTTCTTCAGATCAATGTTAGTACCAAAACTAAAAGACCTTCACTGTCCATAACCTTCATTTTTCTCTCTAGTTCTTACTAACAATCCTTAGGAGAAATTTTCTTTTTTTTTAATTCTCAGAATTTATTTAATTGCTCAATTTTCTAAAATATTATTTATTGCCTTTAAGCCTCTGATCCTGTCTTCAGATGTTAAAGAAAGACTTTAGGTGCTTTTTTCCCTAGTTTGTGCCTTGCTCTGTATTGGGCATGTGGGGAAATATTTTTTTTTAAATATAGAATCCATTATTCCTGTCCTGTATTTTATTTTATTTTATTTTATTTTATTTTATTTTATTTTATTTTATTTTATTGAAGTATAATGGCATACAATATCCTATTAGTTTCAGATGTACATCACAGTGATTCAATATTTTTATACATTATGAAGTGATCCCCACAATAAGTCTAGTTACCATCTGTCACCATACAAAGTTATTACAATATTATTGACTATAGTCCCTATGCTGTACATTGCTTCTCCATGACTTATTTATTTTATAACTGGAAATCTGTGCCTCTTTATCCCTTTCCAATTTTGCCCGCACCCCAATCCCTATGTCTTGAAAGCTTACTATTAGAGACCCAAAATATTTGGTAGCCTTTGAAAATTTTATTTGTAGCTGAAGACACAAGACAGCTGTAGAAATGATAGCAAAAGGTTTGTCATCAACTTCATGTATAGCATAGATTGAGCATATTACAGAAATTTCTAGAAGAAAAACACAACTTCTCATTCTCTTTTTTGAAACCCATATTTACAAGTGCCACCTAGATAAAACACAAGTCAAATTCAGCAAGTTCCAAAAAAATAATAATTTCTACTACTTCCTATTGTTGCTTCAGTTTTCTATATAGTAATCATTTTAATTTAATTCACCAGTTCAGTTTTCTATAAGTAGCCCTTAAGACTGTCACTCTCACTCTCCATATCCAATCTATGGTTAATTCTAGCTTCTAAACACCTCTCAATTCTGTTCCTACTGCCTCTCTCCTATTGCCACAATGACTGCTTCAGTGAAGGAAACCATTTTATCTCATTTGGACCATTACTTCCATTCCCTAATGCATTCCACTTCCTGCCCATTCACTACCAGAAGAATCTTTCTAAAATATACATCTCAACAAAAAACAGCCCACTGATGTTTCCTTCTGATGTTTCCTTCTGGATTAAAGGTTAAATGTAAACCCCCCCCCCATTTTTTTTCATTTCAGCCCGTAGGATCTGTCTCAGTGTGATCATAGCCTTCCTTTTCAGCCCTGCCCCAGCCTCCATTCACTTGCACCCTAACTCCAGGCTCACGGAAATTCTCAATATTCCCTGAACACCTCATGCTTTTTCACAACTCCAAGCCTCTACTCATTCTGTTACTTTTGTTAATAATGCCCTTTCCTCATTTGCCTTGACTCCCTGTCAGATCCAGTTCCTGTGAGAAACCTTTCACAAGTCATGGAGAATCAGTCCCTCCACCGCTTGCCTGTCTTCCAAAACCTTGTGTTCTCATGTCTCTATTACAGCATTTTCACACATATTTAAATAATTCACTTATTTTTTTAAGTTTATGTATTTACTGGGGGAGGTGCAGAGAGAAAGGAGAGAGAGAATCCCAAGCAGGCTCTGCACTGTCAGCACAGAGCCCATCGCAGGGCTCAATCTCACAAACTGTGAGATCATGACCTGAGCCAAGATCAAGAGTCAGACACTTAACTGACTGAGCCACCCAGGTGGTCCTAAATAATTTACTTATACACCTATCTCTTGAACTTCTTAAATACATAAATTTTGGACATTCATCTTTAAGTCACCATTATCTACCATTGTGTTTGGCATAGTAGCTAGCCAACAAATGTTGAATAAATAAATACATTAGAGATGGCACTCATAGAGGAAGTGGAACTTCAAGCTTTGCCTCAAGAAATGAAATATGTGGCCTGTTGAAGACTCCACAAATACTCAGGCCTCATCAGAATGAACCCTATTATAAGAAATAGTTCATCCAAAGTCTTTTATATGTACCAGCCTAAAACATCAGTGCTTTGCTGGGCCAATATAAATAATTTTCTTTCTCTGAATAACAGATCTATTGGATAAGAGGAGATTCTGAATTCTTCAAAGATCATTAGATCTGTTAGCAAGTAGAAATTATCCTTCAAATACTCCATCTTTAACAATCAACCACAGAAAGGAACCACTGGATTTATGTAACTTTCATCAAAGAGTAAACTAATATAACACTCAGAAGAGCCACAGAAGCTTGGAAGGACAAAAAGGAAGACAGGTGAATATGTGGCATATTTCTCATTTTCCTGTTAATTCAAAGAACATGCTTTTACTCATTAATTTACTTTTGACCAATTGAACACCATCTCTATTTCACCTAAGCTCTTTCAAGACACACAACTTGGGGTGGGAGTGGGGGCGGGTGTTGGAGAGAAAATATTTCATAATTAGACAATGCAATGAATATTTTGGGGATGGCTGTGGGCATTTGTTGTAATGATATATAAGTACAGATATTAATCTTATACAGGGTAACAAAGGTTCGATTTTTGTGTTTGTACCCTAGAAAGTTTTGTTCTTGGCCATTGAGTTTCCACCTCTAAAGTATGTTTGGAACTTGGGTATAGATTGTACCTTTCCTATCTTAAATCTCTAATTTTACCAAGATCATGGCCCTCCTGAGGTCCCAGAGACTATAGGAAAATCTTTCAAGGCAAAACTACTTTCATATTAATAAGATGCCTGTACACTTGTGTTTTCCAAAGTAACATTGCAACAGACTGAATGCAGTAGCAGATATAAAAATCCAGATGTCTTTGTGCCAGACATTAGAGATTTGCAAAAATAACTCCTTTCTCTAAATATTCTTGTTTTGGAAATAGTTATTTTGCATAAAATATGTTATTTATGGGGTTCCTAGGTGGCTCAGATGGTTAAGCATACAACTCAATTTTGGCTCAGGTCATGATTGTACTATTCATGGGTTTGAGCCCCATGTTGGCTCTGTGCTGATGGTGCAGAGCCTGCTTGGGATTCTCTTTCCCGCTCTCTCTGCCCCTCATGCTCTCTCCCTCTCTCTCTCTCAAAATAAATAAACAAAAATAAATTTTTAAAAATATTTTATTTATGATAGTTTATAATAGGTTTGTTTTTTAATGAGTTAATGAGTAAATTTTATTAAAATTATCAGCTTTTTTTTAATTTGAGAGAGAGAGAAGGAGCATGAACAGGCAGGGGAGAGAGGCAGATAGAGAGAGAATTTTTTTTTAAGCTAAAGGAGTTTATTTTTTTAATGTTTATTTATTTATCTTGAGAGAGAAAGAGATAGAGATCATGGGAGAAGGCCAGAGAGAGAATCCCAAGCAGGCTCTGCACTGTCAGCAAAGAGCCTGATGAGGGGCTTGAACTCACAAACCATGAGATCATGACCTGAGCCAAATTCAAGAGTCAGATGCTTAACCGACTGAGCCACCCAGGTGCCTAGAAAGAGAGAAAATCTTAAGCAGCTCTACACTCAGTGCAGAGCCCAAAGTGGGGCTCAATCCCACAGTCCTGGGATCATGACCTGAACCAAAATCAAGAGTTGGATGTTCAACTGACTGAGCCACCCAGATGGCTCTAAAACCATCAGCTTTAATTTCTAACATGGTACTGATATCTATAACCCACATAAACACAAGCTCTCCATGGATCCTCAGTAAATTTTAAGAGTATTAAAGCATCTTCAGATTCAAACAATTGAGAACTGCTGATTTAGATAAAACTTTGAGCTAACCAGTGGTTAAACAGGCAATGCTGGTATCCAAGCCAAACTGTTCAAATTATTTCTGAAATACCTGCAACAGAGTTTCTTAAAGACCTGGTCTCAGGATTTGACTCTTCCACTAACTTGATGGCTAACTTCTATGAAATCAATTAGTTATTTGTGCTTCAATTTTTTTTTATCTGTAAAATGAACTAATACTTATGGAATGTTACTAAGTAACCAGCATTGTTCTAAATGCTTCATAGGTACTGACAACTTAATCCTCACAGCAACCCTATGAAGAATGTACTACTTACTATCTTCATTGTACACAGAATAAAATGGAAGCAGAGAAAGACAAAATAATTTATCCAAGGTCATACACTTAAAAAGCATTAGAACTGGGATTTGCACCCCTACAAATGAGTTATTAGACCTCTTTAAGTACTATATAACATGACAGTTTCCCAAACATTGCAAGTCATATATACTGAATGTTGATCTCCAGGCTTTCACCTTTGGCTTTGTAAAATCTGCTTTCCTAGCCTGTTTGTCTTTTAGCTTTGGCTTACGTCCCTTCTTGTAAATTCTTTCTCTAATGCTATTTTCCAAATATGGGCCACTGGGTATATACAAATAAGATCATCATATTTCTCCAGACATTTATGCTAAGTCTCCCAATTTGTAAAATTCCAAATAGACGAAATAAAACATGTCTATGGGATGAATATGACTCATA
Organism: Cryptoprocta ferox; assembly: GCA_028646485.1. NCBI lineage: Eukaryota > Metazoa > Chordata > Mammalia > Carnivora > Eupleridae > Cryptoprocta > Cryptoprocta ferox. The sequence continues at coordinate 67,215,714 of CM053568.1, forward strand.
GGCTATCAGGGTGCAAACTCTAGTATAACAGAACCAACTCTTTCACTTTATGAAATATTACAGTATCACACTTTATGTGATTTTTAAACCAAAAATGTTGGAGAAATTATGGATCATAAAAAGAGGTAACAATACTGCAAATACCACTTCACAGAATGAAGCTACTTGAATAGACAGGAACTATCCAGAAAAATACTATTTAAAATATTGACTTACAAAATCCATGGAAAAGGTGAATGCTAAGTCCCTGGAAAAGTACAAGGAGAAAGTGGCAGAAGAAAGAAAAAGCAGACTATGTCAATCCCCAACTCAAAAAAAAAAAAAAAAAAAAGTCATTCCAGTGGCTTAAAATCCAAACTCCCAATCACAGTCTTCAAGACCCTGCACAATCTTCCCCTAATCTCTACACTCTGGACATGTGGGCTTCTTTTCTGTTTCTTCAACATGTTATAGTTAGCCTCTGAACAATGTAGGGGTCGGGGCACTGACCCCTTGTGCAGTTGAAAATCCACATATAACTTTTGACTCCACCAAAACTTAACTACTAATAGCCTACTGTAAATGGGGAGGCTTATGATAACATAAAGAATCAATTAATACGTATTTTGTATGCTACGCCTATTATAAGATGTATTCTTACAATAAAGTAAGAAAGAGAAAGGAAAATGTTATTAAGAAAGTCATAAGGAAGGGGTGTGTGGGTGGCTTAGCTGGTTAAGGATCTGACTTTTCATTTGAGTTCAGGTCATGATCTCATGGTTAGTGAGTTCAAGCCCTGCATTGGGTTCTGTGGTGATAGCATGGAGCCTACTTGGGATTCTCTCTCTCTCTCTCTCTCTCTCTCTCTCTCTGCCCCTCCCCTGCTTGCTTTCTATCCTCCCTTCTAAAATAAATAAAAAATAAACTTTAAAAAATCAGATATTTTATATGAGGAGCCAAAATGGCAGAGCAGCACGGAAGGTTTTTTTGCATCTCTCATCCCTGAAATACAGCCAGATCAACACTAAACTATCCTGTATACCTAGAAAACTGATTTGAGGATTAACACAACAATCTGCACAACCTGAACCACAGGTTTAATCTGCACAACTGGAACTCAACAGGTACGCAGAGCGAAGAGGCGAACTGGGGGAAAGAGAAGCTGTGGAGGGCAGGGAGCTATTTTTTCTTGCAGAGAGAGTACAGAGATGGGGGGTGAGTATAGGAAAGCAACTCCTGCCCGACAGCAGCAGAAGAGAAAAGAAAGAGTATGCAAGGGACTGAACAAAAAAGGGAGAAAGGAGAAAGGAGAGGGTTTAAATTCCATAAAGACTCTATCTATAAACAGGGGGAGCGCAGAGTCTGAAACCCTGCAGCTCGATACCTGGCAGTGTTCTAGTGGAAAGGGAAAATCCCCAGGAGCAGAGAGTGAGGTCTTCAGGGTCCTTGGGCCACACAGGGAGAGGCAGTTCCCATGCTGGGAGGACATTTGGTAGAGGCTGTGCGGCCATCCCACAGGCAAAGGTCCCAGTAGACTCCAGAGAACAACCACATTTGCTGGTGCTGGAACAAGGACAATTAGACTGAAGCCTGGTGCCAGATGTGAGTTGCGATTGACCATAATCCCTGAAATGTTGCTGCTACATGATCACGTGAACTTTTTCTGGGTAGGGCTGGCACCCAACCACAGTCTCTGGGCATTGGCAGCAGCACGGTCCCACGAACATTCCTGGGGGTTGGGGAGAGTACCTGGCCATTGCTCGGTGAGACCCTACCCTAGAGGATCTAAGCCGGTCAATGCCACAGGGCGCTCAGAAGTGAGGGGTCAGGAAACACAGCCCCATCTAAGATAAAACTCAGGAGATAGGTGCCTCCTGGCAAACTGAAGGCTTGGTCATGGACAGTGTAAAAGCAGGGGAGTGGAGAGAAGCTGGAGACAAAGAACAGGTGCACGATTGCTGATCGGAGAGAACAGAGTTCCTTATGCCTTAAAGAGCTGGAAAAAGAACAGCAAATAAAATGCAAAGCCAGCACGATAAGGAAATAAAAAGGATGAGAGCAGAAATAAATGCTATTTAAACCAAAAACCAAAGCAAAACAAAACAAACAAACAAAAAAAAAAAAACCCAGGAGAACAGATCAATGAAACCAGAAGCAGGTTCTTTGAAAGAATTAACAAAATTGATAAACCCCTAGACAGTTTGATCAAAAAGAGAAAGGAAAGGACCCAAATATATAAAATCAAAAAGGAAAGAGGAGAGATCACAACCAACACAGTAGCAATACAAACAATAATAAGAGAATATTACGAGCAATTACATGCCAACAAAATGGGCATTCTGAAAGAAATGGACAAATTCCTAGAAACATATAAACTACCAAAACTGAAACATGAAGAAACAGAAAATTTGAACAGACCATAACCAGTATAGAAATCGAATTAGTAATCAAAAATCCCCCCCCCAAAAAATAGTCCAGGGCCAGATGACTTTCCAGGGGGAATTCTACCAAACATTTAAGGAAGAGTTTACACCTATTCTCTTGACGCTCTTCCAAAAAATAGAAATAGAAGGAAAACTTCCAAACTCTTTCTATGAAGCCAGCATTACCTAGATTCCAAAACCAGACAAAGACTCCACTAAAAAGGAGAACTGTAGACCAATTTCCCTGATGAACATGGATGAAAAATCCTCAACAAGATACTAGCCAACAGGATCAAACAATACATTAAAAAAATTATTCACCACGACCAAGTGAGATTTATACCTGGGATGCAGGGCTGGTTCAATATCCACAAAACAAAAAGTAGGGATAGAAGGATCATACCTCAAGATCATAAAACCCATATATGAAAGATCCAATGGTAATATCATCCGAATGGGGAAAAACTGAGAGCTTTCCCTCTAAGGTCAGGAACAAGACAGGGATGTCCACTCTTGTTATTCAACATAGTATTGAAGTATGAAGCAATCAGACAACACAAAGAAATAAAAGGCATCCAAATTGGCCAGGAGGAGGTCAAACTTTCACTTCCCAGATGACATGATACTTTATATGGAAAACCCAAAAGATTCCACCAAGAAACTGCTAGAACTGATTCATGAATTCAGCAAAGTCACAGGATATAAAATCAACGCACAGAAATCGGTTGCATTCCTATACACCAACAATGAACCAACAGAAAGAGAAATCAAGGAATTGATCCAATTTACAGCTGCACCAAAACTGTAAAATATCTAGGATTAAATTAACCAAAGAGATGAAAAATCTATACACTGAAAACTATAGAAAGCTTATGAAAGAAAGTGAATAAGACACAAAAAAATGGAAAAATATCTCATGCTCCTGGATAGGAAGAACAAATATTGTTAAAATGTCATTACTATCCAAAGCAATCTACATATTCAATGCAATCTCTATCAAAATAACACTAGCATTCTTCACAGAGCTAGAGCAAACAATCCTAAAATTCACATGGAACCAGAAAAGACCCAGAATAGCCAAAGCAATCCAAAAGAAAACCAAAGCTGGAGGCATCACAATCCCAGACTTCAAGCTGAATTACACACCTGTATCATCAAGACGGTATGGTATTGGAACAAAAACAGACACTCAGACCACTGGAAGAGAACAGAGAACCCAGAAATGGACCCACAAATATATGGCCAACTAATCTTTGACAAAGCAGGAAAGAATGTCCAATGGAATAAAGACAGTTTCTTCAGCAAGTGGTGCTGGGAAAACTGGAAAGCGACATGCAGAAAAATGAACCTGGACCACTTTCTTACACCAAACACAAAAATAAACTCAAAATGGATGAAAGACCTAAATGTAAGGCAGGGAGCCACCAAAATCCTCGAGCAGAAAGCAGGCAAAAACCTCTTTGACCTTGGCCGCAGCAACTTCTTACTCAACACGTCTCTGGAGAGAACAGAAACAGAAGCAAAAATGAACTATTGGGACCTCATCAAAATAAAAAGCTCCTGCACAGCAAAGGAAACAATCAGCAAAACTAAAAGGCAACTGATGGAATGAGAGAAGATATTTGCAAATGATATATCAGATAAAGGGTTAGTATCCAAAATCTATAAAGAACTTAACAAACTCAACACCAGAAAAACAAATAATCCAGTGAAGAAATGGGCAAAAGACATGAATAGACGCTTCTCCAAAGAAGACATACAGATGGCCAACCCACACATGAAAAAATACTCAATGTCACTCATCATCAGGGAAATACAAATCAAAACCACAATGAGATACCACTTCACGCCTGTCAAAATGACTAACATTAACAACTCAGGCAACACCAGATGTTGGCGAGGATGCAGAAAAGAGGATCTGTTTTGCACTACTTGTGGGAATTAAAACTGGTGTAGCCACTCAGGAAAACAGTATGGAGATTCCTCAAAAAATTAAAAATAGAACCACTCTATGAGCCAGCAATTAATTGCACTACTAAGTATTTATCCAAAGGGTACAGGTATGTTGTTTAGAACACCACATGCATGTACCCCACATGTTTATAGCTGCACTATCAACAATAGTCAAAGTATGGAAATTACCCAAATGTCCCTCAACAGATGAATGGATAAAGAAGATGTGGTATATATATATATATATATATATATATATATATATATATATACAATGGAGTATTACTCAGCAATCAAAAAGAATGAAATCTTGCCATTTGGAACTACATAGATGGAACTAGAGGGTATTATGCTAAGTGAAATTAGCCCGTCAGAGAGACAGACGAATATCATATGACTTCACTCATATGAGGACCTTAAGATACATAACAGATGAACATAAGGGAAGGGAAGCAAAAATAATATAAAAACAGGGAGGGAGACAAAACATAAGAGACTCTTAAATATAGAAAACAAACAGAGGGTTGCTGGAGGGGCTCGGGGAGGAGGAATGGGCTAAATGGGTGAGGGGCATTAAGGAATCTACTCCTGAAATCATTGTTGCTCTATATGCTAAGTAACTTGAATATAAATTTAAAAATAAATTATTTTTAAAAAAGAAAAACATAAGGAAGAGAAAATACATTTACATAGTATTCTATGTTGCATTTACTGAAAGAAATCTACATATAAGTGGATCCACACAGTTCAAACCCATGTTGTTTAAAGTTAACTGTTAATCTTACTTCAGGGTCTCTGGATTATGGTTCCCTCTGCTTTGGAGTTCTCTTTTTTCCAAATCTTAAAACCTTCAAGTCACTTCCTTGAAAAGGCCTCCCATGACTACACTATAAAATTAATCCTGCCGATCCCATTCCCCACATTACAATACCCATCTCATTATTTTTTAGGATTGAAATGAATACCTATAAAATATCTTGTATGTTTATTGGTTTTCCTGTTTGTCTTCTCCCACTTATAGTACACAAACATCAGAGAACATGCTTCTCTTCTATTCCCAACAATGCCTAACATCTAGAAGTGTTCTTTTAAGTGTTCTTAATAAATATTTTGAATAAATATTGAATAAGTAAAAAACTCTAAATATGTGCTGGCTGTGCATAATCATTAAGACACAGGTTCAGATATGTACAGAACCATTGCAGAAAGATATTCTTTACCCCTCTGGGATTAATTTCTTTCTCCTTATTGCTCAAAGTAAGGTGAGTTACTGCAGTCAAGTTTCCCTGGAATATTAGAAAAATTAGCTAGAGAGATGAGATATTGAGAAACAAGGTCTAATAGATACTCTGAACTCAGTTGAAAGCCTCTAGATGCATTATTGATTACGCATCCATTCAGCCTCTTGCTGCTTGCACATCAGTATTTGCATCAAGGAATCAACTCCAGTTGGATCTATCTAAAACCATCTGAACTGAAGTCATTTATTCCAGCAATTAAAAAAAATATGGTAATGAGGTTCCTGCAAAAAAAAAAAGCATATTTATTTAGTACACTACCTTAAGGAGTTCTATTAAATTGCATTCTTGAGATGATCCTTAGATATACCACATCAATTAATATTGGGCCACCCTTTATTAGGAATTGATGTTTTCTCTTGCATGTCAGTGCACAGTAGATAATTTGAGCAAAAATATGTTGGCTAAAGAGTGAGCTAATAGCAGCTTTTGATCTGGGAAATTTACCAATCTTGATAGCATCAAATATGCATAGTATATTAAAGAAAGTTCTTATCTCTCTGTATTTAACTTCGTTATCAAGAACTTTCCCATAGAATCTGCAGACAAAGCTTACCAAAGAAATAAGATAGTAAAATGTCTTCTTCACTTTTAAACTCACGAATAGACATTCTACCATGAAGGATTAACTTATTGTCCTGGCCATTTGATGATGTATAATATTCCTTTGAAACTAAATGTTTCTGAGATTATAGGGTGTGAATCTTATAGCTCACTAGAATATACTTTCTAAAGTATGCTTTTTATAAATACAATCTTCAAGAAAACATTGTATGACCTTGGATTTGTCCATACACTAGGGATCCACTACCACCAGTCTACAGAACCTACTCCATGAAAGGAGTTACATCTGTTACTTCTGAATGACTGAATCCAGAAACCTTTATTTATTCTCCATCCTTGTGTTCATAACCACCTACCTCTCTTCTTTAAACTGCTGAGAACCAGCACATTCCAACTCTTCACTGACCCTCATGCCAAGTCTTCACTGATCCTCCTAAGCTCATTTTTGGCTTACAGATCTGCTCTTTAACCTTGTAACAATTTTTAGAAGTGGGATGTGGCAAACAAATATCAATAAAGTACAAGGAAATAATCACTCCTGTACACAAGAAAGCCTCTCTATCTATATTTGGGTTTTATGTTATTTATATTTCAGAGTGGTGCTCTGAAGTTTATATAGCACAGTTACATTCATTCATTGATTTTATCCTACTGTGATAATGACTAGACAGTCGTATTAGTTTTATTAGTCAGAGTTCTACAGAGAAATAGAACCAATACTGTATGTGTGTGTATGTTTATGTGTGTGTGTCTGTGTATGTGTGTAAGAGAGAGATGGAGAGACAGAGACAGAGATTTTTAAAAATTGGCTCACACAATTATGGATGCTGGCAAGTCCAAAATCTTCAGGGCTGAGAACTAGGAAAGAGTTGATGTTGCAGTCCTAAGCCTAAACACAATCTGGAGGCAGAGTTCCTTCTTTTTTGGGGGACCTCAATCTTTTCCCCTAAGGCTTTTAACTGATGGGATGAGGCCCACCCACATTATGGAGGACAATCTGCTTTACTCAAAGTTTATTGATTTAAATGGTAATCACATCTTAAAAAATACCTTCACAGTCAACAATAACATGGGTGTTTAACCAAAAACAGGGTACCATGGCCTAGCCAAGTTGACATATAAAATTAATAATTGCAGTAATATTAATTAACATTATTAGTTAGTTAACATTCAGTACAAAAAACACACAAGCTATCAAGCCATGAAAAGACATGGAAGAAACTTCAGTGTATATTACCAATTAATATTATTATTAATTTAATATTATTCCAAGTTTACAGATAATGATATAGGTTTTGTATGACTTAATTTAACTAAAATTATCAACTACCACATGTTGGCCCTCACACTAGAAACCAGATCTTTTTACTTCTCCTCACATGTACACTCCACCAGTCATATTACTTCTTACATTATTGCAGTAGATTTCAATTTTTGTGGAAGTAAGTTTTAAATTACCTCCAATGAGAGACTCAGAATCCAGACAATATTTAGCTTTGACTTCATGGCCAAAACTCCAAACCTGCCCAATGTCAAGAGCATAAAACTCCCTTTGAGGGGGTGAGTGCTGAAACATATAATATGAGCCTTCAAGGGTAAACTAAGATATCAATTTTAGAATGTCACTCCAGAGAGTACTTCAGAATTCACAAAAGCTACTTCACCTCTCAACATGAATTTCCAAATTCCAGAGTATTTCTCAGCACACAGAGCCAGACAGCACAGAATATAAAACTTTATATCAAAAATGAACCCTGATGTAAAAGACAATGTCAAAAGAATGAGAAGACAAGCCACAGATTGGTAGAAAATATCTGTAAAGACACATCTGATAAAAGACTATTATCCAAAGTATACAAAGAACTCTAAAAACTCAATGATAAGAAAACAAACAAACTGATTAAAAAATGGACCAAAGACTTAACCTAACCAAAGAAAATACACTGATGGAAAATAAACATATGAAAAGATGCCCAACACCCAATTGTCATTAGAGAAATACAAATTAAAACAACAATGAGATAGCACTACACACCTATTATTAGAAAAGCTCTTTGGCCCAGAACACTGACAACACCAAAGGCTAACAAAGATGTAGAGTAAAAGAAATAACCCAGAACCACAACTTTAGCTGTCTGTTTATAATTAAATGTCTACAAGATATTTCCACTCAGATTTTAAAACAGTCTTTATATTTAACATATCCAGAATCCAACACATGATCTCTCTCCCTGCCAAACCTGGTCCTCATAGTAAGTGGCACCACCATCCATCTATCTATTCAACCCTTGAAATTATCCTTGATACCTTTCTTTCTCTCCCACTTTGATACCATTTAACCAATCAACAGATCTTGCCAGTTTTACCTTCTAAATAAGTCTTACATTTTCCCCCTTTTTTCCATGTCCAGTGTTGCCATCTCAGTTCAAACTACCATCATACCTCACCTGGACCTTACTGTTCCACTCAAATCCTTTCTGGCCCCCCAGCCATTACAATCAATCTGAATAAACTTGTTAAATGCAAATTTAATTGTGTCATTCCTCCCATAGTCAACTATGACTTCCTAATAGACCTTTCTTTAACCTCCAAGACCATGACACTTTACATGGCACTCTCTCCCCATAATAGTTCTTCCAGTTTTACACTATCTGTGTGATTATTTTATTAACACCTAAATAGAATCCATAAATACTCTTTGACCACCATAATACACCAAGTATACATGGATTCGAAAAAAAATTCAATGTATATTCTTAAATGAATATACATAATTAATAGAATGAGATACTTTGGACTTATCTTGTATCTTGATTCCCTCCAAAATGGTCTAATATTGCAGAAATTGAAAGTCCAAATAGTTTCTAAGGTCTCTTCTTTTTCTAATCTGTGTTTCTAAAGGCTACTGTAAACAGCAAAGAAAACACCCCCTCACCACAGGAAAATGTATGTGAAAATTCTCCAGAGGAGGCTAAGGTACACTTTGGCTGATTATAAAGAAACAGAGCTAGATGTATTAGAGGAGGGAGAGGAAAAGAATGTGAGGACATGCAAGCCATATCCCCTGAAGAATTCAAAGAGGACTTCATAAAATATGAGCTTGGTTTGAGACTAAACCCAGTGAGGAAAGAAATGACTTTCTAGGATTTAAAACAGGGAAAGCAAGAAATAGAACAATCCAAAAGAATTACAATAAGAGCAACAAGAAGGTGAGCCACTGCTTCAAGAAAGTCTAAATGAAGGGTTCCCCATATTTAGAGCCATTAAGAACTAGATTGGCAGACTTTCAAGGGATCCAAAATTTGGCAGGATGGGAGAAGGAGGATTTGCCAGATTAATATACCAACCACTGACAAGAAATCTGTCTATGTTAATTAAGCATATTTATATACATGTATGTTAAGAGTTCTTGTCCCATATATTGGATAATCCCAGGACAGCTGGGAGAGGGGAATATAACAGTCCTATAATATTCCATACTATAACGACATCTAGATAATATACTAGTACGTCAATATGAGTTTCTCATTTATAACCCAGTAGATGTGAAACCATAAACAGCTTTGTTTTTAATAACTTTTAGCTAAAAGAAAAACTAAAAATACAGCAAGTATAGATGTTACTACATGACAGAGGGTCCCTTCATCAATTAAATAAGATTTAATATTCCTCTGGAGTAGAATACATAAAGTTAGGATTTTTCTTTTTGAAAAGGAAGTTATGGAGAAATCTTCTGGGTAAAAGTGTCCAACTGAGACTACACATTTCCCCCTCCTTCTCTAGAACCTCTTAAAACTATGTTGAAGGAATAAAAGAGGTACAAATCTAGAATAGAGAATAACATGTTTGGGTGAGTGAATTTTCAACAAATATCTAAGATAGAAAAGAAATAAAAGAATGTCAATACGTGAAATAGAAAACAGAAAGCTACAGAGTACAATATTTGTGGAGAGAATTTCAGTCATGGAGGGAGTAGAATCCTGGAGATACTGTGAAATACAAATCAGCCAATGAATGGATAGGATTTAAAAGTGGGCTGAAAAAATAGGTTTAATAAAAGATCTCTCTATATAAATGATCAACACCTCACCCTCTTCTCTTATACCCTCAACAGGAATAGCTTCCCACCCACTCATTTAGACTACTGGCTGACTAGGTCTACCTGTATACACAGAACTCAGAGGGCCTACCTACCTTCTCATTCCAATATATGAACAGATACCCATACATCAGAGGTCATTTGAAGAAAACTAACTACATGAAAAATAAAGACCAAAGTAAACAAATAGAAAAACTGAAACTGAAGGAAATGAATTCAAAAAAGAATTAATCTCTCATAGACAATATTCACAAATGTTCAAGAATACATGTGATCTAAAAAGAAAAACAGAATGCAATCAAAAAAGGAAAAATCAGAAAATGAGGAAACCATCTAAAAAATTAAAAGCATGATTGAAAATAAAAAGCTGAGGAATTCTTCCAGAATGTGGAACAAAAGATAGAGATAAACATGTAGAGAGAATCAATCTAAGAAGTCAAATATTTGATGAACAGAAATTCTAGAGAGAACAGAGAAAACAAAAGAAAGATTATCAAAATAGTAATAAATGAAAATTGCCCAAAACTCTAGACATAAAAATTCGAAAGGATTTAACAGACATTAACAGAGGATCTGTGCTTAAACACCACTTTATGAAATTTCAAAATAAAAAGGAGAGAGAAATCTAACATCTGAGAAACAGAGAGGACAAACAAAACACAGCACCTACAAAGGAACAAGAGTCAGGCTACTGTCAGATTTCTCATTAGAAGTAGCAGCGAGAAAGAAGACAGTTGAGCAAGATTTTCAAAATACCAAAGGAAAGTTTTTCAATCCTAAAAAAACTGACAAATTTTCAGATAAATGTAAAAGGAAAATAAATCCATTTTCTGACATAAGGCTTCAGAAAGTTTACTTAATTCTGCAGAAGTTGCTTGAAGCTATCCCCCAGCAAAATATGAGTGAAAATCAAGAAAGATGGTGTAAGACATAAAGAACAAACAACAAACCAAAAAATATATGAAAAGAAATTCCAGGATGACAGCCTACAAAGCAATCTGTGCAAATTATAACCAGAATCATTTGGATCCAGGAATATCTTCAAGACCAAAAAGAAAAAAAAAAAAAAAAAGGAATGGATTATAAACAGAAAAATAAACAAAAAGCTATAAATTATTATAGGTATAATAAAGTAAGCATGTATTTCTTAAGGGGGAAGATGGCAATCATAAATCCCGGGGTGGGGGGAATGTATGGGAAAGAAATGGCCTAATATAAAACAAATTAAAATATAATATAATAATTGAGCAACTGATATAGCCTATGAAAGAGATCTCTTCAATTTTATTCTTCATGTTAAGTGATAATATTGAAACTGTGGAGAATGAAATGTAATCATAGCACATATTGGCTCTCCAATGAATAATATTTACATAATAGAAAACAATACATGTAATGGTCAAGGGAACTAGAGTAGAATACAAAAATGGCCACAGTTCTCCACCTTTCTCTATTAGCACACAACTATAACATAACTTTCTAGCAATTCCCAACAACAAGAGAAGTCTATTTCATTTCCCCTTGAATGTGGGCCAGTTTTGTGACTTCTTTTGCCAATAGAATGCAACAGAAGTGACAGTGTGGCATTTCCAGCCTAGGCCTCATGACACCTGGCCTGCTTCTGCTCTTTCAGAACCTTGCCAGCAGCCATGTGAGCAAAACCAGACTAGCACTGGGTGATGAGATACACATGGCTAGTCTTCCCCTTTGCCCCAACCAATATCCATCTAACCTGCAGAAGCAGGGCTATCTTAGTGCCTACAGATGCTGAAGCAAACCAGCCAACCCAAAGAACTGCCCAGTTAAGGCCAGACCAGATTTTTGGCTCATAGAATCATGAGCTTAAGAAATGGTGCTGTTTTAAGTCACTGAAATTTTGGTGTGATTTGGTACACAACAGAAGCTAATTCAAAGGGGAGCGTGGTGGCTTAGTCAGTTAAACATCTGACTCTTGATCTCAGCTCAGGTCTTGATCTCAGTGTCATGAATTCAAGCCCTGTGTTGGCCTCCACACTGGGCATGGAGCCTACTTTAAAAAAAAAAAGACAGAAATGTACTGAGCAAGACTATACTAATATTAATCATGACTACCACTTTTAGCAATGCAACTTTGAGCAAGTTAGCTAACTTGCCAACATCTCAGTTTCCATATCTGAAAAATATTTTTTGAGAACTAATTTATATGTGTAAGGAAATTCAAGCTATTGTATATAAAGCAATTAGAATGGTGCCTGGCACATTGTAAGCAATCAATTAGCTATTGTTATTTAAAACACACAAAATTTGAATGGTATTTATTAATTTCTAACATCTAGAATTATTCACAAAATACAGACAACTTAACAATAGTTATAGAATGGTATGAAAATGTTAACAGTCATGTGAAAATGCAGCCTTCAGAGGTGGGGAGGTAGAAAAAGGAAAGAACAGGTGGAAGGAAGGGTAGGGGGTTAATATATTCATCATGTAAAATGAGGAGTCAAGAGGCACTGTCTAATACTAAAAACAAAGAAATGGAACTAAAATAAATAGAGGTTATATTAAAATGTATCTTTATAAAGGTAAAAAATGAGAAACTGGTAATGTAATTTTCAAAAATTAAGAAAATGGGGAGAAATAAAGGTAGGAGATGGCATCTTTATATATCCTTATATATCATCTATTATCTGTCACAGCAAGAAAAATACACAGTTTAAAGGTGAAAACTCCAGAATTTGTGCTTAATGCATATTTACTTAGAGAGGTAAAACAAAAAGCCCAGGCTGCCCCTGCAGACTGGAATGGGAAATGGTGGAACAATGAAAATTCTTCTATCCTATTAGTTTTCTTAACTATGTACACATAATTCTGATAATTTTTTTCTTTTTTAATAAAAGTAAGGTACAAAGAAGGTTCCCCAAACCATCCATACTTCCTAGGTTTAGGTTTACAAAATATAATGTTTTTCAAAATCAAAGTCTGGTAAAATTTTATAATATTCTTAACTTAAAAGGTTGAAAACCTTCATGAAAGCAACTTTAAAAATTTCTTAATAAATGACTTAAATCTTTGTTTTCTGGGGATTCAGAAAGTTAAAATTCTGGATCCTAAGTGAGGTGCATTTCATGCCCAAAAACTAAAAGAAAGGAAGACCCTCTCCTCTACTGCATGTTTACTTGCTTGCCCCTCATTTCCTGGAACCAGTGTCATTTCTTCCCTCCCACTGGAGGCTTCTTCTGTAGTCTGTCCTATGTACCATTGCTACCCCTGCCACACTACCCTTCCTCTGCAGTACAGCAAAAAGAGCATCACCTTGGAATAAGATATCTGAGTTTAGTTCCAGCTCTGAAACTTCTGATTTATGGGGTTATGGTAAGGCTACTTCTCCTGACAGAAAAGCAATGCCTCCCTGACCCACTATCTTTCAGAATTAAATTGAATTGTATACAGTATTTGGATGTACATATATAGAGCAAGTGATGCACTACTTTACACATACTAATTATTTAATAAATAAGCATTCCCAAGTTAGAGAAGGACAATGAAGAAGATGCAGTAACATAATCAGAACAAAATTTTTCCTTTACCTCTTGGGATCCTAAGCCCCTTTTAAGCCAGGAACATAGGGAGATTCTGGAACTCTTCTTGCTGTAGTCACCAGCACCACTAGACATTGGCCTCTGCAAATTCTCTCCAAAAGTGATCCATAGACAGCTTTATCTCTGCAACAAAGTTCACATGTGGAGATGAAAAAGGTTGACTTTTTTCCAAAACATTTCTGAAATAATTCCTAGGAAGGGTAAAAAGTACTAGGACATATAACATTTACTTTAAAATAGGTTCATGGGCAGAAATTCACTTAATTTTAGCATAGTAAAAGAAATGGGCAAAGATCTCAAATGCAAGAGCAGAGAAAACATTACTTGCCCAGCCTGTTTAGAACAGCGGTTGACAGTCAAAATAGAGACCCTCTGGTCCTTAAAAAAGGGGTTATTAGGGGATTGTGGTTGCACAATCACTATTTGCATCATTTCATGGGGAAAAAATCCACAAATTTATAATTACTAAAGTACCTGGAAAAAATACCACATACTTAATAATGGCCTGGGTGTTGTAATTTGAACACTTCTAAAGCCCACTTCCCAGGGCTGCTATGTAAGAACAGTAATGATTTTAACACATTTTGCTGTAGGGTCTTATAGAAGTTCTACACTCGAAGTCAATAAGCTACCACTTTGAAAATCGTTCCTTAGAGGTCTGTGTTTTTTCCAAAGATTCTATCATAGACACTGACATACAACTTATTCCCCCATGAACCATTCAGATTTTCAAACAATGTTACCAATCATAATTTATCTTGTCTTCCCTAGCCATGACATGTTTTTATGTTCTTTTATCTCAGACTAAAGCAGTGACAAGAAATTTCCACTAAAGGGATATTTTATTTTCACTTTTCAGTCTTTTCAGGGGGAAAAAATGATGTTACCTTCCATAGAAAAGCACAGTATTATCATTTGCCATTAAAAAAATCTATTATTATTCAAGAGCAAATGATGCATGTGGGAGAAATAATTGTAGAAATGCCATGTTTTCTCTCAAAAAGATTAAGTACAGGTAAAGGAATACTAAGAATGCTGCTTTGGCAAATACACATGCCTGAAGTGAGCTCCTCATACCACAACAGGATGGACAAATTTAAACCTTTCAGTTCTATGCATCAAAACACATAAAAAAATAGAAAAAACACTGGAAACCCAAAGAGTAATGATGACTGAAATACAAAAGTATTATCATTTTGTCTGAATTATTCAATATTTGAATATTTGAACTTAAATATAAATGAGGGAAGCAGGAATTCCAGAATGGTGAAGTGAGGAGCTCAGGTGACACACTCCTCAGCAAGCAACAAACTAGTGAAAATTATATAATTTTCATATAAATTATATGCCCTTGTCCTAAGGGCATAAATCAAACACAGAAATATTAATTCAAGAAAATGTACTAAATCTTGGTAAGAACACCAAGAGTCTATGGGGTTTGGGCCTCAACACATTCCATTAGGTACACATTATGCACCTCCCCCTCTCCAAGATATAGAAGGGTCTACTCCAGGCATGTGTGGCCAAGAAGACAGATTCCTTCTCCTCCAGTGCCCAACCTGGGGCTATAATTTTAGCCAAAGCAGGATGCTCATGCCACTCAGCCTTTTGTTAGAGAAGTTCTTTTCTGGGTGGCATAGCTGAGAGGACCAGGTCATTCTTCTACCAACTGGCTCCACTCAGGGTTGAAGCTCTACCCTAGGAACAGCAAGCCAAGAATACTAGGGTCTCAATCACCCCACCCCAGCTCACTCATATGACAGAGATTCCATGCAATAATACAAAGGGTTATTACATTACCCCTCTTCACTTATAGAGAGGTTCAGAGGAAGCTGTCACTCTAGAAAAGCAGGTCCCTGCCCCTATCTCCAGGGCAGTTACTCTAGGGCTCTGGCCAGCTAGAAAAGCAGGATATAAATGCAAAGGGCTCTACAGCCCTGCTTGGAGGGACCGACTTTATTTGGAACAAGTAGAGAACTCCATGTCTAAGATAGTGGCTATGTTTCAATAATACTTTATTTACAAAAACAGGGATGTCAAATGTTCAAATATAAACTTGTACATAAATGGTCACAGAAGCAATATTTATAAGAGCCAAAAGGAAACAACCCAAATGTCCATGTGATGATAGATAATGTAGTATATCCATATAATACAGCAGTAAAAAGAAAAGAAGTACTGATACATGCTACAACATAGATGAATCTGGAAAACATTATGCTAAGTTAAAAGAAGCCAGGCATCAATAAAGGTCACACATTGTATACTTCCATTGATATTAAATGTACAAAATAAGCAAATCTATGGAAACAGAAAGTAGATTAATGGTTACTTAAGGATGGTGGGAGGAGATGTGAAAGAATGGCATACTTGCTAATGAGTACAGGATTTCTTTGAGGGGAGAAAAAAATACTCTAAAATTATATTCTGGTGACTGCTGTATACTCTATGAATATGTAACAATAAATTGTATAGTTTAAAGGGGTGAATTTTATGATTTATGAGTTATATCTCATAAATGTATTTTTTTAAAAAGAATCTATATGGACCCAAGGTCATATTCTCATCATTACTTTTTAAACCATCTGCTATATTCTTGTAACTGCTTTCTTTCTTTCTTCTATAAGTTAAATATAGATAATCTTATTTAATTGATAAACTTGTTTAGTAGAGTTTTTAAAAGTATAAATAGATTCACTAAAAAAAACGTGAATGGGGTAGAGTGGGAAAAGGTTAGGGGTGAAAGAGAGATTATCTTCCTAATGTTAAGCCTGCAAGATCCCACAGACCCTCACTCCCACTGCTACTATGGTCTTAGCTGCTCTAGAGACCCACTCCCAGCCCAATAAAGCCTAAAAAGAAGTATAAAACTGTACACAGGCATACTAACCATCTCTGCAGACCCCTGCATGTCCAGTACACTTTAGGTAGCCTGATTATCCTGACATACTGATTGCCTGGCCCTAGAAAGTCACTTATCTTCTATAAAATGCTTAAGCATATTATTTTCCATAGGTCAGTTGGATGTGGTTTCCCCAGGTTCACTCCAGCCTAGGAATATAAAAGTACCATAGGAAAACCGAATTTAGTAGTTTATGAATATTGACTATCAGATGCACTTTAGAGTATTAATATAGTATTTTACATGTTAAACATAGGATTTCTACATATAATGTTAAATACATGTGCCCTATTTTGAACTGGAACTATTTTATTTGCTTTGAGTCTGTTATAGGGGCAAACATAGAAAGAATCTACTTACGCTTTTCAAAACCTGTATTTGTCACAAGCACTGAGTTGCTCTTGCAGAAACTTTATTATTCAATACATTAAGTAATAAATCTGAGAAATATTAGAGTGTTCATTGTGTTGAAAATAAAATAAATGAATATTTATGTGTTAATAGCTTTAATATCTATTAAGGTTGCTAGAACAATGTATGTTTCACTAAGAATAGTTTGTTTAAATACATTTCACCAAGGAATATTTCAATATTCTAGTCCTGTATTTAACTAAGACTCTCTATGACTGTATTTTTTAATCACTTGAATTTAGATCACCCAAAACACCATTTGGCAAAAATCCTCTGGTAACCACTTCGTTCACTTGAATTAGCCTTATAAACAGGAAGCCACATTTTATCATGAGCAAAAATCTCTGAATAGGAAGACTGGTTTTGGTTTCTTGTGTCAAGCTAGGTTTGAATGATTTCCCAACTTCACTAAATGTATTTTTTTCATTCCTCCCATTTATTTTTATATCTCTTAAAGTACACCTATGATCTTAGGTTTGAAGAGACAGGAGAAGCCTTGGAAATAATAGTTGATGAAAACTTTTAAAGTAGGCATGCCAAAGGGAGGGAAAAAATGAAGTCTTGTCTAGACCCAGTCAGCTCTGCTTGACCTAGTTAGCGTTAAATGATATATCAATGGGAAATTCAAAGTAAGAAAATTATCCAAAGTTCTGCAAAAGGTGGCTCTGATGACCTGAGAAGAATGACATCTAATCCTTCTAAAGAAAACACATTTCTCATGGCTGTCAGCATACTACCAAGGAAGGGAGGGGAATAAGCTAAAGCATAAATATTACTATTCCTAGAGGATGTCCTTCAAGAAAGGAAGGCTTTGTCTTGGCTGTGTTTATATAAATCTTTGGAATATTTGACCAAAAAAACTCACATAAATGCAAGTCACAGCCAATGAAGTAGAAACTAGTTCAATATGTCCAAACACAAACTCCAGGCAACCACAGAAAAAAAATATCATGTTCTCTTGGAGCTTCCATAGTAAATAAATAATGAAGATGACATTGCTAAGATTGTACAACAGTGGTCAGACTGCAAATGTGACTTTAGTTAATAGGCTGACCAAATCAGAACCCAAGAATGTGTTGGAAAAGAGCTGCTATGAGATGAATTAGTACAGATTTGTTTGTGAAACAAGTCCAGCATTTAGAGTGAGTGGAATTAAATGGTACTCTAAATTGAATAAAGTTAATGAAGCTATGAAGTGTACTGGAGCCATAAGTTCTTTATTAATGGTTCAAAAAAAAAAAGGAAAGAATTTAGGTAGATGCTAAAGACAATGGTTCTAACTCAAATCAGCAAAAATAACCTCTTCTTCTCCAATCCCAGTTATGTAAAGATCTTAGATATGTGGTTTACCTCAACAGACATTCCCAGGCATTAAGGGAATATTTTTTGGAATGTACATAGCTCATCTCCTGTATAGAAAATAAAAAATTAACTATAGTGTAAGTCTACTAATACTGAAAGCAATATTCCCAAACACCTGTGATTATGTAAGTCACATGTCTCCAAGAAATAGTAAATTACAAAATGAAAGTACATCAATATAGTCCAAATTTGGCATCATTCTGTGGTCAATCATTCTTAAAAATCAACTGCCTCTGTGCCTCTCCCTCTCTCTCTCTCTCTCTCTCTCTCTAGTATATACATGTGTATGTATATATTCTTTAGTGGATCACAAAATTTATTGGAGAAATAAAGATGTGGCAACAATAGCTCTGCCATTATTTAAAGGCTTTCCCCTCAAGATATTCACACCAATTCCTACCATATCTTTTAAAGAGAATTATAAAGTCAAGATCTTTGCAAGAGTACACTATTTTCCCAGGCCTCATAGAGTGTAACTATGTCCTGATTAAAAGTAAGACCTCTTATATCACTGACTAGTGGTTCAGATTGTTGACAAAGGATCTCAGGTCTCACTGAGTAATTCTTAGGATTCCCTCAAGCATGTCTTATAGGAGTTCACAAACAGTCCTCCATATAACCAGTGAGGTTCCACCATGTTCTTCCCATCCTAACCCCCTTCACTGATGTCTACTGCTGGAAAAATAACATTAGGGCACATAAGGGCAGTTTACTATATTCAATGTAGCAGCAGCTCACCATGAAGATTTGATGTCTATGGAAGGATGCTGACTCCTATTGCTTGCAAAGCTGACTGAAAAATCTTGTGAATAAAATGATACAAATTTCCCCCCAGAGACTTCAATGCTTTGAAACAGCCATGTGCTTCCTACAGAAGTGGGGGGGAGCTGTGCTTCTTCCCTGCTTTCCAACATTGTTTGCCAAAGGAGGACTAACCTGAAGTATGCACCCATTTGTCTCCCAGAGGACCTCGGAAAAGGGCTCCTCATCTTTCTCTTATGTTATCTTTCCCTCTCCCTCTCTCTTCCCCCCACCCCCCGCCCTCCAAAATGCTTAGACAAACATTCATGTGACCAGATCAAGGGATCAATCTAAAAAAACAGACCTTGTGCTGTAATCTTTATTCCTTCATTCCCTAGGTTTCCACTTCAAATATATACTTCCTCAGTATCTTCCAGCAACAACAACAACAACAAAAAGGAAAATCTCATCCAAACTGATCCATCCAAATAGTCTCTTGGCAGACTGCCCCACCAGTTCATTAGATATATCTGAATCCCTACTTGAATTAATATAAAGACATCAGCTACATAAGGAAACTTGAGATGAAGCAAAATCCTATCTGAGACTATCTAGTCTCAGAAATAAAGTCCAAATATGAAGCAGCCATAGGTTGAAGGGTGGGTATGAAACAACTCTATAACAAGCTATTCATACTAGAAGGGTTCCTTAGCTGGGGATACAAATGGTGACTCCTGACCAAGAGACAATGTGAAGGCACATGTTAGGGACTAACACTAAGAGCTATAAGATGGAGACAGAGGTCTTTTCTTTGTTGACAAAGGACACTGAGCCCAAGGAAGAAAAGCATGTAGTATGTATGTTCTCCATCTATTGATCGGTCATGATAAACCAGATAATATTATGACAGAACCTGAAAATGGTATGGGAAGGGAAAGAAGGTAACAGGGAGTACAAAAGCATTATCAGTCACCAAAATTATTGTTTTCATCAAATTATGTTTTTAGAACTGTTCTGGAAACAAAGTAAGTAGTAAACACAATCCTAATAGATGTAAAAACTATGTGTAACCACATAATCTTGTGGAACTGGAATGTCCTTTAGAATTCTGGTTATATCATTTTAAAAGGGGGCGGGGTGCCTGGGTGGTTCAGTCAGTTAAGCAACCAACTTGATTTCGGCTCAGATCATAATCTAATTGTTCATGAGATCAAGTCCTGCATCAGGTTCTGTGCCGACAGTGAGGAGTCTGCTTGGGATTCTCTTCCTCCCACTCTCTCTGCCCTTCGCCCGCTTTCTCTCTCTCTCTCTAAGTAAGTAAATAAACATTTTTTAAATAATAATAAAAATAAGAGGGGTGGAGGAAGAGAAAGCCTTTTAGTCCCTTACAAACTGTGCCTGATAAGCTTAACTGACTTAAACCCAACAGGTCTTTATTAGAACATGCAAAGATGTTTGGTTTCCTCCCACAGAAGGAAGCAAGGAAAGTCTTTATCCCACTACTATCTGTTTTTCCTATCTGAAAGTTCTCATACAAAGGGCTATTCTAGGATAAAAGCTCTGGAGAACACACAAGAAGACCTGGCAGACTGAGAAATGGTAAATTTTAAAAGGAGTAAGTAAAATTCTCCTTTGTAAGAAAGGGAGGTCATGTGGCTGCTCTCCAACACCCTCTTCTTGGTTGTAACACCATCAGATGAATGAAGTCAATCAGTTCTCCTTCTGTTTAAACCACTTCAAATTGCATTTCTGCCACTTGCAACCAAAAGGGTTCTGACAAATACACTGCACAAGAAAGCAGACATCACAAATTATAAAAAATGTAATGGGAAAAGTAAAGTAAACCAATCAGCTAACTAGCTGAGATTACATTTATGACATTATGGCATGATTGCAAATTCATTTCAGAAAATGAGTAAAGAGAAACACAGGGATGATAAAACATTAGTGTGAGGTCACACAAGGCTCTGTCCTCTGGCATCTGAGGTGACATTAAAACTTAGAAATCCTGGAGCCAACCATTTTTCCTAGCCATTATGTGTTAACAGTAAGTCCTGATTCAAGAAGAAAAAAAAAAAGAGGTAGCTGATTATGGACATTTACTCCCTTGACATGAAATATTTGAAACAGCCCAGTGGTCTCTATTTTTAGATTAAAAACCAATCACTGGAAAAGGCCCATAACCAGCACAGTAATGAGCCCATGGCCATTTATTTATAGTTAGCTCTAACTGATTCATGAGCTGCAACTCAATGTCTAGTAAGTACTATGTGACTCCTGGACTTTATCAACTTATTTATGGGTGGCCAAGACTTCTCCCATAGAGTGTGTGTATATGCAAACACACTGCCTTGTGTGTGGGTGTAGAGGAAGGAGAAAGAAATATATATTCAGTAGTGTACAACCTGACTACATTTTATGAATCTGTCCAATCACATTTGGCTTTTCCATAACTTACTAAGACCATCCACACTGAATTTACTGCAGGCTGCATGCAAAACTAGCAGTGCAGGCAAGATGGTAATGAGAGTCTAAGAGAGACACATGCATTTTCATATATATTAATAGTTTATATGGAGGGAAAAAAACCTGAAGGATAAAAGAGGCATCAAATATTGCCAGAATGACAGATGAAATACTGAAGTGATGAAATACTGAAATTATAGTCCTTTGAAGTAGGCTCTGGGTAAACTAACTACATAGCACATGGCAAGAAATGTGTGGCAACAGTTGTGATGGAATTTGCCTCGATTAATGCCCCCATGTGAAAAGATAAATCTTGCTAAAGAGGCTCTGGAAGTTCAGTGAATGGAAGCCAAATATTCATGCTGCCATTTGAGTTCAAAAAGAGAGCTAAGGCTAATACTAACCTTGCATTTGCATCATGCACAAGCCTTCCCTGTATCATCTTAAGAAAATGCGCTTATGTATCCACCTTCTTTTCATGTTTCTTACTTATGACTATTGACCATTCCATTCCTGAAATCAAAGCTTACAAATGCATGTGTTTTATAAAATGTTTGGTGTCTATTAGCTCTTATAATGTACTCATTAATATGATCAACTACAAAAATCATTTTTTGAAGATAATGGTGAAAGGGAGAGAAAACATGGTTCTGGAATTATGTCAATAGATTGGAAGTATATTTAGTACCAAAAAGACTGGTATTTTCTGCAAACAAGGGAGGATATTATTACTAAAAAATGTATATGATAACAACTTGGCTTTCACCATAATTAGACTCTATAACCAACAGATAAAGGAAAATACTCTACTTTGAGGCCAGGTTCCCTAAAATTAATTTAGGTTGGAAAACCTTTAATCATTGGGCAAGTTTCTTCTACTCAAAGAAGAAAGAAAATTAAAAACACAATCTTTCTTAGTGCCTCATCATAGTCAATAAAATATGGACAATAGTAAAAACCCTTGTATAAGGATTTACAATTTATAAAATCCATTCCCATTCACTATTTTGTTTGATCCTCTTTCTTGGTTTCATTTTATAGAAAATTGAATTTGGAGAAGTCGAGTTGCTTATCCTGAATTTTACACTTTATAAATGTGTGAGCTAAGGTTAAAACTGGTCTTTCCCATAAAATACTATTTTTTTAATGTTTATTCATTTTTGAGAGGGAGAGAGAGCACAAGCAGGGGAGGGGCAGAGAGAGAGGAAGACACAGAATCCAAAGCAGGCTCCAGGCTCTGAGCTGTCAGCACAGAGCCTGATGCAGGGCTCGAACCCACAAACCCACAAGATCATGACCTGAGCTGAAGTTGGACACTTAACCAACTGAGCCACCCAGGCGCCCCATAAAATACTATTTAAGAGTAGAACAGAAGGAAGATGGAGAGTCTACTATATGTTGTACAGTATTCTAGTGGCTTCTCATCTGTTCACCCATGTAATTATATAATCACCCTTGTAAGATAGAAAATATCATTCCCATTCATAGATGACAAAACTGGAGACTCCAAGTATTATAAAATTTACCAAAGTACCACAGGTATTTATGTGCTGGGCAGGGATGAAAACCTAGTTGTGTCTGATATTAAAATCAGGTTCCTCCCGTAATAGGTAAAGTCCTACTTCTATGGCATATACAACTTTTATTATGCAATGACAGGCAAGAACAAAATTTAGAAGAATAATTCACTTTCTTTTCAGAAAATTACTTTATCAGCAGGTACTTATTAAAAGTCAACCAAGTGCTTTAGCATTGTATTCAGAATTGTTGGAGAAATAGAAGAAGCAGAAAACAAGCTTCCTTTTCCCAAAGAGATTTCAACACAGAACAACTTTAAAATGCTAAAAATATATGTATTGTTATACATTAGCATTAAGGAATATTTAATGCAAACAAAATAAGGAAAGGTATTAGTAAAATAAATAAAGCCGTCACTCTATTTCACTGGGACAAATAAAGGGAGAAAAACAAAAATATTATATGATCTGGCAGATGTTCTGTATCTGTGATGTTTAATGTAGGAAAGATAATGTTGATCCATGATGTGGATTACTATGAGCTAACATTTAACCCAGAGTTTAAGGGAGATATTACTTGAACTCTGGATTAGTTGCCCATAGCCCTCCTTATATTTTCTTTCTCAGTGTAGCCGAAAAGGAGAGAGTCATGTAGCCAACAGTGGTGACTGATGGAAAGGCACTATCTCTAGGAGTGGAATTTACGGGGACAGATGCCTAACTCACATCATCACTAAACATCATCTGTATTTCTCACCCCATTTATTTGTTTATTATTCCCTTAAACATATGTGCTAAGGGCTTACCATATGCCAGGCATCAGACTAGGGACAGTGGGTACAATACTGACCAAGACAGCAATGGCCCTAGTCAACACCAGCCAGAGCAGTGCACAGACTTCATGGGAGTGAAGGTATAATCTAGGAGGAAAAATTCAGAATTTGGGATCTGAAGACCTGAGGTTACGCCCTGATTCAGTATTTGCATATATGGCCACATTTGCATATATAATCATATATTATATATGACTCTGAAGCTCAATGTCCTCATCTATAAAATAAAAACAAAATAATACCTATTCACGTATTTTGTGCAAGGAAGAATAGAGAAAGCATACGAAAACAATTGTAAAGAGGGAAAGTCTACACAAGTGTGATGAACTGTTACTTTTATGTTATGTGTCCAGTGTTATCATTATGGTCCCTTTCTCACTTCAAAAGTATATATATGTACTGGCTCTACTCAGAAATATATGTTCCTGCCTAAATCAGAAACAGCTTACACTGAATATGAGCAGCAATTGCTTTTTGGTTATTCTCTCCTCTTTCATTTCCCCACTCTACCTTGTTCCCTGGCAATTAAATCGCCATTGCTACTGCTTTTGTACATATACAAATTTTTTCCTTGTTCATAGCTATTTTTTATGTTTTAAAAAATTCATACTTTCCCCCAAGATCTCAACTCAGGTGACCTCATAAAGCAGTAGCCACAGAAACTTCACTCCAAACTGTTTCAGGATTATTAGAGCCATATTGTCACCTCCTACAACACTAGTCCTACTTTAGCTATTTAGCATGAGTACACCTGCCATAACGCTACCCTAAAACCAACCAATAAGGAACTTGATGAAAGTAGCCTACAGTGTGCCCACAAGCAGCAAGAGTGGAATAAGTCCATTGCCTCCAGGTGACAAAGAGATAGCCAGACACTCCTAAGATACCATCCAGTGAAGGCCAACCCAAAGCACTATTCCCTAAAAGGGCTCTCCTTTACTTCCCATTTTTCTGTCTAGAACCAATTTGTCCGCACTATTCCTGTTCTCCCCTTATTGGCCTGCATACAATTTCCCCAGATAATGCAAAATACTCTAAAACCCTTTAGATAGATACTCAGCATCTTCAAAAGCATACCTCTATCTCTTCTTTGCAAGAATTAAAGCTAAAAGATCTTAGAAAAAGCTGTGGATTAGTCTCATTCCTTCTTGGATTCTATGTCCCTTCTCTGGGGTTCCATTTTTATGCTCATTTTGTCCCATATTCTTCCTGACTTTCCTCTAGTGCTGCCTTCCCCTGGTTCATGGCTTCTTCTCTTCTAGCAAACCAAGCCATATGACTGCAGTGTCTCCAACCTTTTGCCGGAATCCAACACTGATAGTTGCAGAGTAGGAGGAGGTGTGACTCACTCTTTTGAGAATTGCTTGCCACACATTTCAAAGCCCCAACACATTTTCATGCAACATTTTCATGCAAAAGACAAGTATAAGCTCCAGGACTCAGCCAACTCAAGTTATTTCTTCTTGAAATATGATGCCAACTAACATCTGCCACATTTGATTATCCTGCTTTGCTTAAGGATCTCTCTCCAGAGTTAAGATCTTTATCTAGGGAGATATAATTTCATCTTGGTCTCTAAAGGCTAAAGTATAAAACAGAATCATTCTTTTGAGGTGATCCTCACACAAGGCCACAGTGTAGTAAAATTATCAAAGATCTGGCACTCTTAAAATCTAGGTTAAAGTCCCAAATCTGTTGTATAACAACAGTGGGACCTTAATGTTTCTAGCCTCACAAGAAAGGGAAGGAGGGATTTTTCAAGTTGATTACTAAGACACTTCCAGCTCTAATATTCTTTTTTAAGTTTTTGACCAAAAATAGCTAAGAAGTTTAACAAATAAGTAGGGATAATTGTTTCCATTTGGGGCCCAATTTGCCCTCTTCCTAGTAAGTTACAGAATAATTGTTTTCATTTTTCAGTTCTTTAAATATATAAATTTTCCATGGACTGTCAAGTCTTTCAATCAACAAATTATTTAAAAGTGACAATATCAGGAGCAGGACACGTCAGGAGGAACAAAACAAACATGTACGGTCTAGTGGGAAACAGGCATCTAGAGGCAAATAACTAACTAAACAAAATAGGTTCTCCATCTCTCTCACATTTATCAATGTGTCTTCAAAACTGTAAAGAATACCTGGCACAGAACATGCAACAATAATTATTTTTGATGGAAGAATGATTGAATGGAAGGAAGGAAGGAAAGAAGGAAGGGAGGGAGAGAGAGAGGGAGGAAGGAAAATCTACATCACAGAATCTCCGGAATTTGTTCCAGGGCACAAGAATAACTGTAAGGCAAAACCTAATGTTCTAGCTTGTCACTGCTGTTAACACCCTAGTAAGATATGACATCAGGTACACAAACACCTTTCTGAGAAGTGATTTAACCCAATCATTGTAAAATTAGCCTTTGCACTAGAAAAGAAAAAATGTCATAGAAAATAATGTCCAGGTAAATAAGAACACCTTGAGAGCATGGAGAATAGGGCAATATATACATGAGTGGGCATGAGTACCAGAAGAAGTAGTGAAAGAAGGACTGAAAGCATCTCAGAAGTATAAAATCTACTTACATTGGTTACACTACTCACAAGATTCAAGTTCCCAGTGATATGATACTCTAGGAAAGAAAGAATGAAAGAAGAAAAAAGGAAGGGAAGGGAAGAGAAGGAAAATGGTAGACAAACGTTTACCTAAATGTATTTACTAAATTCATGAATACGTTGGACATGCTATTTTGAAATTTGATTACAAAGTCAAAGTTGTTTTAAGTCATTTCTAAAATACTTCTTCCATAATACTTGTAGCACATAATGACAAGACCCGTTTTGGCACATCCTTGTGATACGCTGTCCAAAAAAGAGGCAAAGTCATTTTGATAGATCTTGGTATAAATCAAGCATAGTCAGAGTAAATTAAATATATTTTAAAAATGAGCTTAATTAGTTACAATTTTTGCAGGAACTTGCTCATTTGAACTGGGACACAGAACATCTTCTGAGGTCTTAGGTTTATTAAGAAAATGAGACTATTATTAAAACCATGAAAGAAATTTGATTCCCTTTATGAAAAGGTATATGTTCCAATGCACTTTCATATGATATGCTCTTGAGAATATTCTTAAAATTTTTATATTTAGGGCTCATCACATGTTTTAACCTCATTGTGTCCATGATACTACTAGGTGCTAAGATATTCATGGAAAGTGAGTAATACACAGAACTAGACCTCAAAGCATTTATGGTCTGTAGATTTTACTGACTTGTAATAGCCATTCGAATTCTCAGTACAGTTGACAATAAAAAAAAATCAAGGAATTGTAGCATAAAAGTATATTTAATGAAAGGGCAGTCATTTCCAATAAGAGAGCTCTCAGAGGATGGCTGGAAAAGCTTGACATTTGGCTTATGATGAGGTAATTGGATCTTATCCTGATACTTTCATTAGAAAAGAAAGACATTTGATGTTCTCCTTCGGAACTGAGTTCCAGCTAAAATAGCTACCATCATAACTCCTACAATCATCATCACCAACACTGTAGCTTTTCCAATAACAAATATTTATCAACCACAGTTTATGTGAACAATATAGACTGGTGAAAATAAAATGTGTTTTAGAATTAAAGAGATATAAATAATAAACACTCACTACAGACCAGGAACTCTTCTAAGTGCTTTGCCCATATTAATACACATAATCCTCTCATCAAGTCTGTGAAATAAGGAAATTGATGTAAAAAGTTACACACTTTGCCCTCATTTTATAGATAATAAAACTGAGGTTCAGAGAGGTCAAGTAACTTGCCCAAGGCAAGCTAAAGGTGATGGTAGAAGTGGGATTTGGACCCACTGATCAAAAAATCCATGCTCTCAACTACTGAGCTAGGCTATCTTACTACACAAATTTGATAAGAAAATATAATCAACTTCTAATTCCTTGTCCTTTAAAAAAATAAAAAAGAAATGTAGTGAAAAGAATCATAGAATGTTTTATAGAGGAAGAACTGAGTCTTAAATAATACATAAGAATTCAATAATAAGACTTGGGGTAGAAGACTTTACAGGCAAAGGGCACAGTATTTTTATTATTATTATTTGAGACAGATCATGCACACAAGCTAGGGAGAGGGGTAGAGGGAGAAAGAGAGAGAATCTTAAGCCGATTCCACACTTATTGCAGAGACAAATTCAGGGCTCAATCCTATGACCTAGGGGTCATGACCTGAGCTGAAATCAAGAGTTGGTGGCTCAGCCAACTAAGCCACCCAGGTACCTGAGGGAACAGTATTTATAAGGGTCCAGAGACATGAAAGAACAGAGAATTGTTGAGAGAGTATAAACAATTAAGAATGGATGGAGTGCAATGAAAAATTAGGAAATGGATTTTTTTATTCTTGGGAATAAATGTAAGAAAAGAAGTGTAAAGCTTATACTCTGGACTATAAAACTATGCAGAAAGTAGATTTACCTAATTGGGAAGAACCATGCCATGTTCATGATCAGGAATACTTAACATTGTTCAGATGGCAATACTCCCTCAACCAGTCTACAGATTCAATGCAGCCCTCATCACAGTTCCATCTGACTTTAATATAGAAATTGACAAGTTTATTCTAAAATTCATATAGAATTGCAAAGGAACCAGAATACCAAGAACAATCTTAGAAAAGAAGAACAAAGTAGGAGGATTCATGCTTCCCAATTTCAAAGCTTACTATAAAGCATTAGTCAATAAGATAGTTTGGCACTGGCGTTAGAATAGAAATAGATGGTTGGAAAGAACTGAGAGTCCAGAAAT
Organism: Cryptoprocta ferox; assembly: GCA_028646485.1. Lineage (NCBI taxonomy): Eukaryota > Metazoa > Chordata > Mammalia > Carnivora > Eupleridae > Cryptoprocta > Cryptoprocta ferox. The sequence goes on from CM053568.1 coordinate 67,244,638, forward strand.
AAACTCTTAAATCTACAGTCAACTGATTTTCAACACCAGTGCCAAGACTATGCAATAGAGAAAGAATAGGTTTTTCAAACAAACGATGCAGGGACAACTAAATAACCACATGCAAAAGAATGAAATTGGTCCTTTACTTCACACTATACACAAAAATAAACTCAAAATGGATCAAAGACCTAAATATAAGAGCTTAAATATAAGACTCTTAGAAGAAAACATGGGAGGAAATCTTCATGACCTGGGATTCGGCAAAGGACTCTTAGATATGACACCAAAAGCATAAGCAACAAAAGAAAAAAATAGACTGGTCTTTATCATAATTAAAAATATTTATATTTTTGCTAACAGATGTCAAAAGAAAGCTGGAGTAACCATACTTATATCAGACAAACTAGATTTTAAGACAAAGACTGTAATAACAGATGAAGAAGGGCACTATGTCATAATTAAGGGGTCTATCCATCAAGAAGAGACAATGATAAATATTTATGCCCCCAATTTGGCGCACCAAAATATATAAACCAATTTATCACAAACATAAGCAAACTTACTGATAATAATATCATTATTGTAGGAGACTGCATCGGTCTCTGTACTGACAGCTAGCTCAGAGCCTGGAGCCTGTCTTCAGATTCTGTGTCTCCCTCTCTCTCTGACCCTCCCCTGCTGATGCTTTCTCTTTCTCTCAAAAATAAATAAAACATTAAAAGAAATTTTAAATAAATAAATAAAAGAAAGGATAAGAACCATATGATCCTCTCAAAAGATGCAGAGAAAGCATTTGACAAAATACCACATCTTTGTTGATAAAAACCCTCAAGAAAGTATGGATAGAAGGAACACACCTTAACATCATAAAAGCCATAAATGAAATACCCACAGCTAATATTGTTCTCAATGGGGAAAAACTGAGAGCTTTCCCCCTAAGATCAGGAACATGACAGGGATGTCTACCCTCTCCCTGTTGTTCAACATAGTACTGGAAATCCTAGCCTCGGCAATTAGACAAGACAAAGAAATAAAAGGCATCCACACAGGCAAGAAAGAAGTCAAACTTTCACTCTTTGCAGATGACATGATAGTCTACATGGAAAAGCTGAAAGACTCCACCAAAAAGTTGCTCAAGCTGATACATGAATTCAGCAAAGTTTCGGGATACAAAATCAATGTACAGAAAATGGTTGCATTTCTATATACCAATAATAAAGCAACAGAGATATCAATGAATCGATCCCATTTACAACTGCACCAAAAACCATAAAATACCTAGGAATAAACCTAACCAAAGAGGTAAAAGATCTGTATGTTGAAAACTATAGAAAGCTTATGAAAGACATTGAAAAAGGCTCAAAGTAACGGAAAAATATTCGATGCTTATGGATTGGAAGAACAAATATTGTTAAAATGTTGATACTACCCAAAACAATCTTCACATTCAATGGAATCCCTATCAAAATAACATGAGCATTCTTCACAATTAGGCTAAAAACAAAACAATCCTAAAATTTGTATGGAACCAGAAAAGCCCCCAAATAGCCAATAATGCTGAAAAAGAAAACAAAACCTGGAGACATCACAATTCTGGACTTTAAGCTGTATTACAAACCTGTAATCATCAAGACAGTATGGTACTGGCACAAAAAGAGACACACAGATCAGTGGAATTGAACAGAAAGCCCAGAAATGGACCCACAATAGCATGGCCAACTAATCTTTGACAAATAAGGAAAGAGTATCCAATGGAAAGAGACAGTCTCTTCAGCAAATAGCGCTGGGAAAACTGGACAATGACATGCAGAAGAATGAATCTGGACCACTTTCTTACACCACAAACATGAATAAACTCAAAATCGACAAAGGATCTAAATGTAAGACAGGAAACCATCAAAATCCTACAGGAGAAAACAGGCAGCAATCTCTTTGACCTGGGCCACAGCAACTTCTTTCTTGACAGGTCTCCAGAGGCAAAGGAAATAAAAGCAAAAATGAACTATTGGGACCTCATCAAGAGAAAAAGCTTCTGCGTAGGAAAGAAAACAATAACAAAACTAAAACCCAAACAACAGAATGGGAGAAGATATTTGCAAATGACATATCAGATAAAGGGTTAGTATCCAAAATCTATAAAGAACTTATCAAACTCAACACCCAAAAACCAAATAATACAGTGAAGAAATGGGCAGAAGACATGAATAGACACTTTCCAAAGACATCTATATGGCTAACAGACACATTAAAATATGCTCAACATCACTCATCATCAGAGAAACACAAACAAAAACCACAATGAAGTACTACCTCACACCTGTCAGAATGGCTAAAATAAAGAACTCAGGAAACAACATATATTGGTGAGGATACAGAGAAAGGAGAACACTGTTGCACTGCTGGTGGGAAAGCAATCTGGTGCAGGAACTCTGGAAAACAGTATGAAGATGCCTCAAAAAATTAAAAAATAGAACTACCCTATGACCCAGCATTTACACTATCAGGTATTTATTCAAAGGATACAAAAATGCTGATTTGAAGGGGCACATGCACCCCAATGTTTATAGTAGCACTATCAACAATTACAGAAAGAACCCAAATATCCATCAACTAATCAACTAATGAATGGGTAAAGAAGACATGGTATGTATGTGTGTGTGTACACACAATGGAATACTGCTCAGCAATGAAAAAGAATGAACTCTTGCCATTTGCGACAATACGGATGGAACTAGGGTGTATTATGATAAGCGAAATAAGTTGGTCAGAGAAAGACAGATATAATATAATTTCACTCATGGAATATGAGAAACACAACAGAAGAACATTGGGGAAGGGCAGGAAAAATAAGATAAAAAAGAGAGGGAAGCAAACCAAAAGAGACTAAAATACAGAGAACAAGCTTGAGGGTTGTTGGAGGGAAGGTGTGTGAGGGGATAGGCTAAATGGATGATGGGTATTAAGGAGGGTGCTTTTAAGAATGAGCACTGGGTGTCCTATGTAAGGGATGAATCACTGGGTTCTACACCTGAAGCCAAGGCTACACTGTATATTACAAACTTGAATTTAAATTAAATACAACATTTATGTTTTAAAGCACACCATCAGGAAAGTGAAAAGGCAACCAAAAAATGAGAGAACATATATTTGATTCTCATTATTCGCATTACTGTGTTCTATAAAGTTACTATGAACACTGAATTAGCAAACAGTGAATCATTGCTCCTAAGGAAAATACAGGATTAGTTTTCTGCAAGTCTCTGGTCACAGCATTTTTATCAACCAATGAATTCATAACCTTTTTTGTGTGTGTTTCTGTTTAAAGGAAACATTTTAAATATATACTATTGATTCCCTGACACTGAATTCATGGCTAACAGCAATATAACTCATGCCTGAATAAAGCTTATTTAATACATATAGTTTCTCCTTAAGGCACATCACAGCTTTCTTGTGCTTAGGAACACTAAACAGCATTTCAGCATTACACTTGAAAGTTATTTTAAGCAACAGAGTGACCAACAATAAGCACAAAAATACAAAAAAAATTTAAATCTGTCACTAAAAAGGAAACTTATTTACAACATGAGAGCTGAAATAAGAAAGCAGAAGTCTGCTTTATGCCACCTCACCTGGGAATGTGCACACCAGGAAACTCAATTTTTTTTTTTTTTGGCCACTCTGCACACCTACATGTCCTTGAGTGTGAAAGTACTGCAAGCATTGACTGGGGCTACAAATAAATTTCAGTGAGTAGGGAGGAGGAGCCAAGAGGGTGGAACAGCATGGAAGTCTTTTTTCCTACTCACAGCCATGAAATGCAGCCAGATCAGCACTAAACCATCTTACACACCTAGAAAACTGATTTGAGGATTAACACAACAATCGGCACCACCTGAACCACAGAACTCAGCAGGTACTAGCAGAGAGGTGAACTGAGGGAGAGAGAAGCTGCAGAGGGCAGGGAGCTGTTTTTGCTTGTGGAGAGGACGGAGAGGAGGTGGGAGTACGGGAAAAGCACCCCCCACAAAAGCAGCTGGAGATAAAGTGGAAAAGTGGAAACAACCGTGGGAACTGAACTAAAAAGGGAGAAAGGAGAAAGGTGAGGGTTTAAATTCCTTAGGACTCTATAAACAAGGGGAGCACAGAGTCTGAAATTCTGCAGCTCCATACCTGGCAGTGCTCTGGTAGGAAGGGAGAATCCCCTGGAGCAAAGTGGGTCCGGGAGGTCCTGGGGCCATGCATGATTTTCCATAATCCCTGAAATGCTGCTGCTACACAATCTCATGAACTTTTTCTGGGGCAGGCTGGCACCCAGCCGCAGTATCTGGACATTGGCAGCAGCACAGTCCCACGAACATTCCTGGGTGCAGCCAGAACCAGCCATTGCTCAATGAGACCCTCCCCCAGAGTATCTGAGCGGCTCAAAGCCCCAGTCCCTCAGAAGTGAGAGGTCAGGAAACACATCCCCATCTGAGATAAAACTCAAGAGGGAGTGCCGCCTTGCAACCTGACTGCTTAAAACCGGGGAGTGGATGGAAGCCAGACACAAAGGACGGGTGCACGATTCCTAGTCTGGGAGAGCACAGAGTTCCGATACTAGAGACTGGGTAGCTGGGTGATGCCATTTTCACCCCGCCGCCCATGGGCACAAAGACCTACAGGCCCCACCACAATCCACCCCAGTGAGCTAAGCGGCGCCATCTAGTGGAGAACGGAGCCATTACACTAAGCCCCATCTAACTGGGCCAACCTCGCCCGTCAGGAACACCACAAATCTCTCCTCCTCTTTAGTTTTCAGACTGTAAAGTGCTTCACATATTGACTTCTAGACACTCAGACCACTGGAAGAGAACAGAGAACCCAGAAATGGACCCACAAATATATGGCCAACTAATCTTTGACAAAGCAGGAAAGAATGTCCAATGGAATAAAGACAGTTTCTTCAGCAAGTGGTGCTGGGAAAACTGGAAAGCGACATGCAGAAAAATGAACCTGGACCACTTTCTTACACCAAACACAAAAATAAACTCAAAATGGATGAAAGACCTAAATATAAGGCAGGGAGCCATCAAAACCCTCGAGGAGAAAGTAGGCAAAAACCTACAGCAACTTCTTACTCAACACGTCTCTGGAGAGAACAGAAGCAGAAGCAAAAATGAACTATTGGAACCTCATCAAAATAAAAAGCTCCTGCACAGCAAAGGAAATAATCAGCAAAACTAAAAGGCACTGACAGAACAAGAGAAGATATTTGCAAATGACATATCAGATAAAGGGTTAGTATCTAAAATCTATAAAGAACTTAACAAACTCAACACCAGAAAAACAAATAATCCAGTGAAGAAATGGGCTGAAGAATGAATAGACACTTCTCCAAAGAAGACATCCAGATGGCCAACCCACACATGAAAAAATACTCAACATCATTCATCATCAGGGAAATACAAATCAAAACCAAAATGACATACCACCTCACACCTGTCAGAATGGCTAACATTAACAACTCAGGTAACAACAGGTGTTGGTGAGGATGCAGAAGAAGAGGATGTCTTTTGCACTGCTGGTGGAAATGCAAACTCATGCAGCCACTCTGGAAACAGCATGGAGGTTCCTTAAAAACTTAAAAACAGAACTACCCTACAACCCAGGAATTGCACTACTAGGTATTTATTCAAGGGAGACAGGTATGCTGTTTCAAAGGAGCACATGCACCCCAATGTTTATAACCACACTATCAACAATAGCCAAAGTGTGGAAAGAGCCCAAATATCCATCGACAGATGAATGGATAAAGAAGATTTCAAAAAGAATGAAATCTTGCCATTTGCAACCACATGGATGGAACTAGAGGGTATTAGCCTACGTGAAATTAGTCAGAGAAAGACAAATATCATAGGCCTGCACTCACATGAGGACCTTAAGATATAAAACAGATAAACATATGGGGAGGGAAGCAAAAATAATACAGAAATAGGGAGGGGGCCAAAAACATAAAAGACTCTTAAATACAAAGAACAAACAAAAGGTTATTTGAGGGGCTTGGGATGGGGGATGGGCTAAATGGGTAAGGGGCATTAAGGAATCTACTCCTGAAATCATTGTTGTACTATATGCTGACTAACTTGGATATAAATTTTTAAAAAATGAATTAAATTAAAAAATTTTTCAGTGAGCAGGAAAATTTGCAAATATGGAATCCATGAATAATGAGAAACAACTGTATTTGCAAATCATATATCTCGTAAGGTTCTTGTGTACAGGAATATACAATTAAACAATTAAGAAAACACAAATAATCCAATTGAAAATGGGCAAAGGATTTGAATAGACATTTCTGCATTAAGAAATTCATATAACTAATAAGCACACAAAAACATTGCTCAAGATCATTAGCCATCAGGGAAATGCAAATCAAAACCACTATGAGATACCACTTTAAGCCCACTAGAATAGCTAGAATCAAAAAGTTGAATAGGGGCACCTGGCTGGCTCAGTCAGTGAAGTGTATGACACTTGATTTCGGGGCTATGCGTTTGAGTCCCACGTTGGGTATACATACTACTTTAAAAAAAAATCTTTAAGAATAGTTGAATAATAGCAAGTATTGGCAAGAATGAGAAGCAATTGGAAGCTTCATACACTGCTAGTGGGAATGTAAAATGGGACAACCACTTTGGAAAATAGAATGCACTTTACCAAATGATTAAACATACTTAACATATGACCCAGAAATTCCACTCCTAGATATATATCCAAAAGAAACGAAATAATATGTTTACACATAAACTTGTACATGAATGTTAAAGTTGCATTATTCTTAATAGCCTAAAAGTAGAAACACCTCAAATACCCATCAACTGCTAAATGGATAGACAAATGTGGTACATCAGTTCAGTGGAATATTATTTGGCCACACAAAGTCCTGACAAATGCTACAACATGAATAAAATTTGAAAACATTATGCTAAGTGAAAGAAGCGAAAGGCCAAGTAGTATATTATTCCATTCCCATGTAAGTCCAAACAGTGAGATTTATAGGCATAGAAAGTAGATTAGTGGTTACTTAGGCCTGAGTAGGGGGCTAGGAGGGTGGGATGGTGAGATAAGAAGGTGATAGCTAAAGAGTATGAGATTTCTTTTCAAGGTGATGAAAATGTTCTAAAATTGGTGACACTTTCACATATACTAAAAACCACAGAACTGTACACTTTAAATGGGTGAATTGTACTATATGTGAATTATGTCTCAATAAAGCTATTTTTAAAAAGGAATACATGGGAGCATAGAATTTAACAGTGGTCATTCTGAGCTAAGGGCCTAGAATCAAAGCAGACATACCATGAGGCAAGAGAGAGCAAAGGGCAAGCCAAACTGATGTTCCTCTCCACACCAAGGTATCTCACTCATCTTTCCTCTGGATAACCCACATAAAAAGAAATTTTCTGCCTTTAGAAACATTTGCTTAGAAGATATCAAAATTGAATGTTGGGTGTTATGACAATTGGTTCTAACAAACTGAAGCTGACAAATGATCATAAACTCTGAATTACCCCAGGATTTCAGACTCTCTTCTAGACATATTTAAAGACTTTTTCTTGACCAATGGACAAAAGGACTATTTTAACCAATCACACACAGACCAAAGAACATTACACACTATCCAGAGGGCTGGTTTTCTGTAAAAATTTTTTTAACGTTTATTTATTTTTGAGAGAGAGAGAGAGAGAGAGAGCGCACGTACACAAGTGGGGGAGGGGCAGAGAGGGAGGAAGACACAGAATCCGAAGCATGCTCCAGGCTCCCAGCTGTCAGCATAGAGCCTGACTTGGGGCTCAAACTCACAAACAGTGAGATCATGACCTGAGTTGAAGTTGGACACTTAACCTACTGCTTAACCAGGTGCTCCAAGAGTGCTAGTTTTAAATCTTTAAGACAACTACCTAAAACTCCTTTCACAACACATTTCCCTCTCTGTGTTCACTCAGTGAATTCCTTCCCTGCCTGACAAATAGGTTTAGTTTTGTTTTTTAAAGTTCCTTTAATTTCTGCTTTGTTATTTGGAACCCCTTACCCATGGTTCCGCTCTCCTCTTCTTACCACGTGTGCCTCTCTTCTTGTACTTTCATTCTTTCCTTCCTTCCTACTCCTAAATCCACTCCTAAAATTCCCAAGAGTAATCTCAGGCTTGCTAACATCACAAACCATTGTTCTCTTTCTTTTGACTTTTTTTTTTAATTTTTAAAAATCTTTATTTATTTTTGAGAGTGAGACAGAGAGAGATAGAATGTGAGCAGGGGAGAGCCAGGCACAGAATCTGAAACAGGCTCCAGGCTCTGAGCTGTCAGCACAGAGCCTGACGCAGGGCTCAAACCCACGAACCGTGAGATCATGACCTGAGCCGAAGTCGGACGCTTAACAAACTGAGCCACCCAGGAGCCCCTCTTTTGACTTTTACAAGAGTCTGTGCTCACCACCATCAACTATTCAGCTCTATTCACATCCCTCCTCATGTATGGAATGCCCTCCCACTCTCTCTTGGCATCTTCACCTGTTAAAATCCACCCAGTACACAGAAACCCACTTTATATTGCTTGGTACTGCCTCACAAAAAAACCTACGCCAATGGCCTCAGAAAATAGTGATACCTTGCTTCTCTGAACTCTTCAAATCTTTGCTTTAATTTTCTCATGTCACTTGTCACTTGCCATCAGAGTCTCCAGCTACTGATATTATTCAATTAATTTTCCTATAAGAACACTCTTTGAAATTCAGCGTATTTATAAGCAAAAGATATATTGTCCATAGTTACTCTAGAGGAAATAATAGCTGAGCTTGGCCTTTGAGCTCTTCTACTTTTGCATATTTCTCTAGGTATTTCTTGTACTAAAAAACAACTGATATATCTATAATGCTTTATATTTAAAGATATTTTTCAATGTAATTTCTCATTTAGTCCTCAAAAGAATGCTGAGAGATAAGTATTTTTATTAGCTCTATTTTGCAGATGACTGGTATGAATGTCATACAATAGTTCCAGTTTGCAAATCTCACCCACTGCTTTCTGCTGATACTGTCATCAATAAAACTGGGGGTACTCTACAGGACATCTTACTAAAGTGATAGGCAAAGCCATGTATTCGATGTTTCTATAAAATTAGGCAATACTATAGTCTTCAGTATCTTGGATTTCCTTACCTATTAACAAGCCATCCACCCAGTGATATGTTGTACTCTTGGTGGTTGAATGTAGCTCCTTTCCTCTAGTTAACATTATAAAAAAGTTTTTTACATTCATTTTATTTTTGAGAGACAGTGTGAGACAGAGCACGATGAAGGTGGGAACTTCTATCAATGCCAATTTACCAACAGCATTTGCTCATTTCATGTCTCTGTGGCATATTTTGGTAATTTTTGTAATACTTCAAACTTTTTCATTATTGTTGTATTTATTATGGTGATCTGTGTGATTAGTTACAGAGAGAGAGGGAGACACAGAATCTGAAGACAGGCTCCAGGGTCTCAGCAAGCTGTCAGCACAGAGCCCGATGCAGGGCTCGAACCCATGAACCATGACCTGAGCTAATATTGGATGCTCAACCAACTGAGCCACCCAGGTGCCTCATCCTCTAGTTAACATTTAATATCTACATAATTCTAGTGATTTACCTAGTCTATTGATGTTAAATCCTATCTGAAAGTCACAGGATGCTGAAAACTCACAAAGAAGAGATAGGCAACCTCCAAAAACAAACATCTCTATCTCAAGGGCAAAGATCATACTACCAGACTGCCAGATCCTTGATAACTCTACCTTACAATGATGGAAAGAGACAACTAGGAAGACATTACAAAACACCATAATGACAGAATAGATTTTCCCTCTAATTTATTAAAGCCTATTCAGAATGTATAATTTTGAATTAGGTTGAAAACACATGTGGCTTCATGTCCAAGGGTCCAGTCGAGAATCATTAAATCAACAAATCAACTGTGAGATTCTTAACCCAGATAAGCCTTTGTCTTCTTATGAATTGCTCCAAAACTCCAAAAGAATCCAAGTTCCCATAAATGGAGCCCTGGCAAAAAAACATAGGCAAACTTTGTTTTATTGTACATTACTGATATTGTGTTTTTTACAAATTCAAAGTCTGTGGCAACCCTGCATTGAACAAGTCTATCAATGCCAATTTACCAACAGCATTTGCTCATTTCATGTCTCTGTGGCATATTTTGGTAATTTTTGTAATACTTCAAACTTTTTCATTATTGTTTTATTTATTATGGTGATCTGTGTGATTAGTTACTTTTAATGTTACTATTAAATTATTTTGAGACACCACAAACTGTACCCATGAGATGGCAAAATTGTGTTTGGAATTCACCAACTGATCATTCCCCTATCTCTCTCCCTCTCTTCAGGCCTCCCTATTCCCTGAGACACAACAATATTGAAATCTGGCCAGTTCATAACCCTACAATGCTCAAGTGTTCAAAGTGAACAATAACCCTATCAGTGTTCAAGTGAAGGGAAGAGCCATATGTCGCTCACGCTATATCAAAAGTTTAAAATGATTAAGCCTAGTGAGAAATGGATGTTGAGAGCCTAAAAGGCCTTGGCCTCTTGTGCCATTTAGCCAAGTTGTGAATGCAAAAGTAAAGTTCTTGAAATGAAAATCGCTACTCCAGTGAATACACAAATGATAAACACACACACGCACACATGCACGTACAAAGAAAAAAACCCCACCAGTCTCAGTGTTGATACAAAAAAAGTTTAAGTGGCCTGAATAGAAAATCAAACCAGCCACAACATTCCTTTAAGCCAAAGCCTAATTCAGGACAAGGCCATAATTCTCTTCAATTCTGTGAAGGCTGATAGAGGTGAGGAAGCTGCTGAAGAAAAGTCTGAAGCTAGCAGAGGTTGATTCATGAGATTTAAAGAGAGAACGATGTGCATAAAATAAAAGTGCAGGGTAAAGCAGCAAGTACTAATGTAGAAACTTCAACAAGTTATCCACAAGACCTAGCTAAGATAATTAATGAAGGTGACGACACTAAACATCAGATTTAAAATATAGATGAAACAGCCTTCTATGGGAAGAAGATGCCATCTAGGACGTTCATAGCTAGAGAGGAGAAGTCAATGCTTGGCTTCAGGGCCTCAAAGAACAGGCTGGCTCTCCTTTTAGAAGCTAATGCAGCTGGAGATTTTCAGTTGAAGCCAATGTTCATTGACCATTCTGAAAATCCCATGGCCCTTAAGAATTACGTTAAATCTACTCTGCTTATGCTCTATAAATGGAAAAATAAAGCCCGGATGACAGGACATCTGTTTACAACATGGTTTACTCATTATTTTGAGGTCATTGTTGAGACCTACTCAGGGAAAAAAAAAAATTCCTTTCATAATATTACTGTTCATTGACAATGTTCGTGGTCACCCAAAAGCAATGTAACTGGTCATCCAACACTCCAATAGATATGGAACAAGATTAATTTTTCCATGCCTGCTAACACATCATTCTGTAGCCTGTGGATCAAGGAGCAATTTCAACTTTCAAGTCTTATTATTTAAGAAATACATTCCATAAGTCTACTGCTGCCACAGACCGTGATTCCTCTGATGGATCTGGGCAAAGTAAATTAAAAACCTTTCTGGAAAGGACTCACCACTCTAGATGTCCCTAAGATCATTCATGATTCATAGGAAGAAGTCAAAATATCAACAGGAACAGGAGTTCAGAAGAAGTTGATTCCAATCCTCATGACTTTGAGAGGTTCATGACTTCATTGGAAGAAGTAACTGTGGATGTGGTAGAAAGAGCAAGGGAACCAGAATTAGAAGTGGAACCTGCATGTGTGACTGAATTGCTAGAATCTCGTGATAAAACTGTAACAGATAAGGAATTGCTTCTTACTGATGAGCAAAGAAAGTTGTTTCTTGAGACAGAAACTATCTTGGTGAAGATGATATGAAGATTATTGAAATGACAACAAAACATTTAGAATACTATATAAATCTAGTTGACAAAGCAATGGCAAAGTTTGAGAAAACTCCAATTATGAAACAAGTTCTACTGTAGATAAAAAGCTATCAAACATTATCACATGCTACAGAGAAGTCATTCTTGAAAGATGATGCAGCAAACTTCATTGTTGCCTTATTTTAAGAAATTCCCACAGAAACCCCAAACTTTAAAAGCAACCACCCTGATGAGTTAACAGCCATCAACATCAGGTAAGACCCTCCACCCACAAAAAGATTATGAATTGCTGAAAACTCAGATGATAGGTAGCATTTTTTAGCAATCAAATACTTTTTAATTAAGGTACATACATTGCTCTTTTAGACATAATGTTATTGCATAGTTTATAGAGTATACTATAGGGCAAACATAACTTTTATGTGCATTGGGAAATGAAAAAAAAGCATTTGACTCACTTTACTGTGATATTCAATTTTTTGTGGTGGTCTGGAACTGAACTCACAGTATCTTTGAGGTATGCCTATAGCTCCCATTTTAAAAATCCTGTTCTCAATGAGATTTGAAGTTTCATATGGTAAAGGATGACAGTTTGCAAATATTCTCTATTCTTCTCAGCATCTCACTGTTTTGTACAATGCATAGTGAATGTGCTTGCCTTGAATTAGATAAATCCATAGAGATAAACTGACAAGATAATTCCTATCTAGCATAGACATGACAATGTATTTATGAAGAAGTAAGGTCTAAACAGTACTCTATATTCAAGAGGGAAGCTTTGATTCATGTTCTGGATCCCTTCAGCTATCTCTGTCTATTTCACAGGTGGCAGATCAATAGAAATCTCTTTCACATATGGAAAAACTGAAGCACACAATTTAATTTCAAAAATTTTCATAACAAAATAAGATTTAACATCTTATCAGAATGTCAGCTATGTTAACGTTGTACATTAGGACTACTCATTTGTGACAATGATTTATTTTATTTAATTAATTAATTAATTTATTTATTTATTTATTTTGAGAGAGACAGAGACAGTGCAAGTAGGGGAGGAGCAGAGAGGAAGGGAGAGAGAGAGAGTCTCAAGCAGGCTCCATGCTGCCAGCACACAGGCTGATGCAGGGCTCAAACCCACAAAGCCACGGGATCATGACCTGAGCTGAAACCAAGAGCTGGATGCTTAACCAATTCAGCTACCCAGGTGCCCCAACAATGAATTTTTATAAAAAATTGTGGATATCTTTTGAAAGAAAGAAATCTTAATGTTCTTCCTTCTGAGATTTTGAAAAAAAAATATTTATTTACTAAACAATTAAATGTCCTAATGTTTCAAGTCAAACACTCTTCCTTGGCTCCCAAATGTTTTCAGAAATAACTTTTTCCTTGTTAATTTCCAAATCTTGGCTGCATTTCCTGCTAATTTCAAACATATGTCATATATGAAATATGTTATTTTTCTAAGCCTAATTTTGGCAGGAGGGCATTTTGGAACTGGCATAGAAAGATCTGGGGACAAACAAACAGGAGAGCTTGAAGCTTCCACAATTTCATAACAATTTTATTTTTTTCATCTATCTCCAGGTCCACAAAGGCAAGGGCAACAATGAGGGGGTAGGTGGACTCTGATATAAATTTCAACATGAGGTAAAACACATCTTGAAGTTTTATATCTGACCCTGTAACTTGTTTTCCAAAAAAGTCACTTCTAAATAGTAATAACTTTTCTTAAGATATAGAATGTAAAGTGAAGTGATGACCATGATAACTAGAGTAACCAATCCTGATACTATCACTCTTGTTCCCTAAGATTTATAGTCAAATGAAATAAAAGGGTAAAGCAATGTAAAAAATTCTTCTTAACCTTTCAAATTTTCACCATACTGATAACATTTGGAAAACACCAGATATTTCCAAGTATATAAAATCTATATTTTTTCTAGTTTCTTCAGATACCCTAAAACTGATTTTGTGAAGAAGTACTTAGTACTCAATAGATAAAAAGAATGTGAATTTATCACAGCTTTCTATATGAGTACTTGAAGACCAAGACATACACTAAGGCACAAATGTGTTTTTTTTTTTT
>CM053568.1:67259201-67289844 GCA_028646485.1 Cryptoprocta ferox
AAAGTCTATTTTGTCAACCCTTGTGACTTGTGAAAGGAAGTGATACTTTGACAGTTCCAAACCTAAGCCTCCAAAGATATAGTACATTTTATGTGCTTGTTCTCCATACCCCTTTCACCACAAGAACATGCCTACAGGAGAATGGCACACATGCAATAGGGATAAGTCTAATGACCCACACATATGAGAGAGCAGGTCAAGATTAGCATAGTCACCTGACAGTTCACAGCTGACCAAAGACACATGAATGAGCTTCACCAAGCTCAGTCCAAATCAGTAAAAACCACCCAGCTCAGTTATAGACTTAGCTGTTCTAAGCTTCTAATTGCTACTCAAAACTTCTAAATATGGGAAATATTTTTTAATTTTTTGTGAAGCTATAACTAACTGATACCTACTTCTAGCTTATTTAAGTGACTTCTTCATTTAATTGCCATAGTAGTATAAATTAATAGCAAGTATCTTTAAAAGCTCTATGTAAATTATTACTAATAAATTAAGTGTTAAGTATTAAATTAAAAACCTACAAATGCTTCATTGCTTATAATGATCTGCATTTTTCATCTATTGGAATTAAGTATTAAATTTAGGCCCAACTGCAAAAACTGGCTCAGTTACAGATGAGCAGATGGCACCTATTCAAATAGCAAGAAGAGCTTGATTCAGAGATTTGAAAAGGTTTAAAAACTAGACAATAAAATTATTTTTGTATGTCACTGATTTTTAAATGAAGAGGTTATTTTAGCAACGTAAATCATTCACTTCAATTTTTAAAAACTTGTTTTCACTTAAACTTACTTTTCAATTTCCTTTAAGACCAGCTTAGTCTAGGAGATTTTAGTTCTCAGTGGCATCCAACCAGCTGCCACTCCTCTCTCCTAAAATACCTATTAGGCACCAAAAAAAGAGATTAAGTACAGTAACATTTAAAACTGACTATCTACCAGAGGAGACAAGATGGAGGAACAGCATGGAAGACTTTTTTGCATCTTGAGTCCATAAAATACAGCCAGATAAATACCAAACCATCCTGCACACCTAGAAAACTGATTTGAGGATTAACACGACAATCAGCACAACCTGAACCACAGAACTCAGCAGGTATCCAGCACAGAAAAGTGAACTGGTGGGGAGAAAAGCCATGGAGGGCAGGGAGCTATTTTTGCTTGTGGAGAGACGACAGAGATGAGGAGAGAGTAAGGGAAAAGTACCAGCCCCAAAAAGCAGCTGGAGAGAAAGTGGAAAAGTAGAAACAGCCACAGGGACTGAACAAAAGAGGGAGAAAAGACAAAGGAGATGGTTTAAATTCCATTAAGACTCTATAAACAGGGGAAGCACAGAGTCTGAAACTCCACAGCTAGACACCTGGTGGTGCTCTGGAGGGAAAGGCAAATCCCCAGGAGCAGAGTTAAATCCAAGAGATCCTCCGGCCACACGAGAAGAGGCGGTTGCCCTGCTGGGAGGATATTTGGTAGAGGCTGTGCAGCCACCCCACAGGCCAAGGTCCCAGTGGACCCCGGAGAACAGTCACATTCTCTGGTGCTGGAACAAGGACGTTAATGGTGAAGCCTGGTGCCAGATGTGTGTTGTGATTTACCATATCCCTGAAACGCTGCTATAGGATCACACGAACTTTTTCTGGTGCAGGGTGGCACCCAGCCAGTCTCTGGGCATCAGCAGCAGCATGGTCCCGCAAACATTCCTGGGTATGTCTGGCACCCAGCCATTGCTCAGTAAGATCCTCCCTCAGAAGGTGAGTGGGTCAAAGCACAGTTCCTCAGAACTGAGGAGTTGAGAAACAGAGCCATATCTGAGATAAAACTCAGGAGGGAGTGCCACCTGGCAACCTGACAGCGTGGTCAGAGACAGTGTAAAAGTGGATGAGTGAACAAAAGCCAGAGACAAAGGACAGGTGCATGATTGCTGATTGGGGAGAACAGAGTTCCAATACTAGAGACTGGGTAACCGAGTGATGCCATGTTCACCCCTCACACGCATGCACATACACACATACAAGTGCCAAAACAATCCACCCCCGGAAGCTAACCAGCGCCAGCTAGTGGAGAACAGAGCCTTTACACTAAGCCCCGCCCAACTGAGGCAACTCCCGCTCATCAGGAACACTACAAGTGTCTCTGCCTGCTTAGTTTAAGACTATCAAGTGCTTGATAGTTTGATGCCTAGGGGGAAACAATGTAATTTCAATCTTATTTCAGTCTGTTTGCAAGTATATTCAATTTTTTCTTTTCTTTTCTTCTTCTTGAATACAGAAAGTGAAAAAATTTATTTTTATTTTCTATTTTTTATTTTAAAATATTTTTCATTAATTTTTTCTACAATATTTTTTACTTTTTTGTAAATTCTTCAAATTTTATTTTACTTTCATCATTTCATTTTATTCTATTTCCTTGTATTCATGTTTTCAAATTTTCAAACATTTTCATTTTTTTCTTTTTTCTTTTCTTATCTGTCCTTTTTTCTCTAATCTATCAAGCTCCTTTCAACAACCAAACAAAAATACACCTAGGCTCTAGCATCATTTATTTGATTTTTTTTGTTTGTGTTGTCTTTTCATTTTAATTTTTTTACCTTACTAATTCCTTTTCTTCCTTCAAAATGAAGAAACAAAGAAATTTACCCAAAAAGAAAAGCAGGAAGAAAGGTCAGACAGGGACTCAATCAACACAGATACAAGCAAGATGTTTGCTTGTATATAATAAGTAGATAATAAGACTACTAGCTGGGGTCAAAAATAGATTAGAATCGATCTCTATGGAGATAAAACAAGTAAAAGATAGGATGAAATAAAAAATGCTATAACTGAACTGCAATCTCAAAAGGATGCCATATGACAAGGATGGATGAGGCAGAGCAGCAAATCAGCGATATAGAGGACAAATTTATGGAGATAAATGAGACAGAAAAAAAGAGGGAGACTAAGGCAAAAGAGCACAACTTAAGAATTAGAGAAATCAGTGACTCATTAAACAGGAAAATCATCAGAACATAGGGGTCCCAGAAGATGAAAAGAGAGGAAAAGGGGTAGAAGGGTTATGTGAACAAATCATAGCAAAAACCCTTCCTAACCTGGGGAAAGACACAGACATCAAAATCCAAGAAGCACAAGGACTCCCATTAGATTCAACAAAAACTGACCATCAACAAGGCATACCTTAGTCAAGTTCACAAAATACTCAGGCAAGGAAAGAATTATGAAAGCAGCAAGGGAAAAAAAAAGTCCTTAACCTACAAGGGAAAAAAGTCCTTAACCTACAAGGGAAGACAGATCAGGTTTTCAGCAGACCTATCCACAGAAACTTGGCAGGCCAAAAAGGAGTGGCAGGATATATTCAATGTGCTGAATTGGAAAAATATGCAGCCAAGAATTCTTTATCCAGCAAGCTTGTCAGTAAAAATAGAAGGAGAGATAAAAAGTTTCCCAAACAAAATTTAAAGGAGTTTGTGACCACTAAATCTGCCCTGCAAGAAATTTAAGGGGGACTCTCTGAGAGGAGAAAAAATGAAAAAAAAAAAAAAAAAAAAAAGACCAAAAGCATCAAACACTAGAAAGGACCAGAGAACACCACCAGAAATTCCAACTCTACAGGCAACATACAGGGACACAAATCAGCCCTCAACAAGTACAAAAAGATTGTGATTATACCATGCATATTTTCAGACCACAACGCTATGAAACTCAAAATCAACCACAAGAAATTTTTTAGAAAGATAACAAATACATGGAGACGAAAGAACATCCTACTAAAGAATGAATGGGCTAACCAAGAAGTTAAAAAGGAAATTAAAAAGTCCATGAAGCCAATGAAAATGGTAACACCACAGCCCGAAACCTCGGGGACACAGCAAACACAGTCGTAAGAGGGAAGTATACAGCAATCCAGGCCATCCTGAAGAAGGAAGAAAGGTCTCAGAACACAGCCTAACCATACATCTTAAAGAGCTAGAAAAAGAACAGCAAATAAAATGCAAAGCCAGCAGAAGAAGGAAATAAAAAAGATGAGAGCAGAAATAAATGCTATCAAAACAAACAAACAAAGAAACAAAAAAACAGTAGAACAGATCAATGAAACCAGAAGCAGGTTCTTTGAAAGAATTAAAAAAATTGATAAACCCCTAGCCAGCTTGCTCAAAAAGAGAAAGGAAAGGATCCAAATACATAAAATCAAAAAGGAAAGAGGAGAGATCACAACCAACACAGGAGAAATACAAACAATAATAAGAGAATATTACGAGCAATTACACACCAACAAAACGGGCAATCTAGAAGAAATGGACAAATTCCTAGAAACATATAAACTACCAAAACTGAAACAGGAAGAAATAGAAAATTTGAACAGACACATAACCAATAGAGAAATCAAATTAGTAATCAAAAATCTCCCAAAAACAAGAGTCCAGGGCTGTATAGCTTCCCAGGGGAATTCTACCAAACCTTTGAAGAAGAATTTACACCTATTCTCTTGAAGCTCTTCCAAAAAATAGAAATAGAAGGAGAACTTCCAAACTCTTTCTATGAAGCCAGCATTGCCTGGATTCCAAAACCACACAAAGACCCCACTACAAAGGAGGACTATAGACCATTTCCCTGATGAACACGGATGCAAAAATCCTCAATAAGATACTAGCCAACTAGATCAAACAATACTTTAAAAAAATTATTCACCATGAACAAGTGAGTTTTATACCTGGGATGCAAGGCTGGTTCAATATCTGCAAAACAATCAATTTGATTCATCACATCAAAAAAAGAAAGGACAAGAACCACATGATCCTCTCAAAAGATGCAGAGAAAGCATTTGACAAAATGCACCATGTTTCATGATAAAAACCTTAAAGAAAGTAGGGATAGAAGGAACATACCTTAACATCATAAAACCCATATATGAAAGACCCAATGCTAATATCTTCCTCAATGGGGAAAAACAGAGCTTTCTCCCTAAGGTCAGGAAGAAGATAGGGATTTCCACTCTCGCCACTTATTCAACATAGTATTGGAAGTCTTAGAGTCAGCAATCAGACAACACAAAGAAATAAAAGGCATCCAAATCAGCCAGTAGGAAGTCAAACTTTCACTCTTCCCAGATGACATGATACTCTATATGGAAAGAGTATGGAAAACCGAAAAGATTCCACCAAGAAACTGCTAGAACTGATTCATGAATTCAGCAAAGTCGCAGGATATAAAATCAGTGCACAGAAATCGGTTGCATTCCTATACACCAACAATGAACCAACAGAAAGAGAAATCTAGGAATCAATCCCATTTACAATTGCACCAAAAACTATAAAATTCCTAGGAATAAATCTAACCAAAGAGGTGAAAAATCTATACACTGAAAACTATAGAATGCTTATGAAAGAAATTGAAGAAGATACCAAAAAAAAAAAAAAAAAAAAAAAAAAAGGAAAAATGCCCCATGCTCCTGGATAGGAAGAACAAATATTGTTAAAATGTCATTACTATCCAAAGCAATCTACGTATTCAATGCAATCCCTATCAAAATAACACCAGCGTTCTTCACAGAGCTAGAACAAACAATCCTAAAATTCATATGGAACAAGAAAAGACCTCAAATAGCCAAAGCAATCCTGAAAAAGAAAACCAAAGCTGGAGGCATCACAATCCCAGACATCAAGCTGTATTACAAACCTGTAATAATCAAGACAGTATGGTACCAGCACAAGAACAGACACTCAGATCAATGGAACAGAATAGAGAACCCAGAAATGGACCCACAAATATATGGCCAACTAATCTTTGACAAAGCAGGAAAGAATGTCCAATGGAATACAGACAGTCTCTTCAGCAAGTGGTGCTGGGAAAACTGGAAAGTGACATGCAGAACAAGGAACCTGGACCACTTTCTTACATCATACAAAAAAATAAACTCAAAATGGATCAAAGACCTAAATGTAATACAGGAGGCCATCAAAATCCTCGAGGAGAAAGCAGGCAAAAACCTTTGACCTGGACTGCAGCAACTTCTTAACACGTCTCTGGAGAGAACAGAAACAGAAGTAAAAATGAACTATTGGGACCTCATCAAAATAAAAGCTCCTGCACAGCAAAGGAAACAATCAGCAAAAACTAAAAAGCAACTGACAGAATGGGAGAAGATATTTGCAAATGACATATCAGATAAAGCATTAGTATCCAAAATCTATAAAGAACTTATCAAACTCAACACCAGAAAAACAAATAATCCAGTGAAGAAATGGGCTGAAGAATGAATAGACACTTCTCCAAAGAAGACATCCAGATGGCCAACCCACACATGAAAAAATACTCAACATCACTCATCATCAGGGAAATACAAATCAAAACCACAATGACATACCACTTCACACCCATCAGAATGGCTAACATTAACAACTCAGGTAACAACAGATGTTGGCTAGGATGCAGAAAAAGAGGATCCCTTTTGCACTGATGGTGGGAATGCAAACTGAGGCAGCCATTCTGGACACAGTATGGAGGTTCCTCAAAAAATTAAAAATAGAACTACCCTACAACCCAGGAATTGCACTACTAGGTATTTATCCAAGGGACACAATATGCTGTTTCAAAGGAGCACATGCACCCCAATGTTTATAGCCACACTATCAACAATAGCCAATGTATGGAAAGAGCCCAAATATCCATCAACAGATGAATGGATAAAGAAAATATGGTATATATATACAATGGAGTATTACTCAGCAATCAAAAAGAATGAAATCTTACCATTTGCAACTACATGGATGGAACTGGAGGATATTATGCTAACCGAATTTAGTCAGTCAGAGAAAGACAATATCACATGACTTCACTCATATGAGGACTTTAAGATACAAAACAGATGACCATAAGGGAAGGGTAGCAAAAATAATATAGAAACAGGGAGAGGGACAAAACATAAGAGACTCTAAAGTATGGAGAACAAGCAGAGGGTTACTGGAGGGGTTGTGGGAGGGCGGTTGGGCTAAATGGGTAAGGGGCATTAAGGAATCTACTCCTGAAATCATTGTTGCACTATATGCTAACTAACTCAGATATAAATTTTTAAAAAATTAATAAAGAAAAAGGGAGAAAAAGTCAGCTATCAAAAATGTCAAAAAAAAAAAAAAAACACAACCCTACCATCTAAATCTAGAGGGAAATTCCTTTAACCAGTGAAGCTGAAATGACATCACTGTGTCAAAAAACTAAAAATAGAACTGTGAAAAAAAAGGATGGCCCACATAAAGAATATCAAATTTTCTTTCTCATTCACTTTGACCCTCCGGCTTGGAGACACATGCCTACATCCAACCAGAAAAAAAAATATTTCTGAACTGACTGGAAGGACATATGATATAGCCATAATGCCCTTTCCCCTTCCCCTTCTTCAACTGCTCAACATCTTTTTACATCCTGCAGCACCCAAAATATAAGAGGACAGAGGAGGCAGAGCATATATGAGGATTAGAAGTCACATATTACATCCTGGTGGCAGGATTTATAGTTTTATATGGTAGGGAGAAGAGACTGGAAGAGACTTTAATAGTTTCTTCTAAGAGACTAATAAATACTCTATTAACTCAGATTGCCAGAGAATCAAATGTGAGACTAAGAGGCAATACTATCATAGTTTAGCTAAAACAACCAACTTGGTAATTTCCTATAATCTAGATACTAGAATTTATACTAGAAACAGTATATCTAACCATTTTGCAGCTAGATATGGGTTCAGTCAACTCCCAAGTACACAATAAAAGAAACCTATCTTCACATATACTGTGTTGGCAGATACTAGATTAAGAAAAGATATTATCTTTTAAGAAGGATTTAAAAAAAATTATCTGAATAGATACAGTAGACTTCCATTTCTGAGAATATGGAGTAGATGTACTTCTTATTTTTCCTGCTAAGCGTAACTAAAAAATGCTGAATGTCTTGTATGTAAAAGAAATATAAAATATTTTTCATAAAACAAATATAAAATCACCCTGAAAAGTTAAGTAAAGAAGGCAGACTAACTAGGGAACTCAGGACTGAAGGAAGGATGATGGTGAGTTCCCTTGGTTTTCTGATTGCCTCATACATCCTAAATTTGGCACTGAAAAATCTGAAAGCCAGAAAATGCCAAAGGGTACAGACGAAAGAAAAAAAAAAAAAAGCCCCTACATAAACCACCCTCTTCTCTAGCAAAAGGACCAGGAAGGGGTATTCTTATATGACACAAAACTTTTTGACAATAACAACTTTACTGCAGCCAAACATCATATGTTGTAAGCTAGGAAGCATATAAATTATATAAAAATAATAATAGCAATCAATACATGCTAACACTGTGATGACAGGCATGGAAGAATTATCTGAAAAAAAATTAAAGCTACCATACTATATATAGATTTGGGCAAATGCATAATGACATGTAGCCATTATTACTGTATCATAAGGAATATTTTAACTGTTCTTAAAATTATCTGTGCTTAACCTATACCTTACCACCCCCAACATTCCTGGCAACCATTAATTTTGTCGTGTTCCCATAGTTTTGCCTTTTCCAGAATGTCATATAGGTTGAATCATACAGTATGTATGTAGCCTTTCCAGAGTGGCTTTTTTTTTTTACCTAGTAATATGCATTTAAGAGTCTTGCATGTCTCTTCATGATTCGACAGTTCATTTCTTTTTAGTGCTTTAAAAAATATTCCATTGTATGGATGTACCATGGTTGATTTATCCATTTGCCAACTGAAAGACATCTTGGTTGTCTCCAAATTTTGGCACTTAGACTAAGCTATTAGAATCATCTATGTGGCAGTTATTTTCTGGACACAAATTTTCAACTCCCGTGGGTAAATACCAAGAGGTGCAATTGCTGAATCATATGCAAGAATATGTTTGGTTTTGCAAGAAATTGCTAAATCGTATTCCAAAGTGGCTCTATCATTTTGCATTCCCACTAGCAATGGATGAGATCTGTTACTCCACAACCCTACTGGCATTTGGTTTTTGGATTTTGCCATTCTAATAGGTTTTTAGTACTATCTCACAGTCATTTTAATTTGCGTTTCCCTGATGACATGTATGTGGTACATTTTTTTCATATGCTTATTTGTACAACACTAAGAGCGAATCCCAATGTAAACCATGAACTTTGGGTGATAATGATGTGTCAATGTAGATTCATCAATTGTAACAAAGGTACCACTCTGGTGGGGTATATTGATAATGGGAGAGGCTACACATGTGTGATTATGGAAACTCTGTACCTTTTTTCTCTATTTTGCTGTAAACCTAAACCTAATCTTAAAAAAAACAAGGTCTTTAAATATGAAGAAAAGCCATTATAAAAATGCATCCATAATTATAAATACACCTGACAAAAATGGAAAATGAGAATCTCAGCAAAAAAAAAAAAAAAAAAAAAATCTCAGCATAGAGAAAGAAGATATAAAGAAGGACCAAATGGAAATATTGGAACTAGAAATAAAATAATCAAAATTAAAAACCCAATGTATGAGCAAAACAACAGAAGAATGGAGGTGACAGAGAAAGACTCACTGGGCTTAAAATAGTACAAGAGAAATTACCCAAACTGAACAACAGATAAAATAGATTTTAAAAAAATGAACAGAGCCTCAAGAATTTGTGATTCTATAACAAAACACCTAATATTTGTGTGATAAAAGTCACAGGTTAGAAGAGAAAGAAGGTGAGGCTGAGAAAGTACTTAAGTACTTAAGTATTTTCCTTAAGGAAATAATAGAACAAAGTTCCCAAATTTGGCAAAAGACATAAACCTAAAAATCAAGATGATAAGTAAACTCAAACAGGATAAACAACAACAACAACAACAAACCCATACCCAGACAAAAAACAGTTATACTTCTGAGAACTAAAGATAAAACAAAACTTCAAAGTAGCTAGAGAAATGACACCTTAACTACAGGGGCAAAAAGGTGTGGGTTTCACACCAGAAACCATCGAGCAGAAGGACGTGATACGATAATTTTTTTCAAGTATCAAAATGAAATAGTTCTGAAATCAGAATCTGATATTCAATGAAATTATCCTTCAGAAATTAAGACAAAATCACTATATTCTAAAATGAAGGAAAACTAGGAGAATATGTTGGCAGCAGACATACCCTTTAAAAAGTGGTTTAAGGAACATTTTGTAAATGAAAGCAAATAAATAAATTAGGAATAATGCAACATCAGGAATGAAGAAAGAAGAAAGTAAACAAAAATACTGATAATTAGGATTGAGTTTCCTTCTCCTCTTGAGTCTCCCAAAGTTTGTTTGATGGTTCAAATGCAAGTGAACACTATCCGATGTGGTTCTAACTGTATATATAGGAAATATTTAGGACAATTTTTATTAGAAATGATGGAAGTCAAAAGGTTAAACGAGGTAAGGTTTCTACACTTCAACGAAAACTAGTAAAATAACACTAATAGACCAAGAGCTATATGTACAGATAACGTAATACTTATAGCAACAATTAAAAAGCTATATAAAGAGATATACTCAAAACCACTATACATAAATCAAAATGAGATACTCAAAAAATTTTCAGTAATTCACAGGGAGGCAAGAAAATGACAAGAAAGGGAAAAAACAGAGGGAACAAGAAAAAAGTAAAATAGCATATTTAAGCCCTAGCATATCAAAATTGCATTAATATACATAGTCTAAATACACTAATCAAAAGACAGAGAATAGGACAGTGGATTAAGAAGCATGACCCAACTATATACTACCTGCAAGAAATTCATTTCAAATATAACAATATAGACACGTTAAAAATAAAAGGATGAAAAAAGGTATAAAGTGAAATTTAATCAAAAAAAAAAAAAGCAAAAGTGGCTGCATTAAAGCAGATAAAATAAACTACAGAGCAAAGAAAATTACCAGAAAGAATGAGGGACATTATATAATAATATAAGCGTCAATCCACTACGAAGATTAACAATCTTAAATATATATGTACCAAGCAATACAGCTGCAAATATGTAAAGCAAAAACTGTTAAAACTGAAAAGAAATAAAAATATGTACAATTATAGTTGAAGACATCAAAAATCCTCTCTCAGCAATTCATAGAACAACTAGATTAAAAAACAGCAATGATACACAAGAACTCAACCACACCATCAACCAAGAGGACTTGATTAATATTCATAGAACATTATACCTAACCAGAGAAGAATATACATTCTTTTCAAATGTCCATAGAACATATACCAAGATAAACTATATAAATAAAATAACCAATAACAGGACAATAAAATAACCAATAACAAATTTAAAGTTATTGAAATTCTAGGTGTTTTCTTTGAACAGGATGAAATCAAGCTTGAAATCAATAAAAGAAAGATAATGAGAAAATCTCCAAACACTTGGAATCTAAATAAAACAGTTCTGAATAAACTGTGGGTTTTAAAAAGTCTCCAGAGGAATAATAAAATATTAATTGAATGGGTAAAATAAAAATGTAACATATCAAATTTTGTGAGACACATTAAAAGAGCTTCTAAGGGGGAAATTTATAATACAAAATGCATAATCAGAAAGAAGTCTCAGTCAATAATTTATGTTCCATACTCAAGAACCTAGAAGGAGAACAAAATAAACCCAAAGCAACCATAAGGCTGAAAACAATAAAAATATGAGCAGAAATTAATGAAATTAAAAAATGAAAAAAAGGAAAAAATCAGTGAAAGAAAGAGCTGGGTTTTTGAAAAAAATCAATAACATTGGCAATGCTCTAGCAGGAATGATAAAGAAAAAAGAAAGTAAGATGACACAAATTTAAATATCAGTAATGAAACAAAAGATATAAGTACAGATCCTACAGATATTTAAAAGATAATAAAAAACTATAAACAACACTTTTAGATGAAATGGACCAATTCCTCAAAAATCACAAATTATTGCAACTCAATATGAAATATTAAATGAATAGCCCCATAACTAATAAGAAACTTGAATTATAGTCTTTAAAGCCTCATTCATTTAAGCATCTGACTCTTAATTTGACCTCAGGTCATGATCTCACAGTCGTGAGACACTTCATTTTCTGAAGCTAGTATTACCACGATACCAAAACCAGACAGACAAGTCACACACACATACAAAACTACAGACCAATATTCACAAGAGTATAGGTGTAAAAATCCTTAACAAAATATTAACAAATAGAATTCAGCAATATATAAAAAGAATTATATATCATGACTACCTGTAAATTATTAAAGGAATGAAAGGTTGGCTCAATATTAAAAAAGAAAAACTATCAGTGGTTTAACATACAGAGTATCAATAGACAATCTGTCAATGTAATCTACAGTCTAAAGAAACTCACAGAATATCAATGCAGAAGAAACATCTGAAAAATTCAACATCCTTTCAAGTTTAAAAAAAAAATCTCAGAAAAATAGACAAAGAAGGGAGCTTTCGCAACTTGATAGAGAGGATCTATAAAGAAACCCAGTGCTAACATGATACTTATGGTGAAAAACTAGGATTGGGAACAAAGGGGGGGGTCCACACTCATCACTCTTTCTCAAATATTAAAAATAAATTCCAACCAGTATAGTAAGCAAACCTAATGAACGAAGATCAGAAAGAAAGAAGGTGTCAGGGCACCTAGGTGGCTCAGTTGGTTAAGTATCTGACTTCAGCTCAGGTCACAATCTCATGGTTTGTGAGTTCGAGCCCTGCTTTAGTCTATGTGCTCATAGCACAGAGCCTGGAGCATGCTTTGCTTTTTGTGTCTCCCTCTTTCTCTGTCCCTCCCTTACTCATACTCTATCTGTCTGTCTGTCTGTCTCTCTCTCTCTCTGTCTCTCTCTCTCAAAAATGAATAAACATTACAAAAACTATTTTTTTAAAAGAGAGAAAGAAATTATCTAATTTGCAGATGATAGAATTGTGTACATAGAAAATCCCAAGGAACCTAAAGAAAACTCTAAGAATTAAGTGAGTTCAACAAGGTCAAATGATACAAAGCTAATATTTTTACATATTAGCAATGAGCGTGTGAATATCAAAATTAAAAAAATAATAATTCCTTTTACAATTTCTTAAAAAAAGTATACAGGACTTGTATGCTGAAGACTACACAGCACTGGTGAATAAATTCAAAGAATATCTAAATAAAATAAAAGATATGTTCATAGCTTGGAAGCTCATCACAGTAAAGATATCATTTCTCCCCAACTTGATACGCTGTCATAACATAATTCCTATCAAAATCCCAGCAAGATTTCTTATCGACACTATTATTCTAAAATGTATATAGAAAGATAAAATAATTAGAATAGCTAAAATGATTTTGAAAAAGAATAAAGTGGTGGGAATAAGTCTACATGATTTCAAATTTTATTATACAGTATATTTTTATATGTATGCTTTCATTTATGTGTACTTATATATATGCATGTGTATAGGTATTTATATGTATATAAATATAATTCTATAATAATATATATAATACTCAAGACTGTGTGACATTAATGGAGAAACAAACACATAGATCAATGGAACAGAATAAAGATCCCAGAAACAGACCCACACAAATATGTCCAACTGATTTTGACAAAGTTTAAAAAACAATTTGCTAAAGAAGTCTTTCCATACATGGTACTAGAGCAAAGGGACATCCATAAATTTAAAAAGAAGAAGAAGCTCAACCTAAGTTTCATACCTTACATAAAAATTTGTTCAAAATGGATCAAAGACTTAAACTACAAAGCTTTTAGAAAAAAACATAGAAGAAACCCTTTGGAATCTAAAGCTAGGCAAAGAATTCATAGACTGACACCAAGGGCATAACCAATACAAAAACAAAGAGAGAGAGAGAGAGATAAGCAGGACCATGAGCCATGACAAATAGTCTATGCTAATAATATAATTTATGGTGGGAGGTGAGGGGGCCTTGGGTGGGGAGGCTTTGAGCCACGTGGCAGCACCTTAACCTCTGGAAGGGCTACAGACTAAGGTCAGTCACATAGGTGGTCAACCATAGGTACATGACCAAGCCCCAGTAAACGCTCTGTAGTTGGTGTCTCCTCTACCCTAACTTATGCATCTCTTGCCTTGGTTGATTTTAATCTGTTTTCTTTTCACTGTCATAAACTGTAACTGTGAGTATAATAGCTTTGCAGCACTCCATGAATACTTCTAATGAACTTTTAAAGGAAAGTCTTAGAGACACCCAAACTTGCAATTGATGCCAGAAGTGAAGGTGCCTTGGGGACCTCCTGAACTCTGCAGAGAGAGAAAAAAGAAAAGGTAATAGAAAATTACTTGAAGGCCAGATAATTTTACTGTTGATTATTTCAAACTTCCAAGCAACAAATGATAACCATGGTATAGAAATTATACACAAATATTTTAAAGATGCAAAATGACCCAATTAATCTTATGAAATTAAAATTAAAATGATACAAAATACTAATTTTAAATAATAGTAAAACATACTAAGGAAAAAACAACAGTCACAAAGGACCACACACTGTATGATTCCATTTATATGAAATGTCTAGAACAGGCAAATCTAAAGCTATAGATGTTAAAGATATAAATGGTTGTCTGGGACTGGTGGGAGAAAAGAGACACAGTGTGGTAGGAGAGCGGTGACAGCTAAAGATGAGGTTTCTTTTTACAAGAAGAAATGTTCTAAAATTGATTGTGGCAGGGGATGCATAACTGTGAATTTAATAAAAGCTACATACAGAATGTATGCTTTTAATTTTAAATGGTTGGATATGGGATGTGAATTATCTCAAAAGGCTATTAAAAATAAAATATATAATATAAATAGCAATCATACATACAGGTTGATATTTCATTTATTACTATATATCCTACAAAAAATACTTAAAATAACAACTCTACCTGAATTATTTATGAACCATCTACTATGACCAAGTAGGATTTATTCCAAGACTTTAAGGACGGTTAAATATTAGGAAATAAATATATTAACATGTGCCAAAATTTTCACTGAGTTTATTTTTTTTATTTTTTAATGTTTATTTATTTTTGAGAGAGAGACAGAGTGTGAGCAGGGACAGGGCAGAGAGAGAGGGAAACACAGAATCCGAAGCAGGATCCAGGCTCTGAGCTGTCAACACAGAGCTTGATAGGGGGCTCAAACTCACAAGCTGTGAGATCATGACCTGAATCAAAGTTGGCCACCCAACTGACTGAGCCACCCAGACACCCCTAGTTGTCTTTTTTTTAATTAAGTTCGTTTGAAAGCAGAAGTATATTTGACTAAAATCAATAAATATACAGTTGTTTTAATTTATTATATTTTTTTACTTTTGATAGAGAGAGCATGAACGGGGGGGCAGGGGTGGGCAGAGAGAATGGAAGACAGAGAATCCCAAGCAGGCTCCATGAGATCAGCTCACAGAGCACCATGTGGGGCTCGAACCCATGAAACCACGAGATCATGACCTGAGTCGAAGTCAAGAGATGGACACAACCAACTGAGCCACCCAGGTGCCCTATTAATTTATGTTTTTAAAACTAGACATATTGGGGAGTCTCCTGGCAGTGACTATTGTTGGGTGACTTCCCAACACTGATTCCATCTTATTTCTTGACTAATTTAGGTCCTGGTTAATTTAGGCCAATCTCTTCCTGCAGTCAATGATTAATTCAGGGATAGGTACACTTAAATTTATTAGGAAAGCAGATTTCTTACTTTTAAGAGACTTATAAAAAATTGACTTTTCTCATTTGCTCCATGTTAATATGTACGGTGCTATTACTGAAATCTACCATCAGACCACGAAGGAAAAAAATCTAAGTATGGAGTGAATAATATGGAGAGGAAAGCAGTGTTTTTGGTTTATGGTGACATAGTTTAGTCAATATGTTGATATCTGTTACTTGCAGCCAAAACCAACCTAATAAATATACAAATAAAATAAATATACATGGTTAAAATAAGTAGTAATAACAATGTCTTCGACTTAACAATAAACCTATTTACCAATGAGCACTGAAGAGTTCTCCACAAGAATTAGGAGCAAGTATTCTTATTATCAAAGATCACTATATTAAATTGTTTTGGAAACAAACCTTGCACTGAGACATTAAGTAGAAATAAGAGCAACAACTACTAAGCAAGAAAATAAAATAGCATCTAATACAATAATAGGTGCCAGAATTAATTGCCTTACATACATTAACTCACTGAATCCATAAAGCATTTCTATTATGTAGATGCCATTGTTATGTTCATTTTACAGGTAAAGGATGGAGAATTAAAGTAATAAGGGCAGGAGTTGGGATTTGCTCCCAGGCACACTGGCTTCAGAGATCATAGCCTTAATATATAAACCTCTTTTATAACTTGCATATGAAATAACTATTTACCTATAATAGAAACACAAGATAATAAACTCTAAAAGCCAGAATTACAAATAATATTCTAGATCTAAGATCAAAAGAGTGTACAACTGGTTTCTTCCCCCTAGCCTCAGGAATGGCTATGACTAACTCAAAAAATTATTAGGAGTATATTTACAGTGGTTCCAAGATAAAAATCTCCCCTAAGGATTTGTATTGGACCAAGCACCTGCACCTCGCCATTGAAATTATTTACCAAGTAGTAAAGAATCTATAATGATAAGATGCAGCTCACTGGAGAATGGGCTCTACTCCTGTATCCCTAAAGAGGCTACACAATAAGGTGTATAAAAGTTGAAGGGCACCTGGGGGTGCCTGGGGTGGATCAGTTAGTTAAGCATATGTCTCTTCATTTTAGCTCAGGCCATGATCTCATAGTTGGTAGGACTGAGCCGTGCATTGGGCTCTGCACTGACAGTGTGAAGCCTGCCTGGGATTCTCCCTATCCCTCTCTCTCTGCCCCTACCCTGCATGCACGCATGCTCTCTCTCTCTCTCTCTCTCTCTCTCTCTCTCTCTCTCTCATTCTCTCTCTCAAAATAAGTGGATGACTTAAAAAAAAAAAAAACTTGAAGGGCCCCTGGAACTGATGGCTTCCCTAAGTTGAGATGGTCTGCCCACACAGCTTTATCTCCCAATGTCCATGAATACATCAAGTGTGAAATAGTTGGG
Source organism: Cryptoprocta ferox (assembly GCA_028646485.1). NCBI lineage: Eukaryota > Metazoa > Chordata > Mammalia > Carnivora > Eupleridae > Cryptoprocta > Cryptoprocta ferox. Next base: position 67,276,295 of record CM053568.1, read on the forward strand.
ATACTGGAAGCCGTGCCTGAAAACCATAAAACCTCTTCTATGTTGTTGTTGGGCATGCTGTTTTCTTGTCTATCTGTATTTTTCCTATTGCTGACTTAAATTGACTTAAAGCTGCACGAAGCACACTGACTCTTGTGAGTTTGGTTGCTACTCCAAAACCAGACCACTGCTGCAGAACAGGCATTGCATGCGAAAAAATCAATTTGTTTCTTGTATGCCTGAAATAACCAGTTAGAAGGTATATTAGAGAATAGCATCCTTAAACAAAAACAAAAATATATGATAATGCTAGGAAAAAAGGTACATCAATATTTAATGATGGGAAAGGTGAAATGAGATAAGCATTTTCTAACTCTTCTTGGGCAGGAATCTAATATAATATACTCTTTTTAGGGAAAAATTGATATATATGAAAATGAAACTTTAAAATACTCCTGTCCTTTTTTGTTGTTTATTTATTTTTGAGAGAGAGAGAGAAAAAGTGGGAAGAGGCAGAGACAGAGGACAAAGAGAATGCCAAGCAGGCTTCACACTGTCAGCCCTAAGCCATATGAGATCATGACCTGAGGCAAAATGAAGAGCCAGGCACTTAACTGCCTGAGCCACCCAGGTACCCCTAAAATACTCCTGTCTTCTTAACCATTCTGTTCATTTCTAAGAAGGTACCATAATGAAATACTCAGGGCCTAGACAAATATACACAAACAACACTCCTCATCACACTGTTAGAATTTTTAAAAAGATTTCTAAAAAGGTAAATAAATATGACTTACTTTTAGTAGTCATTATAAAATAATGTTTTTAAAGAATGTTAAATGTAGCTTAAGGTAACATTAAAGATAGAAAACTAAGGGGAAAAAAGCAGAATCCAAGACAGTACTGAGCATAATTGCAATTGCATTATACACACACCATTTAAGCACGTATGTTGAAAATAAACTAAAATATCAACCGTTTTCTTTAAGAGAGTAAGATATGGCTAATTTTTGTTTTCTCTGTACACCACTAAAATTTAATCTCCATGAGATCAAAAGTATATCTGTCTTGTTCACTGCTATAGTTTTAGACTGCCTCATAAAATACTAAGTGCTAAAGAAATATATCTTGAAAGAATACTTGCCCCATTCTCTAAAATAAGTTTTATTACCTTCTCTTACGGCATTTTCAATCATTATTTTTTAATGTGTATATGTCTTTAGAATCTCTACTTGATTAAATTCTATTTACTAATTTGTAAGTGGGCAACTTTCTGTATATGGAAATTTATGCATCACATAATTCTAATCCAAAAAAATGTTGCTTCTAATCTCATATCTATATACCCAAACATTGAACTTTATTTAGTTATCTCCTTTGCTCAAAAAACAAAAGAATAAATAGAAAGTATATTTCCGGACTCTTTTTGACTTTATGTTTTCCCCCTTATTCTCAATTTCTGCACCAAAAAATATAATTAGATAAATATTATAATTCAGGGGAATAAACTTGGGCTTCACTAGTGAAATGTTTTCATAAGGCTTCTTCCTCAATAAATATGAATTTAAAATATATGTGAAATGAAGTTCTGACTGATTATCAGGGTTACACAATAAAAAAGAGAGTCCTGATGAAAATTTCATTCAGTAATACATGTGGAGCTTTGAGATTCTCCAGGAGAAACACTGGGTCCAAACAACAGCTGTTTGACAAACTTTTTGACTGAAATAGTGAAGGCCAGTTCAAACTAGTTTCAGCAAAAAGCAAATTTAATGATTTACTGAATCAGGAAGCCATGGATACATACGACATCTGACATAGGAAAATCAACGGGCTCAAACAATATTATCAGGGCTGTCTTTCTCTCTCCATTTCATGATTCTATTACTCTACCTATCTACATTCTGCATGCACCTATCCTCACAAGGTAGTCCATATAGCCACCAGGAAGCCAACCATATCTTTCCAGCTTACCATCCCCAGCTTAACACTTCCAGAAATAGACTCACTCTCCAACAATATATCAATCCTATGGAATTTTCTACTTACCCATACCCAAAGGTGGTCAAATTACTTTTTTGCTTTGTACATATAAAGAAATAATATACAATTGTGGCAAGATACATAAATTTCAATTGCTTTGATAATTACTGTGTTAAGAGAGAAAAGTTGTTCCCATTATTTCACAAACATAAGACACACCTCACCACGTTAAAAAAAGACATAAAATTTTGTTAATGATATATCTAGTAATACATGTTCTGTCAAGGCTTATCATTTATGACTAAGAACATACCTTTAGCTATAACATACATTTAACAATAATAATAATAACAGAACTAACCAATGGCAATCCTGTCAACCAGAATACTGATACTAACACAATATGACAGAGGATTATGAACACCATCTTCCAAATACTCAAGCTCCAAATTCCATGGAAACAAATTTCCCAAGCCACATAAGATATATAAGTTTTTGTTATGTTATAGATCATATGATTTAAATAATCACTTTTAGTCTGAAAGAGCAGAATTTCTAAGTTGTTACCAAAGAATAATCTAGGCCCCAACACAAGCTTCCTCATCAATAATAACCATCATTCCTTTTCCATCTGAAAACATCAAACGGCTTTACTGATAAAATTTTCCATACGGTCTGAGCATCACATTATTTCACTGAACACTGCTTCAAAGCCAGAATCCCAGCCTGGAAATCTTCAACCCACCTTTGACTCCTCTATCCCTTCAGCCCCTCACATTCAATCAGTCATTAAAGTTCCTGGATTTTTCCTTAAGATATGTTTCAAATTTGTTCCTTTATCTCCATCTTCCCTGCCACCATCGCAGTTCACATCATCAACTTTTGCCAATACTCCAGTCTCCAGTTTTTTTCTCCCTTCATTCTAGCCTTTAAATCCCTGCCCAACTATCTCCCTAACATAGTACTTACATCCTGCCACACCCTTGCCCGTGAGCCGATACTCCCGTCAATCCTTTGATCCCAGGGGAGGAGCTTTTAAAAAGCAACGATGCCCAAGTTCTACCTAAAAAGGTTCTGATTTGATTGATCTGGGACAGAGTCCAGTCATTAATTTTTCTAAAGGTTTCTCGGGTGTTTTTAATGGACAGCCAGGTCTGGGAACCACTGAGATGACTCTCTACTGCCTATTAAGTCAAACTAGAACTCCTGGACCAGACACTGCAGGTAATATACTCAGATTCCTTCCCGTTCCTTTGACATTTCTCTGTGCCCATCCCATGGCTTCAGTGTCATTTCTTTCTTTTTCTTTAAGTTAATTTATTTATTTTGAGAGAGAGAGCACGTGCTGGAGGGGTAGAGAGAGCAGGAGAGAGAGAGAATTCCAAGTATGCTCTGCACTGTCAGCGGGAGGAGCCGGAGGCAGGGTTCAAACTCACGAACAGGTGATAACATGACCTGGGCCAAAATCAAGAGTTGGATGCTTCACTGCCTCAGCCACCAAGGGCCCCAGAGTGATTTGTTTCTAATGGCCATCAGCACATGCTACTCTCTGCTAGCCCTTGTGTGGCTAGAGCTACTGCATACTTGCTCCTGAAGAGAAAACAAAAAGGGTCTGGGGATTTATATCCCTTGGGGTAGCCCATAGTCAATGCCTAAGTAACGTGGGAGTATGAATGTCTATGGATCCAGGTATATTTTGGGTGTAATTTACATTTTGGAACTCCCTGGCAGGATCAGACTGAGACAAGGACTTTACCTACAAACATACATCGTTTTCCTTGGCTTCTTCCCCTTCTTTTCATTCCCTTACTCATTTCAGCTGGGAGCACTTCCTTAATAAATCACTTGTGGGGCACCTGGGAGCTCAGCTGGTTAAGTATCTGCTTCAGCTCAGGTCATGATATCTTGGTCCATGGGTTTGAGCACTGCGTCCGGCTTGGAGCCTGGAGCCTGCTTCAGATTCTATGTCTCCCTCTCTCTGCCCCTCTGCCTCTCTCCCTCTCTCTCTCTCCCCCGCCCCCCGTCTCTCTCTCTCAAAAATAAACATTAAAAAAAAAAGAAAGAAAGAGATCACTTGCACACAAAATCACTTTACAAGGTCTGCTTATGAAGAATCCAACCTGTCTTAACATCTTGGTGGAAACAGTTCAGGACTTGGTCCCACCTAGTTTTCTGCAATTATCCATCATCTACCCGGGGTGCTAGTTTTCTCATCCACTGCACTTACTCACAGAACTCTTTAAGCCTGCTATTTCCAAGTGACCTCTGTGACTATCAAAACTTGCTACCTTTCACAAACAAGCTCTAGATAGCACTCCCACCCCATGCATAGCCCAAGGCCCTACCCATGATAAGTGCTCAACAGAAATGATTTGAACTGGTGCTGCCTCCCCCATGAAATTTGTTTGACAATTCTAGCACACATAACTCTAGCTGTATTCTCCAACATCTATATTTAATGTCATATCCTCATTCATTTGTTGACTTATTCAACAGATATTTATGTGATTACTAGGCCCCAAGGACTGTGCTCATCATGGAGAATGAAACAATGAGTAAGGATATTTATGATTCCATGGAGCTTACACTCAAGTTAAGGATACAGATATTCAGCAAATAATCACACAAATAAATGTTGATTTAAAACCATGAACATATAAAGGTAGATGTCTGGTGCTATGAAAGAACATAAAAGTAACAAATGTCCTTAGCAAAGACTTCTCTAAATAAATAATGAAGAAATGATGACCTAAAATTATCATGCTGTTCTCTATTTTGGGGTTCTTGTTTGCACCACTAAATTGCATACAGATTTTGTGTGACCATGTATTATTTTCTTAATAGATTTTCAAGGGGTCCATAACCACAAGTATTGCACGATGCCAATCCTATACAAAATATGTGTTGTTTATTAATTGCCACCTATGTGTGCCTTGTCTGTAGGTCCCTGTTCATAGAAATGTTAAAAAAAAATTTGTATTTGATATCATTTAATATAATGTTAGCCATACAGTCATCACTTAACAAATATTTGTTTTCCTCACCCTGTTCTTAGCCTGAGTATTTCCACAGAACTCAGACTCACAAAAATAAATAAAGAAAGTAACAACTGAGGAACTTTTCCAGACTAAAAGTAAGCACTAAAAAACATAGAGCTAATATGCCCCAAAATAGGAAGAAAATGATATAAAAAACACTCAATCCAAATGAGGAGTGAAAAGTGCAATAGAATTACAAATAATACAAGGAACAAAGAGCCAATGAATAGGAAGAAAGTAGATTTAAACCCAAGTAAATCAATAATCACATTAAATGTAAACAGGCTATATTAGTTTTCCATGGCTACCATCACAAATTACCACAAACTTACTGACTTAAAACAACACAAATTAATTATATTATAGTTCTCAACAATGAAACTCTGGTACAGGCCTCATCAGGCTACAACCAAGATGTCTACTAGATGTATTCCTTTGTAGAGACTCTCTGAATCTATTTCCTTGCTCATTTAAGTTGTTGGCAGAATTAAGACCCTTCCAATTTGTAGAAATGAAATCTCTTTACTTTTTGTCTATCAGCTGGGGTCTGTTATAACGTCTAGGAAGTATCTTAGCTCATAGTTGCCTTCTTCCATCTTCAAAACTAGCAACAGAAGATCAAAGACTCTCTCACATTTTGAATTTCTCCAGCCTCTCCTTCTGTCTTCAAATCTCTCTGATTTCTGCTGGTAAACGTTCTCAGATATTAAGGGCTCACATGATGACACTGGGCCCACATGGATTCCAAGATCTCCCCATTTTAAGGACAGCTGATAAACAAACTAAATTACATCTGAAAACTTAATTATCTTATACATTGTAAGGTAAAATATTCACAGGTTCCAAGAATGAGGACATGAACTTCTTTTAGGGGCCATTACATGACCTATAAGAAACCCACTGTAAATATAAAGAAACAAACTGTCTGAATTTAAAAAATAAATTAAAAAAAGAAAGACAGAAAAAGATAAACCATGAGGAAAGTGATGCAAAATGGTTGATGAAGGGACTCCAGGAAGCTTTGAAAAATTCTCCCATACATCAGAGAATCTAGAAATCCACACACATGTCCACAGCAGCAGGACATATGTACTGAAAAGACCTGAGAAGACAATATGCTTTCACTGGTAGCTAATCTTTAGGCTCAACAAAAACAAGAAGTAAGTGCTCTAGCACAGAGCCAATCTGCAAAGATCCAGGGTCTTTTCTTTCCTTTCTTTGTCTTCTCTCCAGTCACTTAAGAAAATCTCTAACAAACAACTAACTGAGCACTAAGCTGAAGAAACAGAGGCTTCAAAGACCACACACAACAAAGAATAGTCTTTATAAAAATGGTGTAGACCAAAATAGAGTGTTGAATCACTATAAAGAACACCTGAAACTAGTATCACACTGTATGTTAACTAACTGGAATATAAATAAAAAGTTTAAAAACACAAAACAAAACAAAGCAAAAGTGTCAACTAAAAATGACTGTGTAATGATTGCACATATTTGTGACTATATTAAAAAATCATTGAATTATAAACTTTAAATTGGTGAACTATGTGGTATGTGAATTATATATAAATAAACTCTTTTTAAACTAGTTTCAAAAAGTCACTAAACAAACAACAACTTATAGCCAGCAACAACTAATCCTCAGCATGGGTAGGAATATGATTTCCAGAGTTACAATATCCTAAAACTCAAAATGCCCAGTTTTAAACAATAACCTATGAGGAATGCAAAGAAATAAAAAAGTACGCTCCATTCACAAGAGAAAAAAGAACTTAACAGAAACTCTAAGAAGTACAGTCATTAGACTTGCTAGACAAAAACTGTCTTAAACATATTCAAAGACCTAAAGGAAATCATGGACAAAGAACTAAAGGAAATCAGGAAATTGACATCTCAACCAAAAAAGAATATCAAAAAGCATATGGAACTTATAAAGAGGCACCAAAAAGAAATCTTGAAGCTGAAATACACATTAACAAAAATGGAAAATTTACTACAGGAATTTAATATCAGATGTGTGCAGGCTGAAGAAAGAATCAGCAAACATGAAGATATGTTAAATGTAATTGAAAGAAATAAGAAAGCTGAAGTACCTACATTATATAAGACAAAGAAAATTACAGAGAAAAGAATATTACATGAGAGAATGAGGGTCATTTTATAATGAAAAAGCGGTCAAATAATCAATAGCACATAAGAATCCTAAACATTGATATCCTTAATAACAGAGTTTCAAAATACAAGAAGGAAAAATAGCATTTAGTGGAGAAACAGACAAATCCATAATTACAGTCAAAGATTTCAATAGCCCTCTCTCAGTAAATGACCAGATAGACCAAAAAATCAGTATGAACGTTTCTTAATAAACACAAACTATCTCAACTCACTAATATGAAAAAGATAATTCAAAAAGCTCTGTAACTGTAAAGTAAATGAATTTTTAATTTAAAAACTCCAAAAAAAGAAAATCTCCGGAGTCCTTTTGTTGCACTGGAGAATTCAACCAAGTGTTTAAAGAAGAATTAACACCAATTCCACAAAATAACTTCCACAAAATCTCTTCCAGAAAATAGAGGAAGAGGGAACACTTTCCAATTCATTTTATGAAGTACAACACCAATACAGAATGAGAAAAAGTCAGTACAAAAATATGGAAACTACAGACCAATATTGTTCATGAATATACATGTAAATATCCTTCACAAAATATTAGCAAACATAATTCAACAATATATAAAGGAAATTATATACATAAATAAGTAGCATTTATTTCAGGGATTCAAGGCTGGTTCAGTATTAAAAAATCAATCAGCATAATCCACCTTATTTAATAGACTAAAGAAGACTAATCACAGAATCACATCTGTTAATACAGAAAACACTTGATGAAATTCACCTCCCATTCTTGATTAAAAGCTCCCAGAAAAATAGCAAAAGAAGGAAGTTCTTCAACTTGACAAACAGCAACTACAAAAAACCTAGTTACCATAATGTTTATGGTGAATGACTGAACGCTTGCACCCTAAGATCGGGAACAAGGCAAGTCTGTCTGTTCTGGATATTCTAACTAATAAACACAGTGTTCAAAGTTCTGGCCAGTGCAAATAAAGTTCAGAGATCAGAAAGGAGGAAATAAAACTGCCCCTATTTGTAGATGATATGACTATCTACAGAAGAAGTCTAAAGAAATCTACAAAAACATCTCTGAGAATTTATATGTGAGGTCAGGAAGGTCAAAGAATATAAAATAAAACATACAAAGTCTATTCTATTTCTATATATTATCAATGAGAACACAGACACAAAAGTTTAAAATACACTATCATTTACAATCACTAAAAAATAAAATATTTATGTGTACAAAACATGTTCAGTACTTAGATGCTGAGAGCTACACAATATTTATGAAAGAAATCAAAGAAGACATAAATGGAGAGCTATACTATGTTCATAGGTTGGAAGATTCAATATACTAAAGATGTCAATTCTCCCTCAATTGAACACAATTGCTATCAAAATCCCAGCAGATTTTTTTATAGACACAATTTTCTACAATGTATATGGAAAGACAAAGGAACTGGAATAACTAACACAATGTTGAAAAATACGAGTAAAGCAGAAAGAATCAGTCTATCCAATTTTAAAACTTAGCTTATTACAGCTACAATAACCAAGACTAGGCATAATTAACACAGATAGATACATACATCAATGAAACTGAATAGAGAACCCAGAAATAGAACCAGACAAACATGTTCAATGAATTTTTGACAAAGTACAAAAGCAGTTCAATGAAATAAAGCTAGCTTTTCAACAAATAACGCTGGAACAAGTGGACATCCATATGCCAAAAAAATAAACTTCAGCCTAAGTCTCATAATTCATATAAAAATTAATTTGGGGTGCCTGGGTGGCTCAGTCAGTTATGTGTCCAACTCTTAATTTCAGCTCAGGTCATGATCTCCCTATTTGTGAGATAGAGCTCTGCCTCCATCTCTGCACTGACAGCAGAGCTGACCTGCTTGGGATTCTCTCTCTCCCTCTCTCTTTCTGCCCTTCCCCCGCTCATGTGCTCCCACTCTCTCAAAATAAATAAACCTTTTAAAAAATTAACTCAAAATGGATCACAGACTTGAATGTAAAACATAATACTGTAAAACTTTTTTTAAAAATGGAGAAACTCTTCAAGATCTAAAGCTAGGCACAGAGATCTTAGATGTGACACCAAAAAAATGACCCATAAAAGGAAAAGATTACCCACTGATTTTTATCAAACTTTAAAACTACTGCTCAGCAAAACACTGTTAACAGGATGAAATGACAAGCTATAGACTGGGAGGAAATACTACTTGCAAACCACATGTCCAACATAAGATTAGTATCAACAATATATAAAGAACTCTGGAACTCACTGGTATAAAAAAAAAGCAAATAATCCAATTAGAACGTGGACAAAAGATATGAGAGGAATTTTTCACCAAAAGACAAATGGCAAATAAACCCAAGAAAAATGTTTAATATCATTTTTCATTCAGGAAGTGCAATATAAAACCAAAATGATCTATCATTACACACTTACTGGAATGGCTAAAGAAATATTTTTTTTAATAGTGACAATACCAAATGCTGGAACAGATGAAGAGAAACTGGATCATCCATGCTGTTGATGCAAAATATAAAAGAAACAGCCACAATTTCCGTATCTTAAAAAACTAAACATGCAACTTGGTGATCATCCTACTGGGCATTTATCACAGAAAAAATGAAGACTTGTGTTCACACAAAAACCTGTACACAAATGTTCACAGTATTTGTATTCAAAACTGGAAAACCCCAGCTGTTGTTCAACCAGTGGTTAAAAAAAAATGTAGTACATCCATGCTATGGAATATTATTCAGCAATAAAAAAAAAAAGTGAACTGATAAACACAACAGCTAGATGAATCTCCAGAGAACTAAGCTGAGTCAAAAAAGGCAAATTCCAGCAAGTTACGTAGCATATGATTCCATATATATAAAATACTATTGAAATGGAAAAATTATAAAAATGGAAAAACAGGTGCAGGAGAGTAAGGGGAGGAGGAAAGTGTGGCTATAAATGGCAACAGGAGGAATACCTGTAGTGATAGAAGTATTCTATACCTTGACTGTATCAATGTCAATATCTCGGTTGTCATATTATACTATAGTTTTATAAGATATTATGATTGAGGAAGCTGGAAAAAGTATACATGAGGTCTATTTCTTTCTTTTTTTATTTTTGTTAGTGATTACTTATTTTTGAGAGAGTGTGAGCAAAGAAGGGGCAGGGAGAGAGGGAGACACAGAATCCAAAGCGAACTCTATTTCTTACAAGTGCATGTGAATCTGCTTTTGTCTCAAAATAAAAACTTTAATTTTAAAAACTCAAAATGAAAGGGAAGATATGAATGTTTGTTGGCTTGTTTATGATTTCATTATCAAAACTCATCAAGTGTGGGGCACCTGGGTGGCTCAGTTGGTTAAGCGACTGACTTGGGCTCAAGTCATGATCTCGCAGTTCGTGAGTTCGAGCCCCGCATCAGGTTCTGTGCTGACAGCTCAAAGACTGTAGCCTACTTCAGATTCTGTATCTCCCTTGTTCCTTTCCCCTCCCGTGCTCACACTCTGTCTCTCTCTCTCAAAAAATAAATAAAAATAAATAAACATTAAAAAAATAAAGACAGTTTCAAAATTAATCAAGGAGTACACTTTTAAATACATGCAGTTTTTTGCATATCAATTATGTCTCAAGAAAATGGGTGGGGGGAAGATACAGTATTTCTCATCCTTTTCCCTTTCTGGGTAATTCAGTCTTAGAGCCAACAGGTGAACCAAGCAAAATGGGCATCCACACCAAAAGGGCTAGAGGGCAGTTAGAGAGGCATCAGCAGTGTCCCAGATCTCAGAATACCAAGTAACGTGAAGAGGGGCTTGGCACAGAAGCGTCACCTGGTGCAGTATTGGTGTCTACATAGCACAGCTGCCACACACGTTGTTATCTAAGCACTAGAAGAGGATATCCATACATGGAGGAGACGGTAGTGATGAGAAATTGCATCCCATACGGGAGGACTCATTGAACAAGTACATATATTAAAAAAAATTAATGGAACCAGCTTTCTCATTGTTAGAGAAAGAAGTTAAAAACTTGGAAAGGTAGAAAACTAGAAGGAATCCTCTGGTGTTAGATTGTAACTGGAGGTATTGGTGTGAACTTGTGATTCTCAACATATGCAGATATAGAGAGAAATAAACTAATATTTAAGTGTATGAATGTGTGCGTGCCTGCTTATACATACACATATTTACTAGCTCTGTTTACTGAAAGAACCTACAAGCAGCAACATCCTAATAATTCTGAATACTTCTGTCACAATGACTTTGGCTTCTCAGTACCATTCTCAGTTAAAGAAAGTAAGTCTACCTGGAAAAATGGCTGAACCCAGGATTATGCAGGGAAAAGTATACACTGGGTCTAAAACACCTTTTGTGTCAGAAAGTAGAAAGTGACTGAGACAAATCAAAAGAATACAGAAGTCAGAATGAAGTAATGAGCTAAATGTGACAATTTGGGCATCAAAATATTGATAGTAGCTGACTGAATTAAATCAAGTAGGAAACTGATCATCTATATTAATGTAAATAGCAAGGAAATTAATTAATTAATTGGTATGGAATGAGATTCTTGTTTTTGTTTTGGAATGGGGTATTTAACTTGAATGAGAATGTTTTAATTTTGACTCAGGAGAATATGAACATATATTACTAATATAATTAAAAATTAACTACAAAAATAAAGTTTATGACCAGAAGGCTCTTACCTTCTATTTGGGGGAAATATAGTATACTCTGAGAGCCCTAGGATTTCTCTGTGCAGCATATTTTTCCAGTTCCTCCATGTAGTAGCTGACTAGCTACAGGAAAAATAAAGAGGGAGAAATGTAAAATGGCTCTTGTGTTTCTTGCTTGGAAGTTCAGGTGCTACCGACCCTCAGACTGTCTGGGGATGGGAAGGTTGGAGATAAAGGAAGACAACAGGTTAAGTCTGGAAGATTGAGGATGTTTTAGCAGGCAGGTGGTTTCCTTGGCTTGGAACTCAGAGGAGAATCCAGCGCTGAAACACCAAACCAAATGAGTGGATAACTCATTGAAGGAGACTGGAGAAGAAAAAAGCATTTGGCCCTGGGAGCAGAATCCTGGGTTAATCAGACATTAAGGAAAAGCTTTGTGCTGTTTGGAACAGGTCGGTATATAAGCAAGTATAATTGTGACCAGTGTAAACAAAATATTAAAATTTTAAAAATTGAGACCCCACCCAAATTTCAACAAAAAGTGAATTTGGTATTTTATCACTTATTAGCCTATTATCATTAAAATGTTATGAAAGTTTATAATATAAAAATGTCTACGGTAGTGTTTTTCATTTAAGTTCATAATACCTAAGCAATGTTAGAAGTATGCACAGCAAAATCCCTAAGAGGATGCCTGAAAAAGTTAATGCTAATTGTTTTGAAGGTGGGAATCTATGAGATTTCTCTTCTAGTTTTCCATATCTTTAAAATACATTAGTAGTGCACTTTCCAATAGTGTAAATAGTCACAAATATGATTTGCTTCCACCTCTTACTATGATAAACATGGTGACGCTTCCTAACACAGAACCGGGACACAGAGGAGGCATGACTATATCAATACCTGCAGTTTAAGGCAATTACCTGAGAGTTTCTGTCTAATAAAAAATCATGTTATCCGCCTGCTGGAGAGGCTCACGTCCAGCTATACTGGATCTTGCAAGGCATGACAAACGGTTGTCTCTCCCTCTCTGTCCAGAATGCCTCTATTGACTAATACCTAGGGTTCCCCTGAACCATTCCTATTAGACTCACCGCTAAGTCCCAGCAGCAGTTAAAGCTTTTGTTGGCTCCTTTGAAAACTAGCAAATTGTGAGCATCCTTCCAGTTACTGGTTCCACAGGGAATCAGAAACGAGGACTGCTAATTTAGTGTATGAACTTTCATCTTGATGCCTCCCTGTCCTAACCCGTGCAGAACCGTCCAAGGCACAGGGTTCTAGGGGCTGGAAGGCCCATGTGGTCACCATCAGCACCCCCACCCTGTTCAGTAACATCGACCCTTAACACTACTCAAAACTTCATTTGTTCATTCCAGGTCTCAGGGCCACCCCTATTAGATGTTATTATCTCTGCACATAATAGCTGAGATCTGAGACTTAGGATTCTTGGGCAAGACCAGGAAGCTGGTGTAAAGTGGAGTCTTAACAGCAGTCAATATCGCCGCTACCTTCAACAGGACGGGTTACCTCGGCAAGTTCAATCCAGTGACCTCCGCAAAAGGGGCCACGCGGCTCAGGCGCAGCCCCACCCCCAGGCGTCATCACGTTTTCCGAGGCTACGGCCCCCTCTGGGTGGCAGTTAGGGGCTGAGTGGCCTAGAAGACCAACCACCAGGATGGAAGTGGTAGATGGTGGGCAGGAGGGAAGGTCATTCCAGCATCCAGAAACCTTCGTCAAAGTC
>CM053568.1:67290344-67317088 GCA_028646485.1 Cryptoprocta ferox
GTTCCTGGTGGCGAGTTCTGGGCTACCTTCATGAGTAAACTGGAAGGGAGGTGAACGGCTCTAGGATGAGAAAGCGTAGACAGTGAGAGACCAGATTATTGGATGGTCGATTCACATGGGTGTTGAGCCTCTGACTGCTTCCTCCCACTTCAAGTTCCCATCCTGGGCCCCATCCCACTTCTTTCCTATCCCAGGGTCTCCGCAGAATCAGCATTTCCTGCAACTCCAGGCTTTAATCAGTGGCATAACTCTGGACAAGAAGGCAGATATGGGGCAGTGAGAGAGAGGGATGCAGGAGTTTTTGCTTTGACACCCAGCATTCACTGGGTTCTGGAAGGTTCTGGAAATAGTCCCTCTATTGATCTAGAGGGAATTAACCCCATTCTCAGTATCAGTCCATGTAAAGATCGACCTGTCTTTCCCAGACACTCCTATTTTAGAATGGGTATATAATTCAGGCTGGGCCAAAAAATGGTTTTATGCTTTTGACAGCAGTGACTGGTCAGGGATCAGCACGTGACCCAACTGGAGACAATAAGTCACATGGGATTTTGCAGGGACTATGAGAGAGACAATGCATTTTTAGCTCTACCAAACACTTAAAAGATACACTTAAAGGTACGTAATGTCAGACAGAAGGTCAGTGCAGAATATAGTGCCAAGAAATGGATAGAAACTGAATCTTGATGGCATCAACTGAGGCCCAGCTTGGACTCTCATGCCTGAGGCCAGCCTTACTGCTAGATTTTCTCAGGTACCTGAGTCAACAGATTCTCTTTCTTAAGTCAGTTCTATTGTTTTTGCTGTCATTTACGTCCAAATAATTCCAATCAGTACGAGGGGGCTCTCCATTCTAGCTCCTTCTTGCCATATTAGCACACTAAATATATATTACCTTCTCTGACCTCCAGATTGCCCTTATATGAAAGGGGATTAAGAAACCTACTTTGAAGGATTATAAATATTAAATGGGATAATATACATAATAGCATGTTTTACAAAATTGAAGTGCAACAAGCATTGCCTAATTTTTCAAAATTAAATTAAATCTGGTTGAAAGGCCCATGTTAAAGGAAGGTATCCTATACTAGTCATGGATGGTGGTGAGGTTGGTGAGGGAGGCTTTTGCTATCAGGCAAATATTCACTATCAGGCAAATAAATACGAAAGAGCCTCTGCTCTTAAGTCCAATATGGTTGAGACTGGGATGTTCATTGTCCAAGCTCATTTGGCCCATTATCCAAGCTCATTTGGCCTCTATTCCAAGCATGGTCAATCCAGTATTTTGGTGCAGTTCCCAAGTAATGGGGCTTGATGATTCATCATCTCAGCAAACATCATTTCATCCCTTAAACGAATCATGGTGTCTCCTAGAGGACTTCTACAGAGAACCATCTACTTAAGGAACACATCTTTACATCATTATTACCAAGTCACTGGACCACTGGTACCTTAAGCAACTCTTCTTTCACCACAGGACCTCTGTCATCCCCTCTCTCCTCTCCCCTAAGAACACCTGGCTAAATTTTCCTCTCACTTAGAAGAGTCTGGAGAGGACTATGCAATAGGTGCCTCACAACTTTTCTTTGAGGTCAGGAAACATAAAGGCCATTTGTGACCCCTGAGAGGAGAGGCCCAGAACTTCCTGCAAGACAAAAGGGGAAGTTAACTTTTTATTCCTTCTGGAGTCCCCTCTGGCAGGGAATAGAGGAAGCATCAATAGTTTGGTAAATTATCCTCCCTCAAATGAAGGTTACCCAAACATTGAAAGAATCCCTACAGAGGAAAATGACCCATTCTTGTCATTACTAGCCTAACCTCCTCCCCATGGGGAAGCACTGCTACACTTGATTTTTATTTAATGTTTATTTACTTGAGAGAGAGAGAGAGAGAGAGAGAGAGAGAGAGAGAGAGAGAGACCAAGCCCAAGCAGGGTAGGGGCAGAGAGACAGGGAGACAGAATCTGAAGCAGGCTCCAGGCTCTGAGCTGTCCGCACAGAGCCTGAGGCACGGCTCAGAGTCACAAACCATGAGATCATGACCTGAGCTGAAGTCGGACATTCAACCAACTGAACAACCCAGGCACCCCCACTGATACACTTATGTAACAATCAGTTTTTTCCCTGCTCTTCTATTCCACCTGTGAAGGAAGGAACAGACCTTGAGTCTCCTGGGAGAGGTAAGGAGGCAACCTCCACAAGTCTCTGAACCTGCCACTTCACCTGCCTAATGAAACCACATGTGCCCTTGTGACCCCAAAAAATAGCCTAATTTAGGCTCTGATCCAGGGCCAGTGGAAGTTCTATGGGAAAAGCCTCAAGAGAAGAGCCCCTTCTCGAGACCTGGACTCCTTCACTGCGACTGCTGATTGGGACACAGTTCTCAATGTTAATCACTGAAGGCTGCCTCAAGGAACCTGATTGCCTTACATGGCACATGACACCAGCAAAGTTCACAATGCCTGAAGCTGGGATCTGGGGTCCCCATGCCCAATCCATATCACAGATTGGATCAGTTCATGCATTTTATCAACCCTGATATTAGGTTTGGAGTTAGACTTCAGGTTGTAAAAATTCAGGTAGCCCATTCCCATTGCATTATATCTCAGTGACAATTCTTCAGGCACCACACTATATCATGGAAATAATACTCCCCTGGATTCTCATAACACTGTGATCCCGGAGGGTGGGCACGAAGCACATCTTTTTCTAGAAAAATTGATCATCTATCCAATCATTTTTCAGCAAATACACTTTCTTGCTTTTTATGACAGTGCTGATCTCCTATAGAAACAGGAATCTGGAAGAAAAAAAAACAATCCTAGAAGCAGAACAAAGGTATAAGATCATTCATGGATGGTGCTACCATATCATGTGGACAGATCACGTCCTGGATGTTCTGAGTATGCAAATTCTGTCTCATTACCTTTCCAGTGTTTTCTCTGAATGGAGGCAATAGACTCTATATAATTTGTCATATGACCTCAGGCCATTAACTCAACCCATTTAAACCATCACATCTCCCTTGGTTAGAAGTCTTCAAGCCAAGGTACATGGAAAATATCCCAAGATGGGAGTTACATGTTCTAAGATCCCAGTGCTAGCTTTTCCATCAATTGGGTGACTCATTCTCCCTGATGTTCAAGGTAGGAGAATCAAATTTGAACCGATAGATGTGCTATACTAAATATATTAATAAAAACTGGAATTAAACCTTGCAACCTGTAAGGTATGCTTTCTCTATCAGTTTGTCTATGTCTATAGAAGCTGAAGGTTACTTCTTTAACCCTAAGGTCTGGGAGCTAGGGCAAAGTGGACAGACTGTGGTAGAGCCAGGATGAGCCATACTGCCCCTAAGCTTTTTTCCCATCTATGTCTGAATGCTGGTGAGTCAGGTGCTTCTAAAGGTTCAATTTGCTTCAACTTTCAGGATGTCACCACACCACTTTTACCTCTATACCACCTGCTCTTCCTTCTTTGGATACTCCAATCTCTCTGATGTTTTCTTACCAGCTGACACTCCACTTAGCCATTAAACAGCTTTGACCTTGATAACATGGATGTGGATGTGGAGAACGTTCCAGATGGCACCTTTGGCCACTTTTGTTTCAGTGAACTCAGTAGGGTGTCCAAGAATAAACACTTGCCTTAGGAAGATTTCTAAGATTCCAGGGATGCCCACCTACTGAAGTGTATACTTATGTGTCATTACTCTTCCCTTTGAGCATTTGTTGACATTTTGATTTGTCTCTGAACTAATAGAATAAAGGAAAGCTAATGGGATGTAATTTGCATCATTAGTTTAGAAAAGATTGTAACTTCTGTCTTGTTTGCAAACTTTCTCCCAGCCTTGGAGAAATATACTGCCATGTTGGAGAAGCCCACATGACAAGGCACCAGCCAACTCCCACCAAGGGCTAACAAGGTATTGAGGATCTCAGTTCAACATGCTTTGAGGAACTGCATCCTGCCAACAACTGTGTATGTGAGTATACAAGTGGGTCTTTCCCCAGTCACACCTTCAGATGAGAACCTAGCCTCAGCTGACACCTTAATTGCAGCCTTCTGAGAGACCCTGAAGCAGAAAATCCAGATAGACTTTGCCTGAATTTCTCACCCACAAAAATTGTGAGATAATAAATATGTATTTTTAAGCCACTAAATTTTGGGGTATCCATACACAGCAATTCATAACTAATGCACCTCTAAATTACTGTAATCTTAAAATGTAGCATGTCTGGGAAGGCAGGCACCATGTAGGAGGACAGCCACCCTGACAGCATCCCAGGAGGTACAGTCTTCACACTCAAAGACTCTCTCTTGTTCTTTTAAGCTGAAATGGTATCCCTGTGCTCTAATAAGTCCCGAGTAGTCTCCAGGAGGTGAGGCCTACATGCCATAGTAACTCATTCCACCCTACAGCTCTATCTACTTCAGGATAGTTTGGGAGCAAATGAAAACACAAGTGGAGCCAAGTTCTAGTCTTTAAGGGTTTTTCTCACTTGCAAAGGCGAGAATGTTTTCAGAGTAAGGCTTTTGTACTTTTTATAAAAACTATTAAATGTTTTAAATGCAGGACCCCTAAGCAGGTCAAATAAGGCCCCAGGAAACAACTGTGTAGGCCACTGTTAGGCTTCTTACAAGGAACTGGTATGGATTTAGAAGCCCAGAGAGGAAATCAGTAAGGGCTGAACTCACTTCTTCCATTCCCTAAGCACAAGTCCCCACTCTTATGCTCCCCACTGCCCCACAGTCCAGTGCAGTACCCAGAGAACCCCACTCTCTATTAGAACAAACATTTATTGAGGAGGATTTATATTCTTAGTTGTGCTGAAGAAAGATTGTTCTGATCAGAAGATATGTTTTCATGAAAACTGTAAGACTTTCTCAACAAGGAATAAATGATTTCTTTAGGTAAATTTCTTCTACCTCAAAGTGCTGGAGAAGCCTTTTCTGCTTGAAAAGAAGAGTCAAATCTCTGAACACAGTACTTTCATCAGAGGTGAGGGTGCCTGGAAGGACCTGACTTACTTGATGCACACAGGTGGGTCTTGGATGAGGCACGGGCTCCTCAGAGGGCAGAGAAGAAGCAGGTTGACTCCAGCTTAATAGCTGCTTCTTGAAGACCCCATCTTTCTGTGGAATACTGGTCCTGTGTCTGTTCTGCCTGACACTTGTAAGACAGTTCTGTTCAGCAGAGACAGCTTCTTGGCTACAGAACTCGATACTTGCCTGTTTGTCATCTGCTGTGTCAGAGAAAGCCTGATAGTTGGAGGGATGTGTCCTGTTGGACCCTACCTGGGCCTACAGTCTTCCTTCTGCTGGCTTAACTCTGAGGCCTCAGATTCATACCTACATGCCACCTTCTCTTCTATGTTTTTCCCAATGGCAATCATGAGCTCACGAGCTTCAGGAGGCCCACCACTCACAAGAGCAGTCACACTGTCACCTGGGTCTTGGTGCAGGCAAGGGTAGGGTTTTCACTGTTTTGTGTTTTTTTTCATGGATTTGATCCACTTAATAAATTCCTGTTTTGTGTTTTTTTTTTCATGGATTTGATCCACTTAATAAATAGCCTCATCTTTTTCCTGAAGCAACTCTTGGGAGGAAACTGTTCATTCTGTGACAGGGATGTGGAAGCAATTTCTAATTTTCTGTCCTCGACATGGTGACTCTTCTTCCTGGCTATAGATGTCCCTACCCCTGAATCCTCACTTCTACATTTTCCTGCGTTGAAACCCTGATGTCTCCCTTTCCTTGCACTTTTCCTTCATGGCAAATTCTTAGGCTAGCACCTACCTAAGACCTGCTTAGAGTGCCAGGACTCCTACAGCTCTGGGATAATCTTGTTGTCCTCTAGTGGACATGCAGAACCTGGGACACTCCTATGTCCCCACAACAGACATTCTGGGACTGAGTCAGTGAGGCCTTGGAAGTCAAGCTATCAGAAGTAAGGGGCATGTCTGTGGGATATTCTTCAGCTTGACTATACTCCTCCCTCTCCAATTTCAACTTTAACTGACTAAGGAGCTGTCTTTTAGGGTCTGATAGTTGAGAATCTCAGGGAACCAGTATTTCTGGTGAGGGATGTTCAGTGGTCAGCGCAGCTTCTACCTTTCTCAAATTGACATTTATCATGTTGGAGCTTTCCAACTCACTGATTGTCAAGATTTCACAAGATTAGGCTTGAAGAGTACATAGCTCCTTGGTGTTGAATATATCCCTGGACCAGTTGCACATTGCAAAATGTTCTAAATACTTCTGCACCATCACTCTCCCCTGAACCATTTCTGTTCCATCCCTAGGACTCACTTTCTCATCCTTTAACTCATGTTCAGCTTCAGCTTGCCTTGAGGGCTCTTCTGGGCCTCATCTATTTTCTAGAACAGCCCACCCTGTCTCACTTTAGCTATGATGCTATGTGTAAGGGGCTGAAAAGTCTGACTTCCATACCAAACTGTCTGGATACCCTCTGTAAGCTCATGGAAGTGTCAGAGAGTGAAGGTCTCAGGGCCCTCCATCCTTCATTGCCCACAGATGATATAGCAAAGAGAGAATGATCCAGGGTGGAGACTGACTTTGTTGTTCTAATTCTGTTTCCATGAAAAGTTCTAGAGCTTCTCTCAAGGGGGTTAGAAAATTCAGCTTTGGATTCCACCACAGAAATATGCATGGCTGAGGAGGGAAAGTCAGTTTGGGTAAGAGGCCAGGTTTTGGCTTCTCTCAACATACAGAATTTTATGGATTCAAGAACCCTGACTGGTAGATCCCACTTCTGACTCATTTGAAATCTTATAATATGGTCCTCTAGCACCTGTCGTGTATTGGGATTGAGAAAAGAAGGCTCTAGGATGGTAATATGGCAGTAAACTGTACTGACCATTGTCTTTTTTGAATTTGTGTTTTCCGTTTTATTCTGGGAACTCCCACACAAAGGCAATGCACTGTCATCAACCAGCCATTAACACACCTAAACCTATAGGAATCCTATAGTTTGGGTAAGAGGCCATGTTTTGGCTTCTCTCAACATACAGAATTTTATGGATTCAAGAACCCTGACTGGTAGACCCCACCTATGACTCATCCAAAATCTTATAATATGGGGCTCTAGCACCTGTCGTGTATTGGGATGGAGAAAAGAAAGCTTCAGAAAGGTAATCTGGCAGTAAACCCTACCCGCCATTGTCTTTTTTGAAATTGTGCTTTGCGTTTTATTCTGGGAACTCCCACACAAAGGTAATGCACTGTCATCAGCTAGCCATGAACAACATATACCTATAGAAATCCTGTCTGCAGTAATCTGCCAAAATTTCTTTCTCAAATGTAATCTAGGGGTCATTTTCATTTGACTCTCATCTGTGTCCTTCCTTGAGACATATAGTAATTAATTCCCTGAGGGATTCCTTGAATCACACACACAGTTAATTTTTGCCCCCAAGGCAGCCCTAAGACCCTTCACTAGGTAGCATTCTGAGACCATTTGTGGACTACTGAGCTCTTCACTAGGATATACCCAAGATTCCTCATCATATTCATTCTTAGCTGGAACTCTGTTGGGACCTTTTCATGGAAAATTTCTGGGAAACTCAATTCAGTATTTGCTAGATCCTTGCTACTATGGCCCTGGAGCTCAGAGAATTTTGAGCAACCATGTCTGCCTTTTGGCTGAGACATATGTGTTATTTACACTGCAGCTCCATCAGTGCTACAGACTGTAGATATCTGCAGGCATGCACGCACGAGTGTGGGCTTACCTTCCTTGGACCATGAAACTCCAGTTTCTCCTGGAGTTCACAGGTAATATGAAAATGGCCAGGAAAGATGGAGACTGGCACACAGGCATGGGATGACCGGCTAACCAATGGAAAGTTGGGGGCTTGAGGACAAACAACTTCTTGAGATTTTGGGAACCCAGGAACTAAACTCCACAAACCTTCCTGATGCTTCTTCAACACATGCCATGCTAGGTGCTGATTTTCAGTCAAGATAGGAGAGTCTAACTGATTCTTGGATCTATGTAAAAACACTCCACAGTGGTGGGCCTGGGGGTTCACCTGAGTGAAAGGTAGGGCCTGGTATTGGGATGGGGTTTGAGGCAAGGGTTGGAGATATACACCAGGGAGAGGAAAGCAATGGTAATGAGGATGTAGTAGAACTTCTTGATCCTGCATTTTGACGGTGGAAGCATTACAGAGTCCATTGAATGAGACAAAGTGAGACTCTAGTGGGGAAATACTATTAGAAACCAGGAGAGTGGCTACTAAGGACTCACTATGCAAAGAAGGAAGACCCCAGAAGAGCTGGCTATATTTCTGATGCAAGTTTTCCCTCAAACACATGAGATAGAGGAGCTGCTGACAAATTAGTCGGTGCTCTGGTTTGCCTTAACATTCCATCCGATTTTGGGGACTGTGGTGACCTGTACATCAAATGGCTGCAGTGAATTCACTGAAGATGTCCATTGGTGTTCTGACCACATTTGTTTTGAAAATGTCCCTCTTCTTTTTCTTTCTTCTCTAAAATCTAGAAAAGCATTCTGTTTTTCATTTGTCTCTCCAAGACTGCCTAGATGTTAAGGTCAAGGAAAGAAACTCCACTGTCCTCCTTGTGCTTGGTAGCAGAGTCTCCCCAGAGATGGGTTTCTGCTAGATGGAAATGCTCTTGCTCTTGCTGAAAGTTAGAGTATGATAATGTGGGGAGGCCCATGTTCTGGGCATGAGCCTTCCAACAGAAAAATTCTGAAATGATGGGCTTCAATGGCCACTACCTCTGATTGTTGGGACGTAAGTGGACCACCCCCCCAGGGCTATCTGGAGATGAGTTCTCTGGAACAGGATTTAAGGAGATGGAAATTCATTTAGATTGAGTCGCAGTTAAAGTGCAGTCTGGCGGTTGTGAAACAGACAGGGTCGGTGGTGCATGATGACAAGCAAATGAATCAGTGGGATTCTTTGTCAGGGACAGACTTGGTAAGAGGTTGACATCTTGGAAAACAGTGGGGTCAAGAGGAAAGCTGGTATTCTAAGATAAAGTGGCCTCTGGTTGTGCAATAGGATCTCCTTTCTGAATATCATGTAGCAAGAGAGGGGGAAAGGAAAGGGTCCACTGGGAATTTTCAGTTCAAAGGAGGAAAAGATTGTGGTGGCAGAAAGTGACCTGGTGGTGAGGGTAAGAAAAAGTTAGGTGAGAAAAGGGAGGGAATTGGTGGGGAAGGCTCAGGCAAAGTGGCTGGTTTGAGGTCTCCTGGAGGGCCTGCTGCGAAGGCAGGGGACAGACTGAATGATAAGTCAGTCACAGGAGCTGTGGCAGCCAAAAGGATCACAGAGGGAGTAGCATCTTCCAGGGCCTCCAGGAACAGCAGCCGATGGACCTCAGAAGTTGTCCAATTACACACCGCAAAGAAGGGCTCTGGACATAACAGTTGGCAAAAGTGGATGGCATCATGATGCTGGCACAGGGGGCTGCAGGAGACAGGAGGTACAAAGCTGCAGCCCTGGCCAAAACAAACATATGTGACTCAAGCAATTATGGCAAAGTAGGGCCATCCCCCATCCCCAAGGCTTTCACAGTCTGACCCTGAGGATTTTCTATCCCATGTCAACCCCAGTCTTCATTGAGGCCCTAGAAATTCTGCTAAAATGGAGGGTCAGGAAAGAAGGTAATGTTTGGTCACCTTTGCATAAGAGAAATCACTTTTTTGCCTCCTTGACTTTACTCTGGCAAATTCTCGAAACTGGGAAGTCAGGAGAGTGATGAAGGTAGAAGCAAGAGATATTATATGAGAGGCTGAGTACATTGTCCTTTAAGTGATACCCTTGGTAGAATGGATTTGGAGAGCCCAAAGAATGAGGATATAGGATCACATAATCAATGATAATAATAACAGGACTCATGTAGGTATATTGTTTTATCATTCACACAGGACTTTTGTATATACTATCTCATGTGATTTTTAAAAAAACCTATGAGGAAATAGGTCAATGATTACTTCTAAGAGGAATCTGAATATCCATGATGTCACAGGTCTTTCACAAAGTCAGAAGACAGAAAGTTCTGACTTTTGACAATCACATGGCCACCTATAGGACAATAACCATTGACCAGGTCTATCAATGCTCATGCTCAGGGATGGGCAGAGCAAGTAAAAGTGTGAAGGGTCTTGGCCACTGACTGCCTTTCCATGAGCCTTTTCTCTGTGGGTCCTGTTTTCTGAGAGGGAGAGTATCTAGCAACTGACATCCTCAGAGATCATGGACCAGGGACCTCATGGAAAGGACAGAAAGGGTCACCCTTGGGAGAGCTCAGGTGGAATTGACAGAACCTTACCTTTCAGTGTCCCACCTTCCCTCCTCTTCTTGGCTCTGTCTGATACTAGAAGAAAAATAAAAGAATAAGGACCTGGGCTCATTTCTCTGTCTCTCTTCTCCCTAGAAAACAGGGAAATTTAATATCCATGAATACTATGACTCTATTTTAATTAATAGAATTTTGGGGTCCTTTCTTTTATCAATTTTTAAAGATGATAAAGTGTTTTCAATATTTGCTACTTTGAAAAACTCGAGGAAGGATTTTGTGTATGAGGTCCACACTTGATATTCTCAGCCGGAAGTCCTTTATTCAATGAGGACATAGAAACTGAGACCAACAGTCACATCTGTGCTCCCTCAGGTAATACCCTGTATCGTGGGACACAGCTTAGAACCTAGTCACTCCTCGGAGGCTTTCAGAGGCTCAGCATTGTCCTCCTGATCAGCCCAACATGAAGGAAGGCTTTGTCGAGTGATGCCTGATGTGGGTTGTAACTCTTGATCAAGCACTGGGGAGCTTTGTTCTCTTTCACAGACCCCAGACTCTCTAAATAACCCAATCCAGGACTATGGAGTCACTGTGTTTGGGATTTTACCCAAGACCTGCCTCCCCATCCAGATAGCCTGTGAGCTTCGAGTGGAAACCTTAGTCTTTCCTTAACCCATAGCCCTGCCAGATCTCTTTTCCTAGAGGAGTAAATGTCTGTTCTCTTAAAAGATCCATTTTAGGTGTCTCTCTGACCTCACCAAACTCATTTAAAAATGTGGAAAGAAGAAGAGGAAAATAAAGAGTCATCTCTGAAGGGCCACCTATGGTTCCAACTCTCACATTTTAAAATGCAACTCTCACACTTTAAAGTCATCACTTTAGTCTTTGAAAGAAGCAAACTAAGAATCAATGACTTTTCTTAGAGCCAAGTGGCAAACCTACTACATTAAATCTTCAGAGACTGTAAATGCAGAGAACTGTAGTTAAGATCATCTTACCTGGAACAGAAAGCACTAGAGGTTTGGGATTGCTCTCCTGGTAGGAACACTTAAATAGACACTTTGACAAATTGCTGGGGGATGCATGTGTTCTAGCATGAGAGTGAGAAACTCCTGGTGTCACAATGTAATGGGGGCCCCCACTTACTCATAAGTTTTATTACCAGGAAACCCACCTCATTCTCATAGTAAACAGCTATGAAAAAATGCTCATGTTTCTGGCAAGGGAGTATAGGGATTGAGATAAAAGTAACCATTTTGAAAACATTGTGAAATATTCCTAGAGTTCTCCCTAACACAAGCCTACTGAGCAGGGGAAAGACTACTAAAGCCTAATGCCACATGGGAGAAGGTAAATTACTCAACTAGAGCAGCCCCTCTAGCCTTCTTGTCTCATCTATGGAGTGTGACAAAACAAAACAAAACAGCTTCAAAACACTTCGAACATCACAAGCCAGGGACACAGGCCCATTAAAAGACAGACATTTTTCTATATCCCCTCCCCAAGGTCTTAGTGGCTGTAATTGTAAAAGTAGACAACACACAAGAACAGATGAGGAATGTAAGGATAGATACGGGAAACTCTAAAAATCAAAGGACAATGTTAGACACCAAAAAAACTATGACAAATGAAGAACGCCTTTGATTGACTCATCTGCAGATTGCATATGGTCAAGGAAAGAATAAGTGACTTTGAATATATGGCAGTAGAAATGTTCAGAGCTGAAAATCAAAGAGAAAATGAATTTTTTAATGCTAAAATCTAGAATACCCAAACACAGTAGAAGCTCAGAGAACACGAAGTAGGAAATTACTATACCTGCACATATCATTTTCAAACTGTAGGAAAACAAAAGATAAAATCTTTAAAGAATCCAGAAGAAAATAAAAACCCCACCTCTAGAGGAAAAAAGGTAAGAATTATGACCTATTGGCATAAATCCTGCAAGTAAGAGATTGGAGTGAAATATTTAGTGTTGAAAGAAAAGTGTTGAAAGAAAAAACCGCCAATCAAGAATTTTATATCTAGGGAAATTATCCTTCAAAAACAAAAGAGAAATAGAAAGTCAGACAAATAAAAACTGAGGGAATTCATCAGCACCAGACGTCACCTGGAATAATATTAAAAGATGTTCTTCAGGGATAAGGAAAATACTCAGATATACAAAAAGCAAAGGAAGAGAAGGAGTGAATGAAGCTAAAATAAAACTTTTGTCTTATTCTCAATTAACAATAATAACAATAATGTTTTGGGTGATTATAGTATTGGATAAGTGAAATGAATGACATCAATGTTAAATGTGACAGGAGGAATGGGAAATTCCTGCACTACCTTTTAAGTGGTATAGCGTTATATGAAAGTTGTAAATGTATATTAAAAACTCTAGGGTAACCAGGAAAATATTTTTTATAGACGGGCGTGGGTGACTCAGTTGGTTAACCATTTGACTATTGATTTTGGCTCAGGACATGATCTCAAAGTCGGAAGATCAAGCCCTGCATCAAGCTCTACACTGGGCATAGAGCCTGCTTGAGATTTTGTCTCTCTCTTGCCCCCCCCCGCCGCTTGTCTACTGTTTGTGCTTTTTCTCTCTCTTAAACAAAATATTTTTTAACAAAGAATAATTGATGTGCTAAAAAAAGTGAGAAAGTGGAAACATATATAATGTTTGTTTAAAACTAAAAGAAAATAGGGGAAGAAAAAATGAATAGATATAATGAATAGTAAACAGTTACAGACAAAGTAGATACTACATTTTAAAAATCACTAAATGGAAGTGGTCTAATAAACCAATTAAAAGAGAAAACTGTCAGAGTGAATAAAAAAACAAGACCTAATTATATGTTCTTTACTTAATACCCACTTTAAATATAAAGGTATAGGTAGATTAAAAGCAAAAAGACAAAGAAAACTGTACCTGCTAACACTAACCAAAAGAAACTAGGAGTAATTATATTGATTCCAGACAAAGCAGACTTCACAACAAGGAAAATTATCAAGGATAAAGAAAACCATTACATAACTATAAAGAGGTCAATTCTCCAAGAAGACACAACACTACTTAACATATACACATGTAACAACATAGTGTCAAAGTATGTGAGGCAAAAACTGGTAGAGGTGCAAGAAAAAAATGGATGAATCCACTGTTATGGTTGGTGATTTCAATAGCCCTCCATCAGTAATGGACAGATTCAGCAGGCAGAAAATCAGTAAAGATATAGTTGACTTGAACAACACCATCAATCAACTTGATCAAACTGACATTTATAGAATACTTTATTCAACAACAGAATACACATTCTTCTCACATTCACATGGAACATTCACTAAGATGGACCACATTCTGGGCCACAAAACATACCTGAACAAATGTAAAGTAGATATCACACAAAGAACATATTCAGACCGTAATAGAATTAAACTAGAAATCATTATAGAAAGATAGCTGGAAATCCCAAAATGTTTGAAGATTCAATAACACACTGCTAATACGTGGGTCAAGAAAGAAGTCTCAAGAGAAAAACATATTTTAAACTATATTAAAATTAAAATACAATTAATCAGGGTGCTTGGGTGGTTCAGGTGGTTAAGTAACTGACTTCAGCTCTGATCAGGGGCTGACAACTTGTGAGTTTGAGCCCAGCGTTGGGCTCTGTGATGTCAGCTCACAGCCTGGAGCCTGCTTCAGATTGTGTGTCTCCCTATCTCTAGCCCTCCCCCACTTGAACTCTCTCTCTCTCTCTCTCTCCCTCTCTCTCTCTCATTCTCTCTCTCAAAAATAAATTCAAAAAAAAAATTTTAATACAACTTAGTCAAAACTTGTATGATTCAGCAAAAGCAAAGTTGAAAGTTGATAGCTTTCAATGCATCTATTTGTACAGAAAAAAATAATATCTCTGAGGGACTCTACTTACCTGATTGATGTATCTGCATTTCCAAAATATTAGCAAACACGGATTCCTCTTTAGGTAGCACAGCGCCAGAAAAAGGACCCCCATCCCACCCAAGAGGGCAAGGATGGGAATACCTAGCAAATTGTTTTGGAGTTCAGCCATGGTGCAGTAAGGTTTCACAGACAAAGATGGCTCACATCATTAGAAAGGTATTGCTGCTTCAGGAAGCTGGGCATTGAGAGTAAATGTTCTAGACTAGAGTTTCAGCCCCACATCACATAGCTTTAGTACAGACACCAAAAGTTCTTGAGGATGGGAGAAGGGACAACACAGGAAAGAGAAACTCACACAAAATCACACCCCACCATCCACCCAGCAGTTCTGTCCATGCTTCCATAATCACTTAGATGCCTCCAACTTACCTTCCAACTCCACCTATACACTGTGTCATATATTTACCTTTAGCAAAATCATCGTATCCCACCTGTTTCCTTGATATTGCCTGAGACCCTTTTTACTGCTTGGTGATCTCCTTTTGGACCCCACATTGTCTCTGAAGGTTTGCTATGCCTGGAGATCTACATCCCCCAGATCTACTCTGCCTTCAGCTGCAGTTTTCCCCAACAATGCATTTTTACCTTTATGAAACCAGAAATATACTGAGAGGCAGCCCTCCCCCCCATATTTCCTCAAAAGAATCCACGTTCATCAAAGAGCATAAGAGAGCAGAGTAGCCTGTACCAAAGAACAGAAAGCATGGCAAAGAGGGAAACAAGGGCATGGCACCCCATGGACCTGTGGCAAACAACTTAAAAACCTTTAGTAATTCTTTTATTTCCCCAAATCCCTCTTAGGCTATTCATGCCCTACAGCTTCTCTTCTACCCATACAGTGTCTCACCCTGAGGCTCCCTCTTCTCTCTGCCTAATGCCACCTCTCCCCTCTACATTTTTATTTTTATATTTTTTTAAGTTTATTTATTTATTCTGAGCGAAAGAGGGCATGTGAGCATGATCCGGGGAGGGGAAGAGAAGGAAAGACAGAGAATCCAAAGCATGATGGGGTCTTGATCTCATGAGCCACGAGATCATGGCCTGAGCTGAAATCAAGAGGCAGACACTAAACCAACTGAGCCACTCAGGCGCCCTTCCCCACATTTTTAATTATTCTTTTATATTACAGTGCAATTGTGCTGAATCACACAGCCCATAGGACCAAACTCATCTTGATTTAGGAAGTGGGCTTCTCTTTAGCGTAATGTCTAATCAGCACAACTGTAATTAGATTTAGCAATACCATTTGGAGTATTTTGAATCGTACCTATGGTTACTTCTTCCATGAAACGTTTTGTTTGTTCCCGCATAATTCCTAACTTTTCACCAAAATACCTGTTGACATCTCTATCCCTTTTTAAACAATAATGTCATTCTTGTTGATGGTGTATATGTATTCATCTCCCCATGCTAGCTAATCATTTACTAGTTGTAACCCTTAACGGCAAACTTCTTTCTTTATATTACGAACTGTCGAAATTGAGCCCTGTATCATCTCCTTACTTGACTTGCCTGCATTCCCTCTCTGATGAATCAGTGTTGACCGCAGACACCCAATCCTTTCCCTCTGATAGGAGGAGGGTATCACTAATGATAACCCCTTCCTTTACCTCCCTTCTCCTGCATCCACAGCTTCACCATTGTCTCTACCCAGAAGGAAGGTGCACTTCAAGCCCAGCCTGCCTCTTATAGGCTCTCTTGACTGCAGGAGGTTTCTCTCTTAAGAATAATCTCTAGTATTGCCTTTTAATAGAAAGTATGCCTGACAGTCCCTAAGGCCCCTAGGACTCACTCACAACTATAAAAATCTCCTTTAACGTCCGGGCTTGATCAGCTCCACCAAAAACAAGTTCCTAGGTGAGAAGGGGTTATAAATATGGCATATTGAATATATTTTTCACAAATGGCCTTATTATAAAAAAGGCTAAGAAACTGATCCAGATTAAAGGAAATTAAAGACATACAGCAACTATGCGCAGTATGTGATTCTAGACTGAATCCTGTAAAGGAAGTTTAAGAAAAATTCCACAAAAATTGGGGGCAACAGGGTGGTTCAGTGGCTTAAGCATCTGACTGTTGATTTTGACTGAGGTCATGATCTCACAGAATGTGGGGTCCAGGACCCCTGGGGCTCTGCACTGATGGCTCAGGGCCTGCTTTGGATCCTCTCTCTCCTGCTCTCACTACCCATCCCCTGCCACATGCACACATACTCTATCTTCAAAATAAACTTTAAAAAAATAGACAAAAATGGAAGATGAAAAGGAGATTAGATAAAAGCTTTATGTCAATGTTAAACTTACTGAAGGAGATAACTGTTCTGTAAGAGAAACTTTTCTTAAGAAATACACAAAATATTCAGGGCGAAAGTACATGATGCATGAAATATATTCTCAAATATTCAAGAACATATGTATGTTTTTCATATATGTATAAGGGAGTTCATGTGTAGAGAGAGAGGGAAGTAATATAGGAGACAGAGATTGTAAATAGCTCAAAATGTTAATAGGTAAATCGGGATAAAGGCTACATGGCTCTACCATCCTTGCAACTTTTCCACAATTTTTTATATGTATGCTTTAAAAATGAATTTAACCCAACCTTTGAGATGTGTGGCTTTGATTCCAGAAACTGCTGCTGCCACCATACCCAGACCCCAGAAGTGTGCAATGCCAACCTTAAAACAGGTGTCTCGAGCTCTGTCCCAGGCCAGAAACCTGGGATGCTCTACACATTTGAACCATGCTAACATTTCAACAAGGCTCTAACAAAATACTGGCAAAGATCCACCACACTCAAAGGAAAAAAAAAAAGATTTTAGAAATTACATGCAATATAAAACAAACAAAAAAGAACAAAAATTCAGCATGTCTACTACATGGAACCACTAAAGGCTTTTTTATCTAGTGCCTCCAGGTTATTGTCTTCTGGGTTTTGTGGTGTGAAGCGTTTGCTAGCACCTCTTTTGCTCTGCTAGTCAGTTACTGCTCCTCCACCAGATTTCCATATTCCAAAATGTGTTGACATATTTTTGTTATCTGCTCCCCTTTTTATTATCCTTAAACTTCTTTTTCCCAGCTTTATTGAAATGTAGTTCACATGCCATGTAATTCACCCATTTAATGTGTATAATTTCATGATTTTCAGAGTATGCAGACATGTGCACACAATTTTAAAACATTTTCATGACTTTGGGGCACCTGGGTGTTCCAGTCGGTTAAGCGGCCGACTTCAGCTTAGGTCATGATCTCACGGTTCGTAAGTTCGAGCCCCGCGCTGGGCTCTGTGCTGACATATCAGAGCCTGGAGCCTGCTTCAGAGTCTGTGTCTCTTTCTCCTTATGCCCTTCCCCTGCTAACGCTCTCTCTGTCTCTCAAAAATAAACATTAAAAAATTAAAAAATAATAAATAAATACATAAAAATGAAACATTTTCATGACTTCATAGAAAAAAAACACTGCAATCTGTTGCTATCATTCCCCTCTCCCCTCATTTCCCCCTCCACCCTGCCTTCAGGCCCCAGCTCTAAGCTGAATACTTTCTGTCTCCTGATTTCCCATATCTGGACATTCCATATGAATGGAATCATATGTGGTCATTTGTGACTGGCTTCTTTCACTTGACATGTTTTCAAGATTCATCCAAGGCGTGGCATGTATTGGTCTTTTATTGCAAATAAATATATCATATGGATATGTCCTGTTTTATTTACCAATTTATCAGTTGATGGATGTTTGTGTTGTTTCCATCTTTTGACGTTATGAATAATACAGCTATGAACATTTGTATACAAGTTTTTGTGTAGACTTATGTTGTCATGAGTCTTGAATAGACACCTAGGAGTCATTTGCTGGGTTATAGGATAACTTGATGTTTAACATTTTGAGCAACTTCCAGACTGTTTCCAAAACAACTGCAATATTTCCCATTCCCACCAGCATTGTATGGGGGTTCTAATTTCTCCACATTCCCACCAACACTTGTATTATCTTTTTCATTCTCACCATCCTGTGGGTGTGAAGTGCTGTGGAATACTGGTTTTGACTTGCATTTCCCTGATGGCTAATGGTGTTGAGCATTATTCAACTAATCTTTTACTTACAATGGCATTTGGGGAAACACAAGAGTGTTTGATCTACTGTGTTTCACTTGAAACACAACAGTTCATTTAAAAAGTGACAGGAAAAGTTTTTCTTCTAAATATTTGAAAACACATAGAGCAGTGTCAAATCATTGTCGACTTGTATAGTGTTTTTCTATACATTTTGCATGTTATAGTTACTGTGTGATGAAGGGATAGTGAAATTGTGCCCTGAATTTGCTCTGTAAGATTACTTGTTGTGTGGAGTTGAGGAATTCGCGCAAAGGGCTCCTCAGGGTTGCCAAAGCCTCCGAAGCTCAGTGCTTTTCTGTCACCGATGCTGCCTACATCTGTTCCACAGGTGATAAATATCAAAGAAATGTGAGCGCTTTGACATGGCAAATAGCATATGTCTAAGAGATGGATAGCAAGATGTGTTTTTTTTTTATGTTTATTTGTTTTGAAAGAGAGGGAACACAAGTGCAGGAGAGCAAAGACAGACGGAGGAGGAGGAGGAGCAGAGAGAATCCCAAGCAGTCTCCATGCTAGCGACACAAAGCCCGATGTGAGGCTGGAACTCATGAACTGTGAGATCATTTCCTGATCCTAAACCAAGAGTTGGATGCTTAACCGACTGAGCCACCCAGGAGCCCCTAGATGGGAAGATGTTTAAATGGGCTTTTGCGCTTGAATAAAAATCACACTTGCCAAATGATAATAGTGCAAGTTGGATGATGGGGCTATGGGAAGTTACACTGTTCTAGCTGCTCTTCTGCATGTTTAAACATTTCGGTGATAAAAAACTTTAAAAAAATAAAACAGGTTGGGTGTCTAATAAGGACAGGAAGGGGGGTAGGAGGAGACTGGGCAAGGGAGGTGCAGTCCTATCAAGACTAGAATTTAGCTATCTCTCAATAAAGAGGAATTCCTTGGACAATGGGAAAGAAAGAGGAATGGGGAAATGTCATTGGAAGGTTTTGTTTTCTTTTGTTGTGTTTTGTTCTGATGGAAAGCTCCCATCTCATGGCTTTTTAGCTCTTCTGTGAACTGTGGTCCAGCACATCTGCCAGGCTAAGTGAAGATGGCCTAAGCTGAGGAAAGTGAAGAAAATTTATGATAGATCTGAGTAGCATTGGGAAGAGACAGACTAAGGAAATAATGACCTAACTCCATTGTTTTGTTCACATGTAAGCCAGGGATAAGTATTTGTGGGAAGAATGAATGATTTCCAGGTAGTACTTGAGGCATCAATAGCCTCAACTGTGAGATTTCCAATAGTGATCAGTAACTTAGAGACAGGCATTTCTAGAAAAAGCAGAGAGATGAGATTTTGCCAGACAGGAAGGTTTGAAGGGGATTGGATGGGGTCCATTTGTACCAGAGATTTTTCTTTAAAATTTTTTAATGTTTATTTATTTTGAGACATACAGAGAACACAAGTGGGGGAGAGTCAGAGAAAAGGAGAGACAGAACCCCAAGCAGGCTCTGCAGCCTGCATGAGATCATGACCTGAGCTGAAATCAAGAGTCAGCTGCTTCAACAACTGAGCCACCCAGGCACCCCGTGTTGGAGCTTTTTAAATGTTGGTTACCTGATAGATGATCAGGAAGACAAGGCCTTGGTAGATAGACAAGAAGTGGAAAAATGAATGATGTGGAGTTGATAACAGGGGACATATAAGCTGGAAGGATAGGAGGAGGAGGGAAAATGACAAAGTGTCAGACTATAGTATTCCTGATGGCAGAAGTATTCAAGTACTAAGCTCTACATGGCAGCAGTAACTGCACTGGATGGGGATTAAAGGACTCTAAAATGAGATTATGGAGGACCTGGGAGCCTGGGATATTGGCTGGTCTAT
Source organism: Cryptoprocta ferox (assembly GCA_028646485.1). NCBI lineage: Eukaryota > Metazoa > Chordata > Mammalia > Carnivora > Eupleridae > Cryptoprocta > Cryptoprocta ferox. Next base: position 67,310,528 of record CM053568.1, read on the forward strand.
CCACATAGATGTTAGAGCCTCCAGGACCTTTTCATCTCCTCATGTTCCCTGCCCTGGGCACCATCTCGCCTACTGTGCCTCTCAGGACCTCCAGAGAATCAGATTCTGCATTCTTTCATGACCTTACTGTTCAGATGCTGCAGGGTCAATGGCGTAACCTTGGACAAGGATACCACACTTGCATCTTCTTGTCCAAAGAGGGCTTTAGTGATTTTTTGTTTTAACACTGAACATTCACTAGGACACTCACTCCATTTTTGAGTTTCTGTCTCAAGTGGAATCGCCTTCCCTCCAGAACCTTATTCTAAGGGTGGGTAAGTGTGCTGTCTTGGCCAAAAACAAAACAAACAAAACAAATCAAAACTAAACTAAACAAAACAAAAAATTCCATGGAAAAGCCCCCAATTATCTGTACGCTGGTGCATATAGTGTAGAACTCACCTCTTGTTCATAAGATGCAGGCCTTCTGGGGGAGATCTACCTTGGCTCCACTAGGGCCATGAATATCAAAGGTGGTACCTCTATCCTCATGGGAGAACTGTCCACACTAAAGTCAAGATCTTGTATATAGCCATCAAGTGTGGATAGAAGGAAGTTACCAAGATCCCCTTCTCCAAAAGGGGATGCCATGCTTGACAGCTTGCAGATATTGTATGCTTACTCAAAGAACAGCTCCATGCCATTTTAGTATAAGGCATCAGTAGGTTGCTGGTGCCTGAATCAGGTTGAGGAAGGCAGGGAGCAGGACATGATTGCGATAAGGGGACCTTTGTTCTGCCATCAAGGTGACTCTTTCACCTCCTCATTTCACTAAGGCATCTTACTCTGGGAGGTGGTGGCTACCTTGTCAACATTCCCACCACTGACAGATCTAAGTGGCGCTTTTGCTTTGCAAAAACCTGTCACCAGTCAGGCAGGCTGAAGTTCTCTTCCCTGGGCATTTCATCAGTATGCCCAGTTCCAGTAGGAAACCCCAATGTCAAGTTTAACATGACCCACATGGCAGATTCCTAAGCAGCATCTATGCTGTTCCAAGACCCTACCCCAACAAGCCCAAACACTCCCATTCAGAGTTCACCCACCTGTGGGATCCTCTGGTAACTGGAAGCCACGGTAACACTAGCAGTAAGAAGAAACAGTGGCTTATTCACTATTTTCTGAAAACTATATCTGTCTCTGATCCTCCTCAGATATAGAAGACTTGCTCTAAAGGGTCTAAAACGTTCAATGGGGGTAAAGGAGAAAGCTACTAAGAGGCAGCAGACAGAGCCCATCTCCTCAAACTTCATCAGAGAGGAAATGGGCTTTGAGTACATGGTCCCCCAAGAGATCCCCCTCAACAGGGGGACTGGTCACCTTGAAGCAATCAGCAGTAACTGAATTAACAGAAAGCTCTGAGACACCCAAAACTCATGGCCCCAAACAGTACACAGAACAGACGTCACTAATAGAGAAATATTTATTAGAGAGAATCAAGGGATTATTTTGTGGGATTTGGGATTGGAAATTCCCCCCACCTCCCTGGAAATTCTGGAGAAGGCTTTCCTCTCTACATAATAGAGACAGATCTCTGAATACAATGCCTTTAGCAGTGGTGAGAGTGGCTGGAGCCCCCTGGCCAGCTTGATGCCTACAGGTGTGGCATGTGTGGGGGACAGGGTCCTTGTGGGGCACAGACAGGCAATGGTTCTGACACAATAAATAGCTGGTCCTTAAGGGCCACACCTTTCTGGGGGTGTCTGTCCTTGTCCCTGATCTGCCTAATACTATAACAATGACTGTGGCCCCCAAAGACAGCTTTTTGATGGCAGGACTTGGTATTTATCTTGTTATAGGAGGGAGCTCTGTACTTGAAAAGACACCCCTGAACAGACTGTGTCTGGGCCTGCACTTGTGCTTCCTTCGGAGTTTTCCCAAACTTGGCTAGGGACAAAAGGGGCTGTTGAGGGGAGATGCTATCTATTCCATGCCCATTCCCCATTTTCTCTTCTAGGACCTTCCCAACATCATTCTTCCTCTGACCTTGGGTCATCCCAGTAAAGGCAACTCTACCTTGAACCACGCCTCTGCTTTGCACAGATGGGGGGCTGCCCTTTTCCTGGAGTTTTCTGCTCTTTTGCACTTTCTACTGGGTTTAAGCCATGGTAAAAATGGTGGTCATTTGTCTTCTAAAAAGGCTTTCACGGTAAGGCTGACCCTTCTGTGATAGGCTGTGGGAGGACTGGCTCCCAAGCTTCCCCTTCAGTGCCACATTCTGAGTAGGGAAACTCGTCCTTACATGTTGGGATGTCCCCTCCACCAAACTTTTGTGCTTTGGAGCACAAAGGGCTCCCTGTCTCTGCAGCTGGTGGGAAATTCTTGTGCTGGTGCTTCCTTAAGACATACTTAGGGACCCAAGCCTCCTGCTGCTGTCCCATACTAATTCCTGTGTCCTCCAGAGGGACGTGCAGCACCTGGGAAGTTCCCATGTCCCCACTGGAATCACCCTGGTCATGTGTCAGGGAGGGCTTGTAAGTCAAGGGGAGCAGGTTGTTTTGTTACCTCTGGGCCCGGCTATGCTCTCTTTGCTCCAGTTTAAGCTGTAATTCCTTTTACAGTTGTTCTTTAAGGATTATTAATTTAGGATTGGGGAATTGATATGTTTGGTGGGTGGCTTTTAATGGTCACAGATTTGACCTTATTTGCATTCACATTTATCATTTGGGGGCTTCCTGGCTTGGTGGTGGTCAAGATATCTCTAGTTTTTGATTGACGCACACCAAGCACCTCAGCCCTGAATATCTCCCTGGACACTTTGGGCACAGGAACGGGTTCCGGATTCTTCATCGTTTTGACATGTTGTACTTTTACTCTGTCACTGAGATTTACGGTCTTCTCCTTGGCTCACCTCTGGCCCCAGCTTCCCTTGTGGGCTGCTTTGAGAACCGTCTATTGGCTAGTACCAGTCAGTCTCTGACTCACTTTGTGTGTGGTGCTGTGTCTGATAGGTTGAAGAGTCTGCCTGCCATCCTTAATTTTCAGAATATCCTCTGCCAGCTCATGGTTGATATGAAGGGGTGATTTTGCTGGGATTCCCTGTCCTTCCTTGCCCACAGTTGAGGTGGCAGGGAGAGAATGATCCAGGATGGGGGCTGAATTTGCTGTTCCCACTTTGTCTCCATGGAGAGATTTAGAGCTTCCTCCATGGGACTTGAAGGCCCCAGATTTAGACTTGGCCTCAGAAATTCAGTTGGTTGAGGATGGAAAGTTTGAATGGGATAAGGACTGGGATGGGGCCTCTTTCAATTTAAAGATCTCTATGGATTCAAGGACCTTGGGGGGGGGCGGGGAAGGCCCTGTACCATCCTCCTATGAAATTGTTTAATATGGGATTCCAGCCTCTGTTGTGTAGTAGATTTAATGAAGGAAAGCTCCCGTGAGATATGCAGGCAGTAGTCCCCACCCACTGATGGTGGCAGAACTCTGTTGTATATCAGTGTGGGATTTCTCAGAGGGAAGCAATGTCTCCTTCATAGTATGCCATGAACTATGCACAGACCTGGGGAGCTGATCCTCATTGATCTCATCAGACTTTTTGGTCAAATGTATTTTCAGGAGATTTTCAAGTTGTCTCTGACCTAGACTCCCCACAGATGCCCTTGAATTTTTCTCATGTAGGCTTTTATGTGCTTTCTCCACATCGTACCACATATCCTTATCTGAAGAGCTCTCTGGGTCGCTAAACAGATGCTCTTTTGGCCCATCCTCTCTCTGGGTTGTTTCCCAAACCCTTCCCAACGGCCTCATCTAGCTGAAGCCTTTCTGACTCCCCCCTCATGGAAGCTTTGAGGTTGGCTCAACCCAACATTTAGAGTTTTGCTACTCTGACTCTTAGAGATCTGTGGGAGTCCACGAGAGTGCTCCATCTCAGGTCTTTCTGAAAAATTCCTCGGAGGCATCATCAGTGATAGAGACTCATGGATCCTGAGGGGAAGGCTCCCCCGGGGTTGCATGAGCCTCTTTCACAGGTGATGCTCTAGAGTCTTACAAACCTCATCACTGAGAGGAAACAGTCCGGGAAGGGTAGAGACTGCACCATGGGCCTGGGAGCCCAGCAGTTAGATGGGTTAGGAGCCGAAGGACAAAAGTCCTCATGGGACCTTTGAACCCCACTGGGTAAACCCCACAAACATTCCTGTTGCTTCTGCAACACATTCCATTCTAGGTGTTGAATTTCAGAGGAGGTGATAGGCTCTGACTCATTCTGGGGTCTATGAAAACAAGGTCCACAGATCTTAATCTGGGGTAGAGGACGAGATGGCAGGATTGGGATTGGGGATGAAGGTAGGCCTCAGGCTGGATTTGAGGGAAAGGTAGGCCTTGGGTTGGGGCTGGGCTTATGGCTGGGCTTGAAGCAGGGGTTGAGGCTGGATCTCAGGGAAGGCTAGAGTAAGTGGATGGGGAAGGACAGGGAAATCCTGGTCTGTAGAGGTAGAGTTTCTATTGAAAATAAAGATTGAGGAACAATCATCTGAGACATGGGCAGCAGAGGGCAAGGACTTACTATGCAGGGTTGGGAGATCTCAGAAGAGCTGGATAGGTGTTTGCTATAAATGGCCCTCTACCAAGGTTGTAGGATATGGGGGCTGCGGATACACATACAGCTCCTTTGATTTGTCTTTGCTGTTCCAGAAAGAAAAAGAGGCTGCCAAGTCATGTTTGTCAGGAATTGACTCTGACATTTTTCCTGAAGAATTTAGTGTGTAGTCTGGCCCTAGTTGTTTTGGAAAAGAACCCTTCTTGTTTCCCTTCCATATCAGGAAATCACCCCTATTTTGGATTTGTTCCTCCAGAAGTGCCAGGACTTCGGGGCTCAGGAAAGAGAGGTTTCCAGGCTCTTATAAGGTTTGCCACAGGGTCTCCCCTGGAAGCATCCTTGGAAGAATGCAGGGCAAGAAACTCTTGGCTGAAATCACATTGAGCCAAGGTAGAAGAGAAGAAGCCTTTGTGATGAGCTTTCCACCAAGAGAAGTCTGAGGCAGACAAGGTTGCATGGTCAATGCCTGTGATTTTGGAAATATAAGTAGACAGCCGGCAGGGCCATCTGGAGAGGAGTTCTCTGGAATGGGCTTCAGGGTGATGAAAATGGATTTAGACTAAGTCACAGTTAAAGTGCAGCCTGGTGGGGGTGAAACAGACAGGGTTGGTGGTGCATGATGACAAGCACAAGTCTCAGTGGGATTCATTGACTGGGACAACTCTGATAAGGGGTTGACATCTTGGGAAAGGGTGGAGTCAAGAAAGAAGATAGTATTTAGAGACAAATTGGCCTCTGGTTGAGCAACAGGGTCCACTGTCTGAGCATCGTCAGAGAAGTCAGATTCCAAGGGGGGGAAAGGCTCTGGTGGCAAAGAGTGATCCGGTGGTGAGGGTGGAACAAAGCCAGCCAAGGGAATCATTGGGTTAGGTAGGAAGGTGGAGGCAGGTGGTAGGGGAAGCTCAGGCAGAGAAGCTGCTATTAGGTCTCCTGGAGGGACTGCTGAGAAGGCAGGGGAAAAAGTGAACGATGAGTCAGTCAGAGGAGCTGTGGAAGCCAAGGGAGTAGCATCTTCCAGGGCCTTTGTGTACAGCAGCCGATTGATCTCAGTAGTGGTGTTACTACACACCTCACAGAAGGGGTCTGGACATAACAGTTGACGTATGTGAATGTTATATTAATGCCAACCTAGGGTACTGCAGGAGATAGGAGGTACAAAGCTGCAGCCAGGGCCAGAGAACAAGGAAAGGAGGACCTGCTGACCTGCCAAGGGAGGGGCCGCCTGAAGCCTTCTGCCCCTTCACAATGCCCCACATTTAGGACACCATAATATACTCAGTAGCCTTCACCCCAAAGCCCTCAGTCACATACCCATTTGTATGGCTACCCCCTCCCATGCCTGGCAAGTTACATTGAATCCATACAATTGCATACTTCATGCCATAGTGGGGATCAGGATAGAAGGGGAAAGGGCAGTCACCTCCTCCAATCAGATATCCGCTTCCTTAGCTCTTCCTCTTCAGAAGGAACCCATTTCCAACCTGGGAAACCAGGAGAGTGGGTTATATTAGTGAAGGTAAAAACATAAGTATTACATAGGAGTCCCTTTATGAGACCCCCTTGGGATATTAGTCTGAATGCCCAGTAACCATAGATGAGGTCAAATGGTCAATCATGTGATACTTGTTAGTATTAAAGTATTTCATTTACATGATGTCATGTGATGCTCAAACCACCTCTGTGAAGCACAGAAGCCAGTGGTTAGTTAGTTTCCTCAGGGAGGAATCCTGAGTATCCTTGATGTCACGGGTCTTTCACAAAATCAGGAGAAAGAAGTTCTGACTCTTGACATCTCACAGGGCCACCACTGGGCAACACCCATTGCCCAACTCCATCATGGCTCCACACTCAGGGATGGGCAGGTGAGGAATCTAAGGGCCTCCAGTTCTGACAGTTCTGAGGCCTCCATTTTTGAAGGGGGGTGGTGTCTCGTAGCTGACATCCTCAGAAATCATGGAACTGGAACCTCATGGAAAGGACAGGAA
>CM053568.1:67317588-67336065 GCA_028646485.1 Cryptoprocta ferox
AATCATATTTTTCTCATTGATCATTAAGATCACTTCAAACAGATGCACTTACATGATCATTTTAGCAGTTCCACAAGTGAGGACAGCCTATACTTTATTTCTCCTATATTTTATTTCCCATGTATACATGGGTTCCTCTTCTGATTCAGTGCTATATTGGTGTACTGCTGCAGCCTATTAGATTTTTAAAACTACTGAAACTTAGCAGTATATTTTGATATTGGATATGGATATTTCTTTCTTCATTCCAACTATTACTTTAATTTTACAAATCTGCTTTATGGTGACAAATCATACTTGGTCATAATGACATATTTTTTCAATATGTTGCTGGAATACATTTGCTAATAGTAATTATTTTTTAAGGTCTATTTATTTATGGAGAGAGAGAGAGAGCACACACGAGCAGGGGAAGGGCAGAGAAAGGGAGAGAGAATCCCATGCAGGCTCCATGCTCCCTGAGCAGAGCCGGAAGTGGGGCTCCATCTCACAAACCTTGAGATTACAGTCTGAGCTGAGATCAATAGTCAGATGCTCAACCGGCTGAGCCACCCATGCACCCTGCTAATAATTAATTAAAACTTAAGAGCTTAAAAGAAATGTACTCTAGCAAACTCTGTTTGCTTTTTTTTGATATGTTATTCATGTCTGATGTTTGTATTCAGGCTCTTCTATATTTTTTAAAAAAATTAGAAAGCAACCAACGTTTCTCTAAGGTGTAGACCTTTGATTATGATTTTTAATTTCATGAAATTATTTGTATTTTCTACTCAAAATGTAAGTCAATATTGCTACCTAGAGTTTATTCAATACTCAGCCACCTTGTCTAGATTTTCAACTGTGTTGGTATAAAGTTAGCATGGTATTCTTTCGTAATTAAAAAAAAAATTCTGCTTTATGGCTAATCATATCTGTCATATTTTTCAAGTATTGCTTATTCTAATGGTCTTTTTAAAGAACAAGATTTTGGTTTTATTTGTCAAAGTTACAGCTTTTATTCTCTATTTTGGCTTTTATGTTTATTAATTTTGTTCTTTTACTCTTTGGATTTACCTTGCTGCTATTCTATACCCACTGTCCAATTCCTTGAGAGCCATTTTCAACAACTCAACCAGCTCTGCCCAGCTGTGTCATAGCCACTTCATCAAATGCCATTAAAGCTTAATCTCATACACTGGGTGAAGACTCGGCAGCCTTATTTTGCTTTCAAAATTGTTCTATGGCCTTAGACCCTTCTCCTGAATTAGCACTATCACCAGGTAAAATTCTAGTGGGCCTTCATGCTGCTTATAAGGCTTTCCTTTCCTCTAGTTTCATAATAAAAGAAAAAATATTTCTTTTTTTGGTGTTGATCAAAAACTTAGCAAGACTCCTTTGCAGTCTATTCAAATCCAGAAAAATAAGCAAGTCTTCATACATGGCCTTACTGAAATGTCATAATTTAAACTACATAAAACCTTGAACAGTGATCCTTTCAGACACTCCATAGTCCTTCTTTCTAGGTGTCCAGAGTTTCTTATTCCTAAAACAACTTTTATATATGGTCAATTTGTGTCATAAAGTCTTCCTCCCACTTCCGGGTCTATGGCTGACCCTTGAAAACCACAGGTTTGAACTGCGCAGGTCTACCTATATGTGGATATTTTACAGTTTACATTATTAAGTGTATTTTCTCTTTCTTATGATTTTCTTAACACTTTCTTTTCTCTAGCCTACTTTACTGTAAGAATACTGTATATAATACATGTAACCTAAAAAATATGTGTTAATTGACTGTGTTATCAGTAAGTCTTCTAGTCAACAGTAGGCTAGTAACAGTTAGGTTTTGGGGGAGTCGAAAGTTATATGTGGATTTTTGACTGCACAAGATGTTGGTGTCCCCTAACTGCTATATTGTTCAAGGGTCAACTGCACGTTCAAAGGAAACATAATCATTATTTGAAGAGTTACCTGCACTCCCATGTTCATTGCAGCATTATTCACAATAGCCAAGGTATGAAAACAACCTAGGTATCCATGGACAGATGAAAAGATAAAGAAAATGTAATATGTAGATACACAGTGGAATATTATTCAACCTGAGAAAAGCAGGAAATCCCATCTGCAACAACATGGATGAAACTGGAGGGCATTATGTTAAGAGAAATAAGCCAAATAAAGAAAGACAAATACTGCATGGTATCACTCATATACAACCTCTAAAAACTTAATAAAGTCTTTTTGCCAGGGCATTTTTCCTTAGCAATCTCAAGTATCCTTTGAATGTGTCATGTCATTTTCTTATTTTTTGTACAAGATTACAACCCCATGGAGCCTAACGTATTTACCAGTATATCTAGATTATAGTTTACCATTGCTTTGGCTTTTTTTTCTTTGTAATCTATTCCTTCCACTTCTGATACCAGAACCTCGTTTTTCCTTTGGTGAAGTCCCTGTGATTGCATATCCTTTCCCTACCTCCATAACTTGGGCCTGATAAGTCAAAGTATTTTATACATACTCCATATGTCTTATATGCTTAGTTCTCTATTTTATATCATTCTCCCTCCAAATTTTAGTCTGGTAATTTTTTTTAATTGAGTTTAGTAATCCTTTCTTATGTTTGACTAATGTAATATTAAACCAATCAACTGAGTACTTAATTTCAGCTATCACTTTTTAATTCTAGAATTTTCCTTTGTGCTGATAGCTCAGAGCCTGGAGCCTGCTTTGGATTCTGTGTCTCCCTCTCTCTCTTTCCCTCCTCTGCTCATACTCTGTCTCTCTCTCTCTCTCTCAAAAAATAAATAAACATAAAACAAAAAAATAATAGCTTCATTGAGATACAATTTAGTTTCCAAACAATTTAAAATGTACAATTTAAATTGTGATGTGCATCTACTTCCAGTCAATTTTACCACATTTTTATTCACCTCCTCCTCCAAAAGAAAATGAAACTTATCAGTAGTCACTCACTCCCCATTTTCCCCAGTTCTAGACAACCACTAATATACTGTCTGTCTCTACAGATTTACCTCTTCTGTACATTTTGTACAGATGGAATCATACAATATGTAGACTTTTGTATTTAGTTTCTTTTATAGTGTGTTTTCAAGGTTCATCCACATTGTAGCATATATCAGCACTTCATTTCTTTTTATGGGTGAATAATATTCCATAGTATGGATATATCATGTTTTATTTATCCATCAGTTAATGAACATTTGGGTTATTTCCACTTTTTGGCTATAAGAAACACTTCTGCTATGGCTATATTTGGGTGCAAATTTTTGTGTACAAGTTTAGTAAATTTTTCAAATTAGTAGATTTTTTTTAACCAATTTTTGGTTTACAGAAAAATTAAGTGGAAAGTACAGAGGCCCCATAATATCCCCTCACCTCTCTGCCTGGCTTAACCTATTATTAACATCTTACATTAGTATAACACATTTGTTACAGTTAATGAATCAATATTAATACCTTATTATTAACTAAAGTCCATAGTTTACTTTAGAGTTCACTAGCTTTATACATTATACGGTTTTAGACAAATGTGTAATGACATGTATCCACCCTTACAGTATCTGACCCAGTAGATTTACTGCTCTAGAGTGCCCCCTGTGCTCCACTTATTAATCTCTCTCTCCCACCCCTCAATCTCTAGCAAACATTGATCTTTTTATCATCTGTATAGTTTTACCTTTTCCCGAACTTCATATTGTTGAAATCATTCAAGATGTAGCCTTGGCAGATGGCATTTTTCACTTAGCAATATGCATTGAAGCTTCTTTCGTCCCTTTTTATGGCTTGATAGCTTTTTCTTTTTATTGTTGAATGCTATTCCTCCTTTGTATGGATATACCATAGTTTGTTTATCCATTCACCTATTGAAAAACATCTTGGTTGATTCAAAGCTTTGGTAATTATGAAAACAAAGCTGCTATAAACATCCACATGCAGATTTGTACATGGAAATTACTTTTCAACTTCTTTGGGTAAATTCCAAGAAGAATGATTACTATATCATATGGTGAGATCATTTAGTTTTGTAAACAAACAAACAAAACAAAACCAAAAAACCAAAAACTGCTGAACATCTTTCAAAGCAACCGTAACATTTTGCATTCCCGTCAGCCATGAATGTGAATACCTGTCGTTCTGCACCTTCACCAGCTTTGATATTTCAGTTTTTGGATTCTAGCCCTTTGATTAGATGTGTAGCAGTATTTCATTATTGTTTTAATTTAAAATTCCCAGGCTCCTGGGTGGCTCAGTCAGTTGAGTGTCCAACTTCAGCTCAGGTTATGATCTCGTGGCTGTTGAGTTCAATCCCACATCGGCCTCACTGCTGTCAGGGCAGAGCCCACTTTGGATCCTCTGTCCCCCTTTCTCTCTACTCCTTTCCTGCTCATGCTCTCTTTCTCATTTAAATATTCCCCGATGACATATGATGTGTAACATCTTTTCATATGCTTATTTGCCATCTATTTTTTAATGAAATCACATATACCCAAATTCATGTGAGGAGGAGAGGTAAGAAGGTGGCATAGTAGGAGGACCCTATGCTTGTCTGAGGCATTTTTCAGATCACCATTTGCACACTGCTTGTCTCTGTGGTATATATATGTAGGAATATATATATAAAGGAATATTACTCAGCCATAAAAAGGAAATCTTACATTTGCAATGTAAGTATTATGTCAAGCAAAATAAGTCAGTCAGAGAAACACAAATACCATATGATTTCACTCATATGTGGAATTTAAGAAAATAAATGAAGATAGCAGGGGGGAAAACAGAGGCAAACTAAGAAACAGAATCTTAAATATAGAGAACAAACTGATGGTTACTGGAGGGCAGGTGGATGGGTGAAATATGTGATGTGTATTAAGGAAGCCACTTGTAATGAGCACAGTGTATTGTATGGAAGTGATGAATCACTAAACTCTACACCTGAAATTAATACTACACTGTTAACTAACTGGAATTTAAATAAAAACTTAATTTTATTTATTATATTTTTGATGTTTAATTATTTTTGAGAGATGGAGCACGAACATGGGAGGGGCAGGAAGAGAGAGAGAGAGAGAAAGAAAGAATCTGAAACAGACTCCAGGCTCTGAGCTGTCAGTACAGAACCCGAGGTGGGGCTTGAACCCACGAACCACAAGATCGTGACCTCGACTGAGGTTGGACGCTCAACTGACTGAGCCACCCAGGTACTCCGGTTTAAGCTCATTTAAAGCTAGTCTTCTGTCTTTGTGAAGGCTGATCTAATTACGGTATGGCCCTTGGGATTACCACTTTTTTAAAAGTCTGATTGCCCCCTGTTCCCAAATACCCTTTTACTTGTTGGGCTTTAAACTTCATTGTTTCCCCAGCCCTATGAGATTACCTGAGATATGCTCTGCTTGTCAGTCTCTTAGATGTTGCTTTTTTGCTGGAACTCTTGCCACTTGGCTTCTGTGCTTACTGTCTTTGGAAGCCCTTGATTTCTCAGGCCCCAAGCTCAAAGTTTTGAATCAGCAAATGCCCCAGGAGAAAAGCTGTGCCAAATATCAGGCTTGTGCCTATGTTTTCCCTTCTCTTCAGAATTTGGCCCATATATCTTTGCTTTTTTCTAACATTCCAGTGCCTACAAACAGCTGTTCCCTTACTCTATCCAGTTTTTTCTGAAATTTCTCAGCCCTCACTTGATCTTATTGTTATTATTCAACTATCACCTCAATTTTTCCTGGGAAAAAAATTTATGAGTTTTATGTTTAAACTTATTTCTTATTTTCTCTATTAATTCAAATTCTATAGGGACCTGTTTACCTGATTGTTCAGATTAGTTCTTGTGTTATCAGTAGGAAGTAGGTAAGGTGTTATCAGGGAGGCTAAGTACATTAGGAAGAAATTACAGATGAGTGATTTGTTCTTTTTATTATTCTTCTCCTTGTTTACTCTCCTTGTTTACTCTACTCCAACTGGCAGCCTAAGTTGGCTTTTTTTTTTTATTTGACACAATTGCCCAAATAAGAAATCCACATGGCAAAGACCTGACTTTAATAAATGTCTGCATATCAGGAGGAGCTAGATGAGTGTCAAGTTTCCCTGTGTGAGGGCTTTGCGGCATTTCCCAAGGCCTTTGAGTTGGCCTCTGCTAACACTGCTCAGGTTGCGGAGGTTTCTAGATTCTATAGGGCAAGCCTCCCCACTTGCATACCAGATGAGTTCTTTTCTCTTTTTCTGAGCTCATTTGTGGGCTGGTGGCTCTTATTTTTTTCCCCCATCTAACCATATTTGTTCATAAATTCCACAAAGCCCTCAATGTACCTTATCCGTCCCTCTCTCTCTTTCTTTTTTTCAACACTGTTAAATATTAATAATACATTTGCATATTCCTTTCTTAATTACAATGGAAAATTGGAAGAGCAAATCACTAAGTATGAGCCCCATTGACCTATGACTCACACAACACCTCTCCCCTGGGCCTAAACTTGTGCTACCCACTTGGTTTTCTTATAAGATCTTCTTATAAGATGTGTTTCTAAATTTGTAATGATTTAGCTAATTCCTGAGTCGTATGACAATAAGAAAGTAGTCTTTTGTACTTTAGAGATACAGCTTAGACCTAGGAACCGGGACCAAGGACTGGAAAACCTATTAACTTCTAAGTTTCATTTGTGCTTTATGTTTGACAAGTGCTAAGGGTGAATGAGAAGTGAGGGAAAAGCAGTTTAATTTAACTATCACAGATCCTTGCATTGAAAAAGAAAATGGCATTGTTTCTGGTTCAAATCATTAAAATCTGCTTTTATAAACAATAATAACACAAATGGAAAGCCAACACTAATTGATGGGAACAAGGGGTAATTTATGACCAGATCAGGGGACACAGATTACACTTACTAGGGAGTTTATTAAAGAATAATTTCAAAAAAGCAGTGACTTCTTCTGAGAAGGGTTGAGTCTTAAGCAGTTATGTATGGAGAAGAACAAAGGTCCGCCAAGGAAGGGGAACAAGCAGTGTCAGGAATGAGCATAGATGGTTTATGAAATAAGGAGCAAACCTGGTGACCAGAGCAGTGGCATGTGTTGGGGAGCAGTGGCAGCCAGGCTGGCTGAGATTGGTTAAGTAAAATAGAATTAGACCAAAGAGGAAGCAGGTGGAAAGACAGAGGCTGTGGAATGTCCCTGAAGGAGTAGATCAGTGTAATAATATTTAGAAATCAGTGGTGCTTTGACATGGTATGTTTGGTATTAAATAATTAGGGGGACGCGATAAAAGAAACAAACTACTGATATACTTGATATGTGCCAAGATACTAGACATAAGAGAATACACGCTGTGTATTTCCAAGTATATGGTGCATGGTGATAGAGGTCAGTATAGGGGTTACCTCTGAGGAATATAGGGTGGGAGGAGGTGACAGAGGACATATTAGGGCACCATAAGTGTTTTATAATATCTTGACCTGGTGTCAAACACATGGGTGTATAAAGATGTAAAAATTCACTTATGATCAGTGCAATTGATGTTTATTGTTTCCACTTATACCTTTAAAAAATCCATTAGGATAATGAGGGTGTCAGTTGAATGAGGAAAACTTTAGTCAAGGAATAGCCAAGATATTAATGCAGTAATAACTTATAATGTGCTCGCCATGGAATAGAATGTCACTATGGGAAATAAAGGGCAATGCGGGTAAGAAAAAAGATCAACTTTGGATGGTTGGATGAGTTGGATAAATGAGATCTCTATTTTAAGAACTTTGGCAGTGTTTGGATACCTTTGGACAAAAGAAGGAAATGCAATTTTATCAAACACAGCATATGTCAATCCTATGTCATAGGATAGTCAATCCCTGAGCTATCTTTTTACACAACACCTTATTTAATACTGTATCCTACAACCATAAGACAGTGAACCTGAGAGGGAACTGGTTTTGAGACTAGAGGTTAAGAAAACAATTAGCTCATATTTATGAGAAGTTGGAAATCAGAGGAAAGGAATCTGGCAGAAATGAACGGCAAATGCCCAGAGCCATGAAACATGCTTCAGAACTCTCAATAAATACATGAGAGATGAAGACACCAGAATTATTGAGCTTTTTAAGGGACATAATGAGACAAATAAAAATAGAGAGCTACAAATGGATTCCTGCAAAGTGACAAATGTCAGGCCATTAAATAGTGAAGTACTATGAGAAAAAAACTTATATGCTTGTCCCAACACTGAATACCCTAAGTTCTATATCAGCATTTCTCAAACTGGCCTTCCACAAAATATAGTTCCATTAGCTGATTGGAGGTTTGCTTTGAGAAAAGGGTTCAGTTGTCAAGTAACTTTGAGTAAGATTGAATTAAACAAATTAATTAAATTATTTCCTTCAAAACTTCTCAGAGTCTAAAGTGCAACAATGTGTAAGTTGAATCTCACAAGGGGATGTGGTGCACATGTTTTCCCCAAATGCTGTTTCCTCAGAACTACATTAATATCATTTAAAACCAGTGTTCTGGTTTCAGATTGTGAAATGCTTCTCTCAGGTCTCCTGGGTGTCTCAGTTGGTTAACATCCTACTTGGGAGATTGGTTCAGGTCATGATCTCACAATTCATGAGATCAAGCCCCGTGTCAGGCTCTGTGCTGCTTGGGATTCTTTCTCTTCTTCTATCTCTGCCCCTCCCTCACTTGCTCACTCGCTCTCTCTCTCTCTCTCTCTCAAATAAATAAGTATTAAAATAAAAATAAAATAAGAAGAAATGCTTTTCTCATCATGTAAAATCACATGCTTTTCTCAAAATCCAATCTTCCCTCTGCCTTTGCTCACATTGTCCCTGACACATGAAATGCCCTACATAAGGTCCACATGCCAAAATCTTACCCATCTTTTAAAGTTCAAGAGATAAGGAAAGACCTTTATTACTAAAAAGGCAGAGAAAGAAATCCATTGATCTGTAGTCCCTAAGGAAAAAAGAAATCCTAAAACCATACCATAGTGACCTTAATTATGTGTGAAGGTATTGTGTTACTTTATACTATGAAAGTCAGTGTGCTGCAATATATATGGATATGAATGTTTGATCTTTGACAGCCCCAGATTAATTATTAAACAAGCCACTGTGTTTGGCTTAGCTCTCACATCCAGAGAATATTAAAGTTGATCCCAGATATTAGGCTATTCACTTCATATCACAGATGAGGAAACTGAGACCTTCATAGATTGGATAGTCTATATTGATAAAAGATAAGTAAATAAGATAATGGTAGATCTATCTTTTAGATTAAGAATTCTGAGATTTTGTAGAATACCAGGACAATAGTTCCACTGACACTGGGAAAATGTGTTGTTTATTCATCCTTTCCTACTGCACCTACTAAGAGAGGTGGTAGTCAGGAGTTATTCCAAGGAAAAAGAACTCCTTTAGAGACTCCCAATTTATATACAAAGGGAAATCCATCATTCATGTTATTTAAGCTAATTGAATCCAATTTATCAGCTACATTGGGAAATGATAAGGCTATGTTTCTATAGGATTAACATGTCAGTTTGTTCCAAGGGCTCCCTCTTGTTCATGTTCAAGTGAGGTTGGTTACTTAGCACCCAACCCAACGAAAGTTGGATTAAATCTCTATCTGTGGCATCTCTATTCTTTGGTGACCTTGGCCAGAATTATGTCTCTTACATTTTGACAAGTACAAGTATTTAAAAAGGACTAAGGACTAAGTTCTTTTGCCTGGATAGGGGGTAAGGAGGATTAGTGGATTGGAGCGCTTCTAGATTTAAGCATGGTCAGACTGAAGAAGAAATGTCTTATGCCTGCAGTGAAAGAAAATATATTAAAATTATCTTTTTTTAAAAATTACCTTTCAAATGTTCTGAAATTATGATAGGAAAAGATAGGATTCGGTAGGCAGAGAGGGAAAGGTTAGGACCTGAGGTCTCTATGTGGGAAAAAACACATATTTTGGAAAAATGGTGGGAGTGTCTGAGGACAATAAAACTCCCTCCAGTGTAAGGTTACTCTTAAGAATGTAACAGACACCATCTATTCCTCCTCAGGTTTCCCTCAGGAACTTGACAATGTACTAACTAAAAATAAGAAGTAGACCATAAAGCAAATGATATGGCCATAGGCCATCCCTCATACAACGTTATTGAGGAAATCAGGATGGACAACCTAGCACCTGGAGCTATCAAGCCAGTAAGGGTAGAACCTGAGAGAAAACAGTGGGGACGGGAGGGGAGGACTGACCAGAACTTTATAAAACAAGGACCCTTGTCTATAGTCCCAGATATTCACCTTCAAATGTCTCCTCTCTGTAAAGAGAGCTTTCATACCATTCTTCCTTTCTGATCTTATATTCCAGTAAACTCTTGCCTGTTGCTCATTTTGTGTCCACCTCTTCATTCTTCAAAGCAGTGAGACAACAAACCCTGGGTTTTGAGGTAAAGAATCCTGCAAATAAATGATCACAAAGTAAATGGGTATGCTAGGAAGTGAGGAAAACAACCAAAAATATTTTCTAAGAACTTGTGGATAGCAGTGAAAAGGACAAGGAAAGTGGAGACCACAGGAGTGCTGAAGATGGTTTTGCTTGGTCAGAAAGAGAATAAAATAAAATGACAGATCCAATGTGCCGGAGTCCAGCTCCAGCAGGTCCAGGGGTCCCTGAAAGGATGGACGGTGTTGGCGAAAAAGAGTGAGAGAACCTCAAGTTTCTTGATCACCAGGCAGGCATCTCTGCTTTGTCTGCTTTGGTGTCTTTTTTTTATTGATCAAGCAATAACATGACATCAGAAAATAGAAATTGTTTACAGTGACTAATTCTTAGTGATAAGATGCTTTAATCATCGAAAGTGTACAGAAACAAGTTTTAGAGAAGTATTTTTTAGAACCATCCCATTTATTCTTGGCACCAGTCTCCCACATTAAGAAAGTAACAAACCTATTGTTTGTTGGTTTTTTCCAATATTTATAACTTTGTTTTTAATTAACAAGTTATAACCAAATCATGTAATGTTCTTACAGTAAAGTCAAGTAAATTTTATAACCAAGAATGTAACAGGATGTTTTTAGTAGAAAACAGGATTAACATACATATTATTTGTTAGTAAAGCTATGATTAAAACATAAGTTAAGTTGTATATAGATAGGCTAAGAGTTATTGTGATTGGCTTATAAACTACAAGAGAGAAAAAGAAGAAAAAAAGTGTTTATTAACAAGTTGCTTGAGAAGGCCCCTTTTTTTGATGTAAGCACAATGGGGGCCCTATGTGTGTTGGCCTTGTACCTGGGTTTCCCACATTCTTATCCATCCTCATAACTGAAGTCAGTATAAGGGAGGATATTTATAGAATGTAGACCTTGGGAGGGGATCATATTCTGACCTTGTCTTCTATTTCTAATCTCCAATTTAGGCTCCATATTTCTTCGGACCAGACTCAAATGGACTATGTTTTTGACCTTGTTTTTAAGTCTTATCTCCAAATTAGGCTCCTTTTCTCCGGGCCAGACTCAAATGCAATTTTTGTGTTTTTAACCCCTTCAAGTCTGTGTTTTGGGTCTGCAAGGCTCATTAGAAGAGCCTTTTGTCAAACATTTATAGTGTTTTGATCCAAAATCTCTTATGCAGGGACAGGAAAATGTTTTTTCTTATGGGGTAACTGTGTGGGGAATATCAGTCTGATTTGGAACACTGTAAGGCCTAATTACTGACAACAGGCTTAATTTCACATGAGCAGTAGTAGTAGAAGGAGATACCAGTTTTGCCTCTTATGGTATGAGCTGTGCAAACGTCTGCCATTTCCTCACTGTCACTGTGTCATCCAGCAAGGCCGATGCGGCTCCCAGCATCTCCCCCTTTTTTACTTTTTAAATGTGGAGTTTGTAATTAAATGGATACTTCATGGATCCCATTGTTTAGTATTCGGTAGAAGACTGGAAAAAGACAAAGGACAATTAATATGACTCCAAGGATCAGACCGATATTTATAAGAAAAGTAGGGAAACTACGATTACTGACAAAATTATTTAGTCCCTCTAGAAAGGATATTGTTACCTGGGAAGGAGAAACAAAGGTAGTAGATTGATTGAGGTACAGAATTTGTTGATGAAGAGATTGCAAATCTAGGCTAAAATTAGAATGATTCCATATACCAAGTAAATGATTTCGTACATTTTCCCAGGCATTAGAGGATTGATTGCGTTTTAGAGGGGTTACACATATCCAATTATATTCCTTATGGCACTGGAGAGCCAGCTGTACTTTTAAAGAATTTAGTTCATTTCCAATATATAGAATAGCCTCTTCGAGTGCATTCACCTTTGTGTCTAGTTTTTTCTCAATGATTTCTTGAATAGCTAGGGCATGAGAAACATTTTTGGTTAGTTGATTTATATGTTGAGCTGTATGAACCTCTTGGACTAAAGCAACAGTAGAAGCAGTCACAGACCCTATAATGGCAATCAATGCAGTGATACCCAAAATCAGTCCTGCAATAAAACGCTTGTGTCGAGATAGGGAATTATTAATTTCTTACATTACTTGTAATCCATAATCACCATACCAAGGAAGGGTTAGTTGAACAGGAATCATGACATAAGGAGGCTGTTTGACAAACATAAATTTGACCTTGGTATTTGGTGAAATACAATTAGTTAATATACAATTAGAGCAGGTAATAGAATAACTTTTATCCAAATTCTGAACAATTTTGAAAATTCCCTGTGTAGTATTTGTTACAATAATGGCATAAGGTGTCTGTACACAAGCTTGGGTCTCATAAACAGTGGGACTTGAGGGCCAGTTTAGGATTATAGAATGAGTGGAGGCAGTTAGCTGCCGGAGATTGGTTTGTGTATAAGTGACACCATTAATTTGAGTTGTCAGTATCGGGGACACCCAACCATTGATATGCCATCAATTAACAGCCAGAGGTTTGGGGATAAATTGATCATTCCATTTAAAATGAAAATTGGCTGTGGTTAAGTATTCTCGATAATCCAAATGAGGACTAGGATCAGACCAATCATATATTTTTTGAGTAGATTGAGACAAGGTGTAAATGATAGGTGTAGGATATAAACATGACCACCATTGAGGGAAACCTGTAGCTGAACTAACAAGGCCTCAAACCTTCTCAGTAGGCTTATTTTCCGGAGGTGAAGTATAACACAATGGAAATTTGTTAAGGGGTGTTGCCTATTATAAACCATTGGATCTTGGGCTCCTGGGGCCAGTAAGTATAGGGACCAAAGATCCCGTTTACCACTGAACCCTTTTGGGGAGTCAGCGAGCAATCCTTTAAAGGAGGTAGGCAAACATCCGGGTAATGTATGTTCATATAGGGAAAAACAAATAGGAGGTAAACTTGATTTAGCAACATAAGTGAGGTTATAATTGATTTGGGGGAAATAAAAGTGTTAGAGCTGCCTCCCAGTAAATCTGTATTATTTGTAAATATGGGTATGGGCTCATTTTCCCAAGTGACCGGTTGTAGCATAGGCGGGTTGGGAACATAAGCCCAATGTTGTTGATCTATGGTGGAAGCAGAGGGTACCTGACAAGCCAAAACGGTGAGGATGGCCACAAACATTGTTGTTGGAGTACGCGGAGTTCCTTGGTTTTGGAGAAGCTGTTCAGCCTCGGGTCAGGCTCTTGAGCTGTCCCCGGGTAGGGAGAGGAGCAATTCTAGTTGAATGGGCGAGTCTCCGACGTCGTTGTGGGCGATCTGCTTGAAGAGAGAGTGTATTCATGGGCCGGATCAATAACTCCACTTGATTGGGCCCCAGAGGAGTAGGTGTTGAGGGCCGGGGGATTGCTGCCCTCAGATGGTCGTCTATTGGCTGGTGGGGGGCGGAGGATGCGGCAGCAGCGGTGGCCGATGCGGTGGAGGGTTCGACATAAAGTCGGATTAGTCGATCCTGAATCCACAGAGGGAGTCAGCGTCCTGTGAAAAAAACAAAAGCATACCCTCACCGCCAAGTCAACACTGTATCTGGTCCCTTCCATTTCCCAGTAAGTAAATCTTTCCATTTTAGCATAACTTTTGGTTTTTCAGAATTGGGATTCCAATGTCTACACATATTTGTAGTATTTGTGGAGTTTACATTAAGATTATTTATCACAAAAAGTGCATGAGATAGAATATAGTGAGGGGAGCTATATACTTAAATTCCCCTTCTTGAAGTTTTTCAATTTGCGTCTTTAATGTTTGGTGAGCTCTTCCCATGATACCTTGTCCTTGAGGATTATAAGGAATCCCCGTAGTGTGAGTTATGTGGAATGTCTCAGTAAATTTTTTAAAGGTGGCTGAAGTATAAGCTGGAGCATTGTCAGTTTTGATTGCTTTAGGAATTCCCAAATATGAAAAACACAAAAAGAGTTTCTGTACCATATCCTTAAATGCCTCCCCTGTTCGTGCGGAAGCAATAACAACATGTGAGAAGGTATCCACACACACATGTACATAGCAAAGTTTACCAAAAGAAGGAACATGAGTGACATCCGTCTGCCATAGATCATTAGGCCTGAGACCCCGTGGATTAACTCCAGAGGGCAGGACAGAAAAATGAGTGGGACATTGTTTACAGGATCGCACTATTTCTCGGGCTATTTCTCTGGGAATTTTAAATTGAAACCTGAGCGCAGAGGCATTTTGATGATGCAAATTATGTGACAGGTGGGCTTCCTCTGCAGCTGAAAGAATTAGTTTTAGTGAGTGAGTCAGCCTGATGATTTCCCAGAGCCAAAGGGCCTGGTAAATTACTATGAGCTCTAATGTGCCCAACGAAGAAAGGCTGAGCTGGGAGATGTATAAGTGTTTGAAGGTTGTTTAGCAAAGGAAAAATTGTGGACCGGAGTTTGGGAAGAGAGGCGGTTTCAATGTGAGGAAACAACTTTACTATATAACGTGAATCCGTATATAGATTAAAAGAAACCTCAGTTAGATGAGTAAAAGCATAAATAATTGCCACTAATTCAGCCCGTTGAGCAGAAGTTTCCTTGGTGTTTTGTATATGAGAATGAGCATCAATAATAGTAGATCGTCTTCCATTAGAAGAACCATCTGTAAAAACCATAGCGGTTGGAGGAGGTAAGCGCTCATTCCTAGTAGTTTTTAGAAATATAAGGGGATGAATTTTAGGAAAATTAAGAATTGGATTATTAGGGAGGTGAAATCTGATTTCTCCCATAAATCCTTCCATGGCAATTTGCCAATCCTCACTATTTTGTAATAAATTGCCTAATTGGTCTCTAGTGTAAGGAACAACTATAAAAGCCACATGTTGTCCAAATAATTCCTTGCTTCGCTTACCTCCGTTGGTCATGAGGACGGCCACCAGGGCAGGGTATGACATGACAACCATTTTTGGAGTAGTTGGAAGATGAATCCATTCTAAGGGTCCATCTTGCCAAAGACACCCATTAGGGGTATGTTTGGTGGCAAGAATTAAGGACCAAGGATTTTGAGGGTCCACCCTGGTTAAAGTTTGATTGTTTATGGCCTCTTCGACCTTATATAAGGCCTTTCTGGCCGCCTCAGTAAGACTCTGCAAGGATTTTGGATCAGGATCTCCTTGAAGGATATCAAAAAGAAGCTTTAAATCTGAAGTAGTAATTTTTAAGTATGGCTGAATCCAATTAATATCCCTTAAAAGTTTTTGAAAGTCATTGAGAGTGACTAAATGGTCTTTTCTCAGTTGTAAAGGCTGACGAGTTACTGTTCGAGTATTAAGTATTCTGTCCAGGTAATTGAAGGGCGGCTCCACTTGAATTTTATCTGGAGCTATTTTCAGACCAAATTGTTGTAAGGAAGCCACAGTCTTTATTAAGATTTCTTGTAACACTGCTCGATCAGGGTGAGCCAAAAGTATATCATCCATATAATGAATAAGATAGAGGTTATTATAAGCTTGCCTGACCGGTTCTAAAGCCAAATTTACAAACTTCTGACAAAGCATAGGGCTATTTTTCATTCCCTGTGGCAAGACCTTCCATTGATACCTTTGATAAGGCTGTTGGAAATTTTCAGAGGGCAGGCTAAACGCAAACCTCCTGCAATCCTCATGATAGAGGGGAATGTTGAAGAAACAATCTTGTAAATCAATCACAATTACTTTAAAACGTTTTGGCACTGCCATAGGGGATGGGAGGGCTGGTTGTAAGGAGCCCATGCTTTCCATAGTAGCATTTATTGCCCTTAAATCTTGTAATAACCTCCATTTGCCTGATTTTTTTCTAGTAACAAAAATGAGTGTATTCCAAGGACTATTAGAAGGCTTGATATGCCCTTCCTTAAGCTGTTGTTCTATGAGTTGTCTTGCTGCCGATATTTTTTCAGTGGTTAAGAGCCATTGTTCCACCCACACCGGAATATCTGATTTCCAGGTTATGGGATCTGCAGTCTAGGGAACAATGGCTCCCCCTATAAATTTGGATAAATTTGGATAACTTATTTCCTTTTATTTAATTTAGGTTTGACATCTATGGGGGCCGTAATATCTTGTAATTCTTTATCTAATCCGTTTTTGGGGTGAAACCCCACTTGTAACATTTGACTAGTGACTTGTTTATCGGACTGCATATTAAGACTCCCATTTGGACACGAGAGACTCTTGAATACTGAAAACAAACTGAGGGGGTAAGGGGAAGGGGAAAAGATAATGGGGGGTGATGGTCTTGGTAGAGGTCACTTGTGGGAAAGAGCACTAGGTGTTATATGGAAACCAACCTGACAATAAACTATAAAGTTAAAAAAAAAAAAAAGACTCCCATTTGGGACAAAATGTCTCGCCCCCACAGAGTAAAAGGAATGGAAGGAACGATATAAGGACAAAAGGTTCCTGAATCATTTTACTCGTCTGACCACTTTAAAATTTGAGAGCTCTTTGCCACATTAGAGGCCTGTCCTATACCCACAAGAGTAGTAGAAGCATTTTGAGTAGGCCAAGCTGACGGCCAATCTTTTCCTGCAATACAGGAGACATCCGCTCTGGTTTCTAAGAGTCCCTGTATAGAGACTCCTTGGATCTGTAATTTTTTGTGGACCTGGAGGTTTCAATTTCTTGCATCCAAAAGGCCATATCCCTAGAACCAAAGCCTCCTTCTCCTCTGGGGGCCTCAGTAGCCTCCTTTCCCATGCGGTGACAGGGCAAAAGAAGCAATTGGGCAATCGTTTGGTTTTTAAAAATTTGTTTGGTAGAAGATGGAGGAGAGATCAGAATGTTGATTTTTCCCTGGTAATCAGAATCAAAAACTCCAAGGACAACAGGAATTCCTTGGAGGGAGATGGAGCTCTGTCCCAAAACCAGCCCAACCATCCCAGAGGACAAAGGCCTTTTTACTCCAGTGGGGATAGCAACCGGGGGTGAATCAGGTGTTAATATTGTGCTGGTGGCGGAGCGGAGGTCCAGTCCTGCGCTACCTGGTGTTGCTCTGAAGAGCTCTGAGACTGACTGGAATTGGTGAATGGATTGAGAGGGCTGGGAAGTCATTGCCCCAATTGTTGTCGGGGCCTGGGGCTGGCCCCTCATTCCGTTTCCCTGGTCCAGAGTCTTTTGTAGATTAGTTTTCAGGAACTGTCCGTTCTTATGATATTTGGATTTATAGTCTCTAGCCCAATGGAAGCCTTTTTGACATCGAGGACATACAGTTTTAGGCATGTTATTATTAATTGTTGTAGACAGTGTAGCCCTGGTTGGTGAGGAAATCGCCACCATTTTTGTAGGGCAATCTCTGCTAAAATGTCCCAATTGCCCACAAGAGTAACAGTTAGATTTTAATGAAGTCTTTTCATTCCTTACTCCTCCTGGCTGCCCTAAATTTCTAATATATTGAGGATAAGTTTCTCCTTTCAGTGCTGCGGAAATGGCTACACCCTGAATAAAAGCAGGGTTTACATCTGCACACTGTCTAACATAGTCAGTTATAGTTCCCATCTTTTTTATGGGTTGCAGCAATGACTGACAAGTGGAGGACTCATTCTCAAAAGCCAGTTGTTTAGTAAGAATATCAGGGGCCTCATCATAACATATCACGCTTTTAACAGCCTGGATAAGTCTAGACACAAAATCCCCATAGCTTTCATCTGATCATTGTCTAACCCGCACCCAAAGCGTCGGCCCTGCCGTGGTAACCGACAACTGATATCACTCAGTGATAATTGATCTTTTACTGTCTTCAGAGTTGTTTCTTTTCCAGAATGTCATATAGTATGATTATACAGTGTGTGCCCTTTTCAGATTGGCTTCTTCCACTTAGTAAAATGCATTTCAGGATCCTCCATGTCTTTTCATGACTTAATGGCTCATGCCTTTTTAGTGATAATATCCATTGTCTGGGTAAACCAGAGTTGATTTATGCATTCACCTATTGAAGGACATCTTGGCTGCTTCCCAGTTTTGGAAAGTATGAATAAAGCTCCTATAAACTTTTTCTTAGACCACTTTATTGAGACGTAATCCACACACCCTACAATTCACCCAAGAAAAGTGTACAATTCAGTAG
>CM053568.1:67336565-67352117 GCA_028646485.1 Cryptoprocta ferox
GACAGGACATTGTTCAACAAATACTAAATGGTTGCTATGTATCAGGCTACATGGCAGGTCTTAGATAAACAGGATTAATAAAACACTGGCCCTCTCTTCTTGAGCTCAGAGTCTAGTACAGGAGACAAACATGTAAACAATAGACTACTAAGCATTATGATAAAATCCACAATAGAAGAGTAACCACTGGGTTGAATAGGCAGAACTCCAAAGAAGTGGGGGAGGAAATGACAAACAAAAACTTCATCTTTTCCCTTCACAGGCCCTTTATAACCAATCCACAGACTCATTTTTCTCTTACTCATTGAAAGAAAAGTTGGGTGAAAAGAGATCCAATAACTTCCTTAAACACTCTACTTTTAAGTCAGCTGTAGTGCCAAGAATAAGCTAGCTCAGTAATTAAAATGTCCAGTCCAGTTTAATAATCAAAACACCAAATTCATTTAAAGTTAAAAATTCCCTCTGTCAAATTGGTAGTCCTTTCAGGCAGGGAGAGGAAGGAAAGATACGGTCTTCCTTTTCTCTAGTTCCCTGCCTTGCCATTTTCTTACCCACCCCATACCCAGTTCTACACACAAATTTGTGTCTGCTTTCACCAGAGATGCAGCCAGGCAAAGGGAAGAGAAGGAAGCATCAGGAAGTGTCTTGAATCAACTGGTATTATTAGAATCTGAACAAAATAGATTCTTTCTCTCATAAGGTGCTTTCATTTATTTATTCCACAAATATTAACTGAACTCAGTTACATTCTAGACACTGTTGCAAACAATGAGGACATCTAATAAGAAAAACAAAGCCTTTGAGTCTATGGACTATATAGTCTAGTGGGGACTATGAGAAAAACATTAAATAGGACAAATAGGGATGAAATAGAGAGCATGTAAGAGGTAAATGTTATTTTACCTAGGTCAACTAAGAAAGCTCTTTCTGGTAAGGTGATACCTGAGGAAAGATATTAAAAAAAAAAAACTGAAGGATTTAAGCCAATCAAATATCATAGTAAAGAACAGTCTAGCTTGAGAGAATAATAATTGCAAAGGCCCTGCGGTAGGCAAATGCTTGGTATGTTCAAAGAACAGCAAGAAGGCCAGTAGCATGGCTAGAGTAGAATGAGGGAAGGAAAGAATGTTGGAGATGAGGCCATATGGAGATCATATGGAAAGTACTCAGAAGCCACTGGGCTTTTATCTTCTTGGTTAAAAAGAGAATCTTTTGAAAGTTTTCAGAAGATTTGGAAAATTATATTTGTTTTTTAAATGTCACTGTGATTTCATGGCCCTTGGGTGGCTCAGTCCATTAAGCGTCCAACTTTGGCTTAGCTCTTGATCTCACGGTACATGAGTTTGAGCCCTGTATCGGACTCTGTGCTGACAGCTCAAAGCCTGGAGCCTCCTTCAGATTCTGGGTCTCCCTCTTTCTCTGACCCTCCCCCACCCATGCTCTGGCCCTCTCTTTCTCAAAAATAAATAAATATTTAAAAACTATTTTAAATCACTCTGGCTTCAAGGCAGAAAATAGACAATAAAGTAAGCATGGAAGCAGAAAGACAATTGGGAGGCTACTTTAAGAACTCACACCAGAGATGATGGTGGCTTGAACCACTATGATAGAAAAGAAGGAAATAGAATTGGATAAATTCTGGATATACTCTAAAAGATTTAATGATGAATCACTTATGGGAGATAAAAGTGAGAAAGAAAGCAAAGCTGACTCCAAAGTTTTGACCTGAGAAACCTAGAGAAATATGTTGCTATTCACTGAGATAGGGAAAAATGTGATAAGATAAGGTTTGATTTAAAAGAAACAAACAAAAACAAAGGTTTTATTTTGTACATGTTAATTTAAGCTTCCTATTTGACATCTAAAATAAATATAGAAGTAACCTGTTCAATATTCAAAATTGGAGTTCAGAGAGGTCCAGCCTGGTCTGCACACATCATATTTAAGACATAAACATGGAAATGTATGGATAGAGAAGTGATAACAGGCCAGATACCTAAAAAACATTAGTTGAGAGTGCATTTAAGATACTTCAAATTATCAGGAGGAAATGTGTTATCATTAATAAATCAAATATCACCTTTAACTAAAGATTCCTTCATTTCAAAACATGTAAGTCTGAAAAATTAAAACATTTTATATCTACTTCAAATGTTAACCATAAATCTTGGTGAGTAAAATGATAGCTGGCAGCTTAGAAAATTATCAGAAAGATTTTCCAACTACAGAGAAAAAAACTAAATAAATGCTTAAAATAAATTCAGAGAGAAATGCTCATAGTTACAACTTGGAATCAGTTGCTTTTATTGTCATTAAAAATGTAAAGTGAGTAAGATTTTTTATAAAGATAGTTTCATAGCAAATAATTCATTTCTCTTATTTGATGTATGATTATCTCCTGAGATTTTGCTTCTCTTGATAGTGATAACACACTATAAATACCTACAAATATGAAATTAGAGATTCTACTCCATTTGATATTTTCTAAGAGGATACATGCAGATTAAACTATCAAAACTCAGTCATATGTGCTTTCATGTTGCACAATTATTCCCCCTACTACAATTCAAGTCAGAGAAAACTAGTGAAAACTCATAGTTTTTAATGGATATAGATATAGAATGAATATAGATGCATATTGTGTGTGTGTGTGTGTGTGTGTCTACTGAGAAGGCATGGGACCAACAATACTCCAGTAACAATGAACACATTTAGCACCCTTAGCACCCATATTTTGGCTTCTAAATACCATACTCCAGCAAACAGAACCAGGATACCTTACAGAAATGGTTTATTTTAGGACTGGTATAGAGAAAATACCAGATGGTCCTGACATATGGTGCAGTATAAGAAAGTAAGAAAATGCTCAAAGAATGATGGTGATATGTCAGAAAGTACCCAGAAGTTAGTTTGAAGGGGCTCCCACTGTCTAAACCTGTGACAATATGAACTTCAAAATAAATACTGATAGTAAAAAACTACACTTAGCTAAATAAAACAGAAAACCATGAGCCCATTTGAGTAGAAATGAATAAGTGAATGAAGAAAGAAAAGTTTGATGAATAAAAAGATATATACATAGTCTTAACTTACCTCCCCACACAATAGTCATTATAAAGAAGAAAAGTGTAAAAGTCTGGCACACAAGTTAATCAAGTGAGTAAAGTGAACATCATTGGCAATAGGATTAATAAACACCAAGCATGACTTGATAGGATGAAAGAAGAAATCAGCCTCATTTGTGTGCTATTCCTACCAAAGACATATAACCTAAAACTAAATATGAAGGAACATCAGAAAACCCAAATGGAGAGACATACTATAAAATTATTGGCTTGTAATATTTAACATTTATGAACATCAATCATCAGCTGAGGAACCATTCCAGACTAAAAATGACTTCTTTTCATTGCAAAACTTTTCAATTTTTTTAACCATGTGCATTTACTTCCTATTCAAAAGTTTATTAAAAATTTTAAGCAAACAAACACAATTTTAAAACCACGAAGAGTTTGAGCCAGAAATTCCAACTCTAGGGATATACTCTAGAGAACCACTTAAAAATATGCACAATGAGGCACATACAAAGTTGTTCATGGCAGCATTGTTTATAATAATGAAAAATAGGAAATAAATGAGCAGCAATCTAAAAAAAAAAAAAACCCTTGCTGAATATCCATTTACAAAAATACTATGCAGCAGTTAAAAGGGAATGAGGTACATCCACATGCAGTATTATGGGTAGATTGACAAGATATCTGTTGAATTAATAAATAAAATACATGCTACAGAGCAATATGCACAATTAGATATCTTTTTATGTGAAATAAATAAGCTATATATACTCTAGGTCAATGCATAGCACAGAATGTATACCATACACGAGTCATGACAGTATACCATACTCATGGTGACTGTTTTAATTTTTATATAGATAACTTAATAATGTATTGCTTACATTTTAAAAAGTAATTTAAAACAAAAACAAAACCTGACTTACAGGAGCTTGCAGTCTATCTTGGGAAGGTAGTGGAAAGTGAGAACTCTAGTGGTTTTCTTCTGTCAAGCATACTTTTCCATCTAATTTACCTGATCTTTCATGAACTACACCCACTTCATGTTATCTCAAAAGGCAATCAACCTAGTGCCATTCTGATCATAAAGATGGGCCTATAACCTAATTAGGTGCATCAATACCTCTGCTCCTATGACTGCATTTTTTGTTCAGGAATTAGCAAATATTCTATATGAGACCAATCAGAGCATTATTTTTTATTAAGCTACTTTGGATTCAATTTCTATCCACTTGTATCCAAAATAGTTCTGACAAATAAAGGGAGATACATTTAAACAGATATTTTCAATAGGATAAGACAAGTAAAAGAGAAACACTATATGAATTGGCATATTACCTAAGATAGGCTGTTATATATTAAATATGTGTATGATAAATGATAAAGTAACCACTAAAAAACCACAGAGCTAATAAGACCCCCAAATAGGAGGAAAATGATATTAAAAATAATCAATAAAAATGAGGGGTGAAAAGTGTGAAAGAATTACAAATAACACAAGGGACAAAGGGCAAATGGATAGCAAGAAAGTAGATTTAAACCCAAGTAAATCAATAATCACATTAAATGTAAACAGTTTATATTGGTTTTCCATTGCTATCATAACAAATTACCACAAACATACTGTCTTGAAACAACACAAAGTAATTATCTTACAGTTCTGAACAATAAAACTCTAGCACAGGCCTCATCAAGCTATAACCAAGATCTCTACATGGTGTATTCCTTCCTGGAGACTTTGAATCTGTTTTCTTGTTCATTCAAGTTGTTGGCAGAATTAAGACCCTTCCAATTATAGAAATGAAGTCTATCTATTTTCTATCACTTGAGGACTCTCTTAACTTCTAGTAACTGTCTTAGCTCATGGTTGCCTTCCCCCATCTTCAAAACCAGCAACAGAAGATCAAAGACTCCCTCACATTTTGAGTTTCTCCCACCTCTTCTTCTGTCTTCGAATCTCTCTGATTTCTACTGGGAAAGGTCTCATATTTTAAGGGCACTGGGCCCATATGGTATTCCAGCATCTCCACATTTTAAGGACAGCGGATAAACAACCTAAATTCCATCTGAAAACTAAATTATCTTATGTAAAGTAACATACTTACAGGTTCCAAAGATAAGGACATGAACATCTCCTAGGAGTCATTACTCCACCTGCCACCTGGTAAGAACATTCATTAAAAGACAGAAACTGTCAGACTGGATTAAAAAGCAAGACCCAACTACACACTACCTATAAGAAACCCACCTTAAATATAAAGAAACAGACTGTCTAAATTTAAAAAGAAAGAAAGAAAGAAAGAAAGAAAGAAAGAAAGAAAGAAAGAAAGAAAGAGAAAGAAAAAAGAAACCATCCTAATAAAAACAAAGCTGGATAGAGGAAAGTGATGCAAAATGGTAGAAGAAGGGAGTCCAGGAATGTTTGAAAGGCTCTCGCAACACCAGAGAATCTGGAAATCCACACAAATGTACACAGCAGGACATATGTAATTAAAAGATCTGAGAAGACAATAAGCTTTCACATGTAGCTAATCTTTAGGCTCAACAAAAACAAGAAGTGAGTGCTCCAAAACAGAGCCAATCTGCAAAGACCTGGAGTCTTTCCTTCCTTTCTTTTCTTTCTTTTTTTTCCCTTTCTCCAGTCATTTAAGAAAATCTCAAACAAACAACTAACTGAGAACTAAGCTACAGAAATAGGCTTCAAAGACCACACACAACAAAGAACTGTCTTTACAAAAATGGCATAGACCAAAATGGAAGTGCTGAATCACTATATTGAACACCTGAAACTAATATTACACTGTATGTTAACTGGAATTTAAATAAAAGTTAAAAAAAAAAAAAAGCAAAACGAAAATGGTGTCAACCAAAATTAACTTTGTGATGGTTGCACTTACCTATGAATACATTAAAAAAAACAGTGAATTATAAATTTTGAATGGGTGAATTCTGTGGTATGTGAAGTACATCTACATAAAACTCTTTAAAATAATTCAAAAGTTCACTAAACAAATTACAACCTACAGCCAGCAACAACTAATCCTGGAGATGGGTAGGAATCTGATTTCCAGAGTTACAACATCCTAAAACTCAAAATGCCCAGTTTTCAACAATAAACTATGCAGAATGCAGAGAAATAAAAAAAGTATGTTCCATTAACAAGAGAAAAAATGGAAATTACCAAAAACTTTACTTAAGAAGTACAGTCATTAGACTTACTAGACAAAAACTGTCGAAAATATACCCAAAGAGCTAAAGGAAACCATGGACAAAGATCTAAAAGAAATCAGGAAATTGACATTTCAACCTATATAGAATATCAAAAAAGAGATAGAACTTATAAAAAGGAATCAAACAGAAAATTTGAAACTGGAGGGGCACCTGGGTGGCTTAACTAGTTAAGTGTCTGACTTCAGCTCAGGTCATGATCTCATGGTTCATAAGACTGGGCCCCCTGTTGGGCTCCATGCTGACAATTCAGAGCCTAGAGCCTGCCTCGGATTCTGTGTCTCCCCTTCTCTCTCTGCCCCGTCCATGCTTGTGCTCTCTCTCTCTCTCTCTCTCTCTCTCTCAATCTCTCTCTCAGCAAATAAACACTAAAAAAATAATAAAAAAAAAAGAAAAAAGAAAACTTGAAGCTGAAATATACATTAACTAAAATGAAAAATGTACTGGAGGATTTTAACAGCAGATTTGGGCAGGCTGAGGAAAGAATCAGTAAACATGAAGATATGTTAAATGTAACTGGAAGAAAAAAGAAAGCTGAAGTACCTACATTAACACCAGGCATAGTAAATTCTAGAGAAAAGAAGATTACATGAGAGAATGAGGGTCATTTTATAATGAAAAGTTGGTCAAATAATCAATAGCACATAAGAATCCTAAAGATTGATACACCTAATTACAGAGTTTCAAAATACATGATGGAAACATAGGACTTACTGGAGAAATAGACAATCCACAATTATAGTCAAAGATTTCAATAGTTCTCTCTCAGTAAGTGACCAAACAGACAAAAAATCAGTACGAACATAGAATATTTGAACCTAATGTCAATCAATTTGACATAATTAATATTTATATAATACTCCACAGGCAACAAAAGAACATACAAGTACACAGACAAGATTTACTAAGATAGGAGCACCTGGGTGCCTCAGCTGGTTAAGGTCCAACTTTGGCTCTGATCATGATCTCATGGTGGTGAGTTAGAATCCCACAATGGTCTCTGTGCTGACAGCTCAGAGCCAGGAGCCTACTTAAGATTCTGTATCTCCCTCTCTCTCTGCCCCTCCCCCACTCATGCTGAGTCACTCTCTCTCAAAAATAAGTAAACATTAAAAAAAAAAGATTTACCAAGATAAAACACTTTCTGTATTGAAACATAAACATAAATCACATACACATCACCACCACCACCACCAAATAAATTATTCAAACTGGAAAAAGTGTGTATACCTACCACAGGGAATTTTTTAAATTGATACCAGAAAAATATGAAGGCACCTGATTGGCTCAGTTGGTTAAGCATCCAACTCTTGATTGTGGCTCAGGTCATGATATCACAGGCATGGGACTGAGGCCCACCTGGGGCACCACATTCCCTCTCCCTCTGCCTCTCTCTCTGAGTTCTTTGGGTTCTCTCTTTCTGCCCCTCCCTTGCTTGCGCACATGTGCTCTCTCAAAATAAATAAACTTTAAAGTAAAAGGAAACTCTTTCAAAATCCTCCAAATACAGTAAAACCTTGGATTGCAAGGAACCTTGCAAATGTTCCACAAGAAGAGGAAACATTTGTAGTAAATTTTAACTTGATAAACAAGCGATGTCTTGCAATACTAGTAGTACACGATGCCAAACATCACATAATCACAACTGAGACCATGGTTCTTCTCTCTCTCTTGCTGCGGGATTGTGGGAGATCATCTTCCATTCTCAGATACTCGGTCTCAGGCCACAGTGTTTGGGAGAAATCAGTGATTTTTCAGAACATTGGAAGGTGCCCACAACTGCCACTAGTGTAATTTTTATCATGTCAAAGCACCTATGGATAGTCCTTTGCTTTTCCATACTAGAGTAAGGTTAGGAATGCTTTGCTTTATTCTAGGTCAAGCTGCCTACAGACATAGACCCTTTCCTCTGCTGCCTTATTGCCAGTTACATTAAAGTAATATGACAAGAGTTTATTAGTAGTGTAGTGTAGTCGAAATCTGTTAGTGATAGTGAAAGTTGTCCTACACAATAACCCATCCTCTCTCATTTCCCTCACACCAGCCATGGAGGTTTTCAAAGGTAAGGGCAGGTTAATTTGTTATTTTTCTTTATATTTTGTATTTCTTTCTTATTTTGTATTATATTACATTATTATAATCATTTTTAAATGAATATTTTTGGGTTGTGGAACCCATTATTTTTTATGGGAAAATTCCCTTTGATATACAAGTGCTTTGGATTGCAAGCATGTTTTCAGAATGAATTATGCTTGCAAACCTCGGTTTTATTGTATTTGGAAATTAAACAAAAACTTCTAAATAACCCATGAATCAAAGAAGAAACTAAAAGGGAAATTAAAATATTTTGAACAGAATGAAAACAAAACAAAACATACTGAAATGTAGTTAAAGCAGTGTTTAGAGAAAAATTTATAGCACTAGATGCCTATATTAGAAAAGTCTCAAATCAGTGACTTTAGCTTCTACCTTAAGCAACTAAAAAAAGTAGGGCAAATTAAACCCAAAGTAAGTAAAAGAAAATAAATAATAAACACCTGAGAAGAAATCAATGAACTAGAAAACATATACAAAAAAAAGGATAAAAAATCATTTAAATCAAAAACTAGTTCTCTGAAAAGATTAATAATAATAATAATAATAATAAACATCTAACCAAACTTACCAGGTAAAAACTAAAGAAGTCACAAATTTTTATGAATATCACAAATGAGAAGGAGAACATCACTGCAGATCTTAAACATATTTGAACAATAATAATGGAAAGTTCTCAACAATTTTTTCCCAGTAAGTCTGGAAACTTATATGAAAAAGGTAAATTTCTTAAGAAACACAAACTATCACAACTCACTTATATGAAACAGATAATTTGAATAGCTCCGTAACTGTAAAGGAAATGAATTTTTAATTTAAAGACTCCCAAAAAGGAAAATCTCCAGAGTCCTGTGGTTGCACTGGAGAATCCAACCAAGTGTTTAAGGAAGAATTAACACCAATTCTACAAAATGACTTCCACAAATCTCTTCCAGAAAATAGAAGAGGAGGGAACACTTTCCAATTCACTTTATAAAGTATGACCCTAATACAGAAATGAGAAAAAGTAAGTACAAAAATAAGGAAACTACAGACCAATATCGTTCATGAGTACCCATGTAAATATCCTTCACAAAATATTAGCAAACAGAATTCAACAATATATATATATATAGGGAATTATATATGTAACTATGTAGCATTTATTCCAGGGATTCAAGGCTGGTTCAGTATTAGTAAATCAATCAGCATAATACACCTTATTTATTTGACTAAAGAAGACTAATCACAGGATCACATGCATTAGTACAGAAAACACTTGATGAAATTCAACTCCCATTCATGATTAAAAACTCTAGAAAAGGGGCACCTGGGTGGCTCAGTCAGTTAAGCATCTGACTACAGCTCAGGTCATGATCTCACAGTCCATGGGTTCAAGCCCCACATCGGGCTCTGTGCTTATAGCTCAAAGCCTGGAGCCTGCTTCGGATTCTGTGTATCCCTCTCTCTCTTCTCCTTCCCCGCTCACTCTCTGTCTATGTCTCTCAAAATGAAATAAAGACATAAAATTTTTTTTAAAAAAAAAACTCTAGAAAAATAGCAAAAGAGGGAAGTTCTTCAACTTGACAAAGAGTAACTACAAAAAACCTACACTTACCATGATGTTTATAATGAATGACTGAACGCTTCCACCCTAAGATATGGAACAAGGCAAGTCTGCCTGCTCTCACCAAATAAACACAGTGTTCAAAGTTCTGGCCAGTGCAATAAAGTACAGAGATCATAAAGGAGGAAATAAAACTGCCCCTATTTGTAGATGATTGTCTACATACAAAATCTAAAGGAATATACAAAAACATCTCAGAATTTATATGTGAGGTAAGCAAGGTCAAAGAATATAAAATAAGCATACAAAATCTATTCTATTTTTATATATTATCAATGAGAACACAGATAGAAAAGTTTAAAATAGACTATCATTTACAATCACTAAAAAATAAAACATCTATGTGTACAAAACATGTTCAGAACTTAGATGCTGAGACTACATAATATTTATGAAAGAAATTCAGGAAGACATAAATGGAGAGCTATACTATGTTCATAGTCTGAAAGATTCAACATACTAAAGTCAGTTCTCACTGACATACAATTGCTATCAAAATCCCAGCAGATTTTTTATAGACATAATTTTCTACAATTTATATGGAAAGGCAAAGGAAGTGGAGTAGTTAACACAATTTTTAAAACAAATGAGTAAAGCAGAAAAATCAGTCTACCCAATTTTAAAACTTAGCTTAATACAGCCACAATAATCATGACTATGTGCATAAACAACACAGATACATATATACATCAATGAAACTGAATAGAGAACTCAGAAATAGAACCAAATATGTTCAATGAATTTTTTACAAACACAAAAGCAATTCAAAGTACAATAGCTAGCTTTTCAATAAACAGCTCTGGATCAAGTGGACATCCATATGCCAAAAAAATGAACTTCAGCCTAAGTCTCATATCTTATATAAAAATTAACTCGGAGTGGCTGTGTGGATCAGTCAGTTAAGTGGCCAGTTCTTAATTTCAGCTTAGTCATGATCCCCCTGTTTGTGAGATAGAGCTCTGCCTCCAGCTCTGTGCTGGCAGCACAGCTGACCTGCTTGGGATTCTCTCTCTCCCTCTCTCTTTCTGCCCCTCCCTGGCTCACATGCTCCCACTCTCTCAAAATAAATAAATCTTTTAAAAAATTAACTCAAAATGGATCATGGACTTGAATGTAAAACATAATACTATAAAACTTTTTGAAAAATAGGAGAAACTCTTCAAGATCTAAAGGTAGGCACAGAGATCTTAGATGTGACACCAAAAAAATGACCCATAAAAGAAAAAGTTTACCAATTGATCTTCATCAAACTTTAAAACTATTGCTCTGCAAAACACTGTTAACAAGATGAAAAGACAAGCTATAGACTGGGAGGAAATACTACTTGCAAACCACATATCCAACATAAGGTTAGTATCAACAATATATAAAGAACTCGGCAACTCGCTGGTAAAAAAAAAAAAAAAAAGGCAAATAATCCAATTAGAACGTGGACAAAGGACACGAGAGGAATTTTTCACAGATGGCAAAGAAGCAAAGAAAAATGTTTTATATCATTTGTCATTCAGGAAATGCAATTCTAACCACAATAATATATCACTACACACTTATTGGAATGGCTAAAGAACTTTTTTTTAATAGTGACAACACCAAATGCTGACAAGGATAAAGGGAAACTAGATCACTCATGCTGTTGATGAAAATATCAAACAGAACAGCCACAGTTTCCACATTCTAAAAAACTGAACATGCAACTTGGTGATCATCCTACTGGGCATTTAGCACAGAAAAATGAAGACTTATGTTGACACAAAAACCTGTACACAAATGTTCACAATATTTTTACTCAAAACTGGAAAAACCCAGCTGTTGTTCAACCAATGGTTAAAAAACTGTAGTACATCCATGCTATGGAATACTATTCAGCAAAAAACAAAAACAAAAACAGTGAACTAATACACACAACAGCCTAGATGAATCTCCAGAGAACTAAGCTGAGTAAAAAAGGCAAATTCCAGCAAGTTACATAGTATATGATTCCATATACATATGTAATATGTAATGGCAAAATTATACAAATGGAAAAACAGATGCGGGAGGGGACTGGCAGATGGAAAGTGTGACTATAAATAGGAACAGGAGGAATACCTGTAGTGATAGAAGTATTCTATGCCTTGACTGTATCAATGTCAATATCTCGGTTGTCATATTATACTATAGTTTTGTAAGATATTATGATTGAGGAAGCTGGAAAGAGTACACATGAGCTCTCTATTTCTTTTTTTTTTTTAATTTTTGTTAATGTTTATTTAGTTTTGAGAAAAAGCATCAGCAGCGAATGGGCAGAGAGAGAGGGAGACACAGAATCTGAAGTGAGCTCTATTTCTTACAACTGCATGTTAATCTGCCTTCGTCTCAGAATAAAACCTTTAACTTTAAACACTCAAAATGAATGGGAAGATATGAATGTGTTAGCTTGATTATGATTTCATTATCAAAACTCATCAAGTTGTGGGGTACCTGGGTGGCTCAGTCGGTTAAGTGTCCAACTTGAGCTGAGGTCATGATCTCGCATTTGATTAGTTGAAGCCCCATATCTGGCTCTGCGCACAGCTCAGAGCCTGAGTCCTGCTTCAGATTCTGTATCTCCCTCTCTCTCTGACCGCCCCCCCACCATGCTTTGTCTGTCTCTCAAAAAAATAAATAAACATTAAAACAAAAGACAGTTTCAAAACTCATCAAGGTGTACATCTTTAAATACATGCAGCTTTTTTGCATATCAATTGTGTCTCAAGAAAGGTGGGTGGGGGGAAGACACAGTATTTCTTGTCCTTTTCCCTTTCTGAGTAATTATCTTAAAGCCAAAAGGTGAACCAAGCAAAATGGGCATCCACACCAAAAAAGCTAAAGGAGGACAGCTAGAGAGGTGTCAGCAGTGTCCCAGAGCTGAGAGTCAGAGCCCAAGCAGCGTGAAGAGGGGCTTGGCACAGAAGCATCGCCTGGTGCAGTACTGGTGTCTACATAGCACAGCTGCCACACACGTTATCTAAGCTCTAGAAGAGGATATCCATACATGGAGGAGACGGTGGTGATGAGAAATTGCATCCCATACGGGAGGACTCATTGAGCAAGTACCAGTACATACATATAAAAAAAAATAATGGAACCAGGTTTCTCATTGTTAGAGAAAGAAGTTAAAAACTTTGAAAGGTAGAAAACTTGAATGAACCCCATGGTGTTAGATTATAACTGGAGGTACTGGTGTGAACTCAAGAATCTCAACATATATAGATATAGAGAGAAATAAGCTAATATTTAAATGTGTCAATGTGTTGTGTGTGTGTGTGTGTGTGTACGTGTGTGCGTGCGTGTGTGCCTATACATACACATATTCCCTAGCTCTGTTTACTGAAAGAACCTTCAAGCAGCAACATCCTAATAATTATGAATACTTCTGTCACATGACTTTGGCTTCTCAGTACCATGCTCCATTAAAGAAAGCAAGATTACCTGGAAAAATGGCTGAACCCAGATTATGCAGGGGAAAGTATACATTGGGTCTAAAACATTTTTTGTGTGTCAGAAAGTAGAAAGTGATTGAGATAAATCAAAAGAACACAGGAGTCAGACTGAAGTAATGAGCTAAATGTGACAATTTGGGCACCAAAATATTGATAGTTGCAGACTGAATTAACCCAAGTGGGAAACCAATTGTCTATATTGATATAAATAGCAGGAAAATTAATTAATTAATTGATGTGGAATGAGACACTTGTTTTTGTTTCGGAATAGGGTATTTAACTTTAATAAGAATGTTTTAATTATGACTCAGGAGAATGTGAACATATATTACTAATATAATTAAAAATTAACTATAAAAATAGAGCTCATGGCCTGAAGGTTCTTTCTTACCTTCTATTTGGGGGGAATGTAGTACATTGTGAGAGCTCCAGGATTTCTATGTACATCATATTTTTCCAGTTCCTCCTTGTAGTAGCTGACTAGCTACAGGAAAAATAAAGAGAGAGGAATGTAAAATGGCTCTTGTGTTTCTTGTTTGGATGTTCAGGTGCTACTAACACTCAGAATGTCTGGGAAAGGGAAGGTTCAAGATGAAAGAAGACAACAGGTTAAGTTTGGAAGATCTTACACTGAGGATGTTTTAGCAAGCAGGTGGTTTCACTACCTAAAACTCAGAGGAGAATCCAGCACTTGAAACACCTAACCACATGAGTGGATAACTCATCTAAGGAGGCTGGAGGAGGAGAAAGCATTTGGTCCAGGGCAGATTCCTGGGTTAATCAGACGTTTAGGAAAAGCTCTGTGCTGTTTGGAACAGGACAGATCATAAGCAAGTACAATTATGACCAAACATGGTAAACAAAACACTAAAATTTCAAAAAGTCAGAAACCACCCAAATGTCAACATAAAGTGGAATTTAATATTCTACCACTTAATAAAATATTATCATACAAAAGTTATGAAAGTTTATAATAACATAAAAATGTTTATGATAGTGTTTTTCATTTGAAATACGTACTATTTAAGCAATATTAAAAACAATCATAGCAAGGGGTGCCTGGGTGACTCATTTGGTTAAGCCCAGGACTTCAGCCTCGGTCATGATCTCAAGGTTCAGTTGGTGGGTTCCAGTCCCCAGTTAGGCTATTTGCTGGCAGCTCAGAGTCTGAGCTGCTTCAGATTCTGTGGCTCTGTCTCTGCCCCTCCCACCCTCTCTCTCTCTCTCTCTCTCTCTCTCTCTCAAAAATAAACATTAAATTTTTTTTTAATAGGCATTGCAAAATCTCTAAGAAAATGGATGAAAAAGTTAATAGTAATTATTTTGAAGGTGGTAATCTATGAGGTTTCTCCTCTACTTTTCCATATCTTTCAAATACACTAATAGTGCATTTTCTAATAGTGGAAATAGTCACAAATACAATTCTCTTCCACCTCTTATTATGATAAACATACTGATACTTCCTACCACAGAACCGGAACACACAGTAGGCATGACTATATCAATAACTGCAGTTTAAGGGAATTACCTGAGAGGTTCCGTCTAATAAAAAACAGGTAACCTGCCTGCTGGAGAGGATAACGTCCAGCCTTGCAAGGCATGACAAAATGGTTCTGCCTCTACCTCTCTGCCCAGAATGCCTCGATTGGGTTCTATGTGGCGTTCCCCGAACCATTCCTACTAGACTCACCACTAGATCCCAGCAGCAATAAAGGTCTTGTTGGCTCCCTTGAAACCCTGGCAAACTGTGAGCATCCTTCCAGTTACTGGTTCCCCAGGGAATCAGAAACGAGGACGGCTAATTTAGTGTATGAACTTTCATCTTGACGCCTCACTGTCCTAACCCGTGCAGGCACGTCCAAGGGATTGGGTTCTAGGGGCTGGAAGGCCCCATGTGGTCACCATCAGCACCCCCACCCTGTTCAGTAACATCGACCCTTAACACTACTCAAAACTTCATTTGTTCATTCCAGGTCTCAGGGCCACCCCTATTAGATATTATTAATTCTGCACAAAATAGCTGAGATCTGAGACTTAGGTTTCTTGGGCAAGACCAGGAAGCTGGTGTAAAGTGGAGTCTTAACAGCAG
>CM053568.1:67352617-67370787 GCA_028646485.1 Cryptoprocta ferox
AAAGTCTATTTTGTCAACCCTTGTGACTTGTGAAAGGAAGTGATACTTTGACAGTTCCAAACCTAAGCCTCCAAAGATATAGTACATTTTATGTGCTTGTTCTCCATACCCCTTTCACCACAAGAACATGCCTACAGGAGAATGGCACACATGCAATAGGGATAAGTCTAATGACCCACACATATGAGAGAGCAGGTCAGGATTAGCATAGTCACCTGACAGTTCACAGCTGACCAAAGACACATGAATGAGCTTCACCAAGCTCAGTCCAAATCAGTAAAAACCACCCAGCTCAGTTATAGACTTAGCTGTTCTAAGCTTCTGGCTGCTACTCGAAACTTCTAAATATAAGAATATTTAAAAAATTTTTAATGCAGCTATAACTAACCGATACCTACCTCTAGCTTATTTAAGTGACTTCCTTATTTAACTGCCATAATAATATAGATAATTAATAGCAAGTACCTTTAAAAACTCTACGTAAATTACTACTAATAAATTAAGTGTTAGGAAAGTATTAAATTAAAAACCTACAAATGCTTCATTGCTTATAATGATCTGCATGTTTCATCTATTGGAATTAAGTATTAAATTTAGGCCCAACTGCAAAAACTGGCTCAGTTACAGATGAGCAGATGGCACCTATTCAAATAGCAAGAAGAGCTTGATTCACAGATTTGAAAAGGTTTAAAAACTCAAGACAATAAAATTATTTTCTTATGTCACTGATTTTTAAGTGAAGAGATTATTTTGGCAACTTAAATCATTCATTTCAATTTTTAAAAACTTGATTGCACTTAGACCTACTTTTAAATTTCCTTTAAGACTAGCTTAGTCTGGGAGATTTCAGCTCTAAGTGCTGATATTCAGCCGGCTGCCACTCCCTTCTCCTACAATACCTATAAGGAACCAAAAAAAAGAGATTAAGTACAGTAACATTTAAAACTGACTAACTACCATCTAAATCTGGAGGGAATTTCCTTTAACTATTAAACCAGTGAAGCTGAAATGAGCAGAGCAAGTAATGGCTGATCCACACATCACTCTGAAAACAAGGATGGCCCACATAGAGAATACAAAATTTTCTGTCTCATTCACTCTGACCCTCTGGCTTGGAGAAACATGCCTATAACCAACCAGAAAAAAAAAAATTATTGGAAGGACATATGATATAGCCATAATGCCCTTTCCACTTCCCTTTCTTAAACTGCTCAACATCTTTTTACATCCTGCGGCACCCAAAAAATAAGAGGACAGAGGAGGCAGAGCATATATGAGGATTAGAAGTCACATATTACATTCTGGTGGCAGGATTCATAGTTTTATATGGTGGGGAGAAGAGACTGGAAGAGACTTTAAAAGTTTCTTTTAGGACACTAATAAATACTTCATTAACTCAGATTGCCAGAGAATCAAATGTGGGGCTAAGAGTCAATGCTATCATACTTTGGCTAAAACAACCAACTTGGGGGGTGCCTGGGTGGCTCAATCAGTTGATCATCTGACTGCGGCTCAAGTCACAATCTTGTGGTTCATGAGTTTGAGCCTCACATCAGGCTCTGTGCTGACAGCTCAGAGCCTGGAGCCTGCTTTGGATTCTGTGTCTCCCTCTCTCTCAACCTCTCCCCCATTCGTGCTCTGTCTGTCTCTCTCTCAAAAACAAACATTACAAAAATTTTTTTTAAAAAAGCAACTTGGTAAATTCCTACAATCTAAACACTAGAATTTATACTAGAAATTCAGTATATCTAACCATCTTGCAGCTAGATTTGGGTTCAGTCAACTCCTGAGTACACAATAAAAGAAACCTATCTTCATATACACTTTGTTGGGAGATACTAGATTAAGGATAGATATAATATTTTAAGGAGTTAAAAAAAAGAAAAGAATTATTGAAATAGACACAGTGGGCTTCCATTTCTGAGAATATGGAGTAGATGTACTTCTCCTTATTTTTCCTGCTAAGTAGAACTAAAGAAACCTGAATGTCTTTTATATAAAACAAATATAAAAGCACTTTGAAAAGCAGGGAAAAGAAGGAGGACTAACTAGCAAACTCAGGACTGAAGGAAGGATGTGATGGTGAGTTCCCTTGGTTTTCTCATCACCTCATATATCCTAAATTTGGCACTGAAAAATCTTGAAAAATCTGAAAGCCAGAAAATGCCAAAGGGTACAGACAAAGAAAAAAAAAAGCCCCCAAAGAAACCTACTCTCTCTCTCTCTCTCTAGCTAAAGGACCAGGAAGGGATATCCTTATATGACACAAAACTTTTTGACAATAACAACTTTACTGCAGCCAAACACCATACGCCATATGCTAGGAAGCATATAAATTAAATAAAAATAATAATAACAATCAATACATGTCAACACTGTAATGACAGTCATGTAAGAACTATTTGAGAAAAAATTGCAAAGCTATCATACTATAGATTTGGACAAATGTATAATGACATGGTCTTACTGTATCATAAGGAATATTTTAACTGTTCTTAAAATTATCTGTGCTCAACCTATACCTTACCACCCCCAACATTCTCTGGCAACCACTAATGTTTGTAATGTTTCCATAGTTTTGCCTTTTCCAAAATGTCATATAGTTTGAATCACACAGTATGCATGTAGCCTTTCCAGAGTGTTTTTTTTTTACTTAGTAATATGCATTTAAGTTTCTTGCATGTCTCTTCATGATTTGATAGTTCATTTCTTTTTAGTGCTGAAAAATATCCCATTGTATGGATGTACCATGGTTGATTTATCCACTCACCAACTGAAAGGCATATTGGTTGTCTCCAAGTTTCAGCACTTAGACTAAGCTATTAAAATCATCAATGTGGCAGTTATTTTGTGGACACAAATTTTCAACTCCCGTGGGTAAATACCAAGAGGTGCAATTGTTGAATCATATTGCAAGAATATGTTTGGTTTTACAAAAAACTGCTAGACTGTATTCCAAAGTGGCTGTATAATTTTGCATTCTCACTAGCAATGAATAAGATCTGTTACTTCACATCCCCACTGGCATTTGGTTTTTGGATTTTGGCCATTCTAATAGGCTTGTAGTCGTATCTCACAGTCATTTTAATTTGCATTTCTCTGATGACATATGATGTGGTACATTTTTTTATATGCTTATTTGCTATTTGTATAAACCCACAAAATGTACAACACTAAGAGTGAACCCTAATGTAAACCATGAAATTCGGGTGATAATGATATGTCAGTGTAGATTCACCAATTGTAACAAATGCACTTCTCTGGTGGGGCATATGATCATGAGAAAGGCTATGAATGTGTGAGAACAAGAGGTTTATGGAAACTCTTTGTACCTTTTTCTCAATTTTTCTGTAAACCTAAACCTATCTAAAAACTAAAATAAGGTCTTTAAATATGAGAAAGAAAAGCCATCGTAAAAATGCATCAACAAATAATTATAAACACACTTGACAAAAATGGAAAATACTGAGAATCTCAGTAAAAAATACAAAATCTCAGCAAAGACATAGAAGATGTAGAGAAGGACCAAATGGAAATATTGGAATTAAGAAATATAATAAAAAATTAAATTAAAATTAAAATAAAAAATAAAAAACTGCAATAAAAATAAAAATAAAAAATAGAAAACCCAAATAAAAATAAAAACAAAAAATAAAAAACCCAATGTATGAGCACAACAGAGGAATGGAAGTGACAGGGAAAGAATCACTAGGTTTAAAATAGTACAATATAAATTATCCAATCTGAACAACAGATAAAAATAGATTTTAAAAAAATGAACATACCCTCAAGAATTTGTGATTCTCTTGTGATTAGAGACCTAATATTTGTGTGATGAAAGTCACAAGTTAGAAGAGGAAGAAGATGAGGTTGAGAAAGTACTTAAGGAAATAATAGAAGAAAGTTCCCAAATTTGGCAAAAGACATAAACCTAAAAAT
Organism: Cryptoprocta ferox; assembly: GCA_028646485.1. NCBI lineage: Eukaryota > Metazoa > Chordata > Mammalia > Carnivora > Eupleridae > Cryptoprocta > Cryptoprocta ferox. The sequence continues at coordinate 67,356,557 of CM053568.1, forward strand.
CAAGATGATAAGCAAACCCAAACAGGATAAATAACAACAACAACAAAAATCCATATCAAGACAAAAAACAGTTATACTTCTGAGAACTAAAGACAAAACAAAAACTTCAAATTATCTAGAGAAATGACACCTTAACTACACTGTCAAATGACAGTGAGTTTCTCACCAGAAACCATGGAGACCAGAAGGAAGTGGTACGATCATTTTTTTCAAGTATCAAAATGAAATAGTTCTGAAATCAGAATCCTATATTCGATGAAATTATCCTTCAGAAATGAAAGCAAAATCACTATATTCTCAAATGAAGAAAAACAAGAGAATATATTGCCAACAGATATACCCTTTTAAAAAATGGTTTCAGGGGACACCCTAGAGCCTTCTTTGGATTCTGTGTCTCCATCTCTCTCTGCCCCTCCCCTGCTCATGCTCTGTCTCTCTCTGTCTCTCAAAAATAAAATAAAGTGTTAAAAAAATTTAAGTGTAAAGGACATTATCTAAATGAAATCAAATAATTTCCTTTACACTTAAATTGTAATAATAATGTGACATTAAGAATGAAGAAAAGTCAGTAAGCAAATATACTGATCATTAGGATTGAGTTTCCTTCTCCTCTTGAGTCTCCTAAAGTTTGTTTGATGGTTCAAACACAAGTATAACCCTATCTGATGTGGTTATAAATGTGTATAGAGGAAATATTTAGGGCAATTTTCTTATAAATGGTAGAAGGCAAAAGAAAGTAAAAGGAGGTAAGGTTTCTACACTTCAATGCAAACTAATAGCTATATGTACAGATAATGTAATACTTACAGCAACCATTAAGAAGCTATATATAGAGAGATACTCAAAACCACTATAAATAAATCAAAATTAAAAATTCAAAAAAATTTAATTCACAAAAAGGCAAGAAAAAGACAAGAAAGGTTAAAAAACAGGGAACAAGAGAAAAAAATTAAAATAGCAGACTTAGGCCCTAACATATCAAAATTGCATTAATATACATACTCTAAATACACTAATTAAGAGACAGAAATTAGACATTGGATTAAGAAGGATGACCCAACTATATGCTACCTGCAAGAAATTCATTTCAAATATAACAATATAGATAGGTTAAAAGTAAAAGGATGAAAAAAGATATAAAGTAAAAATTAATTTTAAAAAAGTAGCTGCATTAAAGCAGATAAAATGAACTACAGAGCAAATAAAATTACAAGAAACAATGAGGGACATTATATAATGATATAAACATCAATCCACCGAGAAGATTAACAATCTTAAATATGTATGTACCAAACAGCACAGCTACAAATATGCAAAGCAAAACCTGTTAGAACTGCAAAGAAATAGAAAAATGTACAATTATAGTTGAAGACATCAACACTCCTCTCTCAACTATTCATAGAACAACTAGGATGAAAAGCAGCAAGGATACAGAAGAACTCAACCACATCATCAGCCAAGGGACTTGATCAATATTCATAGAACTTTCCACTCAGAGAGGAGAATATACATTCTTTTCAAATGCCCATAGAAAATATAAAAGATAAACTATGTCCAGGACAATAAAATGAACTGTAACAAATTTAAAATAATTGAATTTATAGGCTGTGTTCTTTGACTGCAATGAAATTAAACTTGAAATCAATAAAGGAAAGATAATAGGAAAATCTCCAAACACTTGGAATCTAAATAAAGCCGTTCTGAATAAAAAATGGTTTTAAAAAAGTCTGAAAGGGAATAATAAAATATTAGATAAATGGATGAAAATTAAAATGTAACATATCAAAATCTGTGAGACACAGTAAAAACAGTGCTAAGGGGGAAATTTATCATATAAAATGCATACATCAGAAAGGAAAAGTCTCTATGAATAATACATTCCCAAATCAAGAACCTAGAAAAAGAACAAACCCAAAGTAACCATAAGGAAGAAAACAATAAAAATAAGAGCAGAAATTAATGAAATAAAAATGGGAAAAATAAGAAAAAAAATCAGTGAAACAAAGAGCTGGTTTTTTTAATAAATCAATAACACTGACAGTGCTCTAGCAGGAATGATAAAGAAAAAAATGACACAAATTTCAAAATCAGTAATGAAACAAAGGATATAAGTACAGATCCTATAGATATTTAAAAGATAATAAAAAAATAAACAACTCTAGACACTTAGATGAAATGGACAAATTCTTCAAAAATCACAAGTTATTGCAACTCACAAAATATGAAATATTAGGTGAATAGCCCCATAACTAATAAGAAACTTGAATTATAATTTTTAAACTCCAATAAAAGAATTTCCAAGCTGAGATGGTTGTACTAGAGAAATGAACAAAATGTTTAAAGAAGAATATCAGTTATGGGGCACCTGGGTGGCTCAATTAAGCATCTGACTCTTGATTTTGGCTCAGGTCATGATCTCATAGTCGTGAGATCGAGCCCTGTGTCAGGCTCCAGGCTGGGTGTGAAGCCTTCTTGGGATCTCTCTCTTCCTCCCCATCTGCCTCTCTCTCTTTTTCCTTCTCTCAAAAACAAAATGAGAGTGAGAGAGAGAGGGAGAGAGAGAGAGAGAAAGGAAGGAAGGAAGGAAGGAAGGAAGGAAGGAAGGAAGGAAGGAAGGAAGGAAGGAAGAAAGAAAGGAAAGAGAGGAAATCAGTTCTACACAATCTCTTCCAAAATACAGAAGAGAAAACCGCACTTCCCAGTTCATTTTATGAAGCTAGTGTTACTGTGATACCAAAACCAGACAGACAAGTCACACACACATACAAAACTACAGACCAATATCCTCATGAGTATAGGTGTAAAAATCCTTAAAAATATATTAACAAATAGAATTCCCCAATACATAAAACAAATTATACATCCTGACTAACTGAAAATTATTCTGGGGATGAAAGCCTGGCTCAATATTGAAAAAGAAAAACTATCAGTGGTTTAATAAAGTATCAATAGACAAGCTGTCAATGTAATCTAACAGGCTAAAGATACTCACAGAATATCAATCCAGATAAAACATTTGACAAAGTTCAACATCCATTCATGTTTTAATAACTCAGAAAAAATAGACAAAAAAGGGAAGTTCCTTGATAGGGAACATCTACAAAGAAACCTACTACTAACACAATACTTAAGGGTAAAAACTAAGGTTGGGAACTAAGGGGGTCCGCACTCATCACTCTTACTCAGATATTAAAAATAAATTCTAATCAGTTCAGTAAGCAAAACTAATGAATGAAGATCAGGAAAAAATAGTCTATATTTGTATATGACAGAATTATGTACATTGAAATTCTTAAGGAACTTAAAGAAAACTATAGAATTAAGTGAGTTCAACAAGATCACATGATATACAGTAAACATTTTTGTATTTTTACATATTAGCAATGAGCATGTGAATCCCAAAATTAAAAAAAAAAGAATTCCTTTCACAATTGCTTAAAAAATATATAGGACTTGTATACTGAAAACTACACAACACTGATGAATAAATTCAAAGACTATCTGAAGAAAATGTTTAATGTGTTCATGGATTGGAAACTCATCACAGTAAAGATACCATTTCTCCCCAACTTGATGCAATGGCATAACATAATTCCTATCAAAATCCCAGCAAGACTTCTTGTAAACAATATTATGCTAAAATGTATATAAAAAGATACAATAATTAGAATAGCTAAAATGATTTTGACAAAGAAGAATAAAGTGGTAGGAATACATCTACATGGTTTTAAAATTTATTATATAGTATATATTTATATATGTTTTCATTTATGTGTATTTATATATGCATGTGTATATGTGTGTATGTATATGTATTTAAATATAATTATTATAGTAATATATATATAATAGTCAAGATTATGTGGCATTAGTAGAGAAACAACACATGGCTCAATGGAACATAATAAAGAACCCAGAAACAAATTCACACAAATATTCCCAACTGATTTTGACAAAGTATAAAAACAATTTGATAGAGGAGGAGAAGCAGTGGCGGCAGCTACTCAACCTAAGTCTCACACTATATAAAAGTTTTCTCAAAATGAATCACAGATTTAAATGTAAAACTACAAAGCTTTTAGAAAAAAACATAAAAGAAACCCTTTGGAATCTAAAGCTTGGCAAAGAATTCATAGACTGACACCAAGGGCACAATCCGTACAAAAACAAAGAGAGAGAGATAAGCAGAACATGACAAATAGTCTATGCTAATAATATGATTTATGGTGGGAGGTGAGGGGGCCTTGGGTGGGGAGGCTTTGAGCCACGTGGCAGCACCTTAACCTCTGGAAGGGCTACAGACTAAGGTTAGTCACATAGGTGGTCAACCATAGGTACATGACCAAGCCCCGATAAAAGCTTTGTAGTTGGTGTCTCCTCTACCCTGCCTTACGCATCTCTTGCCTTGGTTGATTTTAATCTGTTTTCTTTTCACTGTAATAAACTGTAACTGTGAGTATAACAGCTTTGTGGCATTCCATGAATACTTCTAATGAACTTTGAAAGGGCAGTCTTGGAGACACCCAAAATTGCAGCTGGTGTAGAAGTGAAGGTGCCTTGGGGACCTCCTGAACTCTGCAGAGAGAGAGAAAAAAGAAAAGCTAGCATAAAATCACTCGAAGGCCAGATGATTTTACTGTTGGTTATTTGTAACTTCTTTAAATTTTTTTTATGTCTTTATTTTATTTTAAGAGAGAGAGACAGAGAGTGAGCAGGGAAGGGGCAGAGAGAGAGGGAGACACAGAATCTGAAGCAGGCTCCAGGCTCTGAGCTGTCAGCACAGAGCCAGATGTGGGGTTTGAACCCACAGACTGTGAGATCATGACCTGAGCCAAAGTCGGATGCTTAACTGACTGAGCCACCCAGGTGCCCCAATTATTTGTAACTTCTAATGAATAAATGATGCCCATGTTATAGAAATTACATACAAATATTTTTAAAGATGCAAAATGACAAAATTAATCTTATGAAATTAAAGGTTTATTTTAATATATATCATTTCCCCTAGAAAGAATATATTATTTTATATTCCTGCCAAAGAAGAGTTACAAAATGCTTATCTAATTTCACCTTTGCCATTATTAAATATTGATGTACATTTTTTTCTAATATTGTTGTATACTTCAGTTTTTGTTTAAGGATGCTATTCGACAATATACCTTCTAACTGCTTATTTCAGGCATATAAAAAATGAGTTTATTTTTTTCTCATGCAATGCCTATTCTGCAGAGTGGTCTGGTTTTGGAGCAGCAACCAAACTCACAATACAGAATGGGCTTCATGCAACTTTAAGTCAATTTAACATTAGGAAAGATACAGATAGACAAGAAAACAGCATACACAACAACAACATAGAAGAGGTTTTATGATTTTCAGGCACAGCTTCCAGTATCCCAGCTACTTCACACTTGATATATTCATGGACATTGGGAGATAAGGCTGTGTGGGAAGACCATCTCAACTTAGTGAAGCCATCAGTTCCAGGAGCCCTTCAATGTTTTTTTTTTTTTTTCTTTAGTTTATTTATTTATTTTGAGAGAGAGAGAGTGCCTATGCACTTAGGGTAGGGGCAGAGAGAGAAGAAGAGAGAGAGAATCCTAAGAAAGCTCCACACTGTCAGTGCAGAGCCCAATGTGGGGCATGATCGCACCAACCATGAGATCATGACCTGAGCCAAAGTTGGACCCTTAACCAACTGAACCACCCAGGTCCCCCCATGTAATTCTGTCTTTTAGAGTTTATTATTTTGTGTTTGTGAGTGTTATAGGTAAATAGTTATTTCATATGAAAATTATGAATGAGGTGTTTATATTAAGGCTATAATCTCTGAAACCAGTGTGCCTGGGAAAAAATCCCAACTTGTGTGCTTACTTAAGTTACTTTAATTCTCCATCCTTTACCTGTGAAGTGAAGATAACAATGGCATCTACCTAATGGAATTACTTTATCAATGCAGTAAGTTAATGGATATAAGGCAATTAATTCTGGCACCTAATATTGTATTAGATGCTATTTTATTTTCTTGCTCAGTAGTTGTAGCTCTTATTTCTACCTAATGGCTCAGTGCAAGATCAGTTTCCGAAACAATTTAATATAGTGATCTTTGATAATAAGTATACTTGCTCCTAATTCTTGTGGAGAACTCTTTAGTGCTCATTGGTAAAAGAGCCTTATTGTTAAGTTTAAGACATTGTTATTACCACTTATTTTAACCATGTGTGTTTATATTTGTATATTTTTAGGTTGATTTTGGCCACAAGTAACAGATATCAACATACTGACTGAACTATGTCACCATAAACAAAAAACACTTCTTTCCTATCCATATTTATCCACTCCATATTTAAATTGTTTTCCATTATGGTCTGATGGTGGATTCCAACAATAGAACTGTACATATTAACACTGAGCAAATGAGAAAAGTCAATTTCTTGCAACTCTCTTGAGAGTAAGAAATCTGCTTTCCTAATAAACTTAAGTTTACCTGTCCCTGAATTAATCATTGACTGCAGGAAGAGATTGGCCTAAATTAACCAGGACCTAAATTAGTCAAGAAAGATGTAATCAGTGTTGGGAAGTCACCCACAATACTCACTGCCAGGAGATTCCCCATCATGCCTTGTTTTAAAAAAACAAATTTTTAAAAACCTGTATGTTTATTGATTTTAATCAGATATGTTTCTGCTATCTAATGAAGCTTAATTTAAAAAATTAACTTGGTAAAGTTTTTGGCATATGTTAATATATTTATTTCCTAATTATTAAACCATCCTTACAGTCTTGGTGTAAATCCTACATGGTCATAGTGGATGATTCATACATAATTCAGTTACATTTATTATTTTAGTATTTTTGAAGGATCTATAATTGATAAATGAATTCTATCAACTTGTATGTATGACTGCTATTTATATTATATTACATATTATATTTTTAATAGTCTTTTGAGATACTTCACATCCCATATCCAACCATTTAAAATATACAGTTATGTAGCTCTTATTAAATTCAGAGTAATGCATCCCTTGCCACAATCAATTTTAGAACATTTTCTCATTGTAAAAAGAAACCTCATCTTTAGCTGAGACCCCTCGCCACTACACTGTGTTTCTTCCCCCCCACCAGTCCTAGACAACCACTAATTTGACATCTATCTCTATAGATTTGCCTGTTCTAGACGTTTCATATACATGGAATCATACAATATGTATCCTTTCTGTTTCTTTTCCTTAGTATGTTTTGAAGTGCTTTCTACTATTTAAAATTGGTATTTTGTATCATCTGAATGTTAATTTTGTTTTCTTTGTACACCACTAAAATCCAGTGTCCATGAGAGCAAAAGTATATCTCTATTGTTCACTGCTATATTTTTAGAATCCCTCATATAATATTAAGTGCTAAAGGAATATGTCTTGAAATAATACTTCCTCCATTTTCTTCCTTTTTTTTAAATGTGCATTTATTTTTGAGAGAGAGAAAGAGACAGAGGGTGAAGCAGGTGAGGGGCAAAGAGAGATGGAGACACAATTCGAAGCAGGCCCCAGGCTCAGCTGTCAGCACAGAGCCTCACATGGGGATCGAACTCATGAGCCATGAAATCATGACCTGAACCAAACTCAGATACTTAACTGACTGAGCCACTCAGGCACCCCTTCCCCCATTTTCTAAAATAAGTATTTATTACTTTTTATTAAGGCACGTTCAATCATTATTTTTACATGTGCATATGTATTTAGAATCTGTACTTGAATAAATTTTATTCACTAATTTATAAATAGGCACATTTCTGTGTATGGGAATTTATGCATGACATAATTCTAATCCAAAAAATGTTGCTTCTAATCACAAGTCTGTATACCAAAACATCAAACTTTTAGTTATTTCCTTTGCTCAAAAAAATATATATTTAGGAAGTATACTTCTAAAACCTTTTTTGATTTTATATTTTCCACCTTATTCTCAATTTCTGCACCAAAAAATATAATCTGAGGGGTGCAAAAAATATAATTAGATAAATAATATAATTCAAGGGAATAAACTTGGGCCTCACTAATGAAATGTTTTCATAAGACTTCTTCCTTAATAAATGCAATTTAAAACATATGTTTTCACCTTTGAAATGAACATTTCATTCATTCTGAATGAACATTCATTCAGAAATGAAGTTCTGACTGATTATCAGGGTTACACAATAAAAAGGAGAGTCTTGATGAAAATTTCATTCAGTAATACATGTGGAGCTTTGTGATTCTCCAGGAGAAACACTGGGTCCAAACAACAGCTGTTTGACTGAAATAGTGAAGGCCAGTTCAAACTAGTTTCAGCAAAAAGCAAATTTAATGATTTACTGAATCAGGAAGCTATGGATACATATGACGTCTGACATAAGAAAATCAATGGGCTCAAACAATATTATCAGGGCTGTCTTTCTCTCTCCATTTCATGATTCTATTACTCTACCTATCTACATTCTGCATGCACCTATCCTCACAAGGTAGTCCATATAGCCACCAGGAAGCCAACCATATCTTTCCAGCTTACCATCCCCAGCTTAACATTTCCAGAAATAGAATTTCACCCTCCATCCATATATCAATACTATGGGATTCTCTGCTTTACTCTTACCCAAAGTTGGTCAAACTCAAGGTTTAAGGTAATCCTCCAGATTGCAAAATCTGCCCAAGACTTCTGACACCAACTGCAACGATCAAGCCAAAGTGCAAAATCAGAGGGACAGTCCATAAGACTGGTTTTTAAACATTAGTCACAAGTTCAGGGTCCCAAAGGGTGGTACCTTCACTTCAGGTAAGCTAGCTACAAATCCAAGAGTTCCCATGTCCACCCTCAGTTTCAATAATTCTCTAGAACACCCCACAGAACTCAGGAAAATATTAGACTTATTATTATAGTTTTATTAGAGCAAAAGGTACACATTAGAGCAAGCCAAAGGAAAAGATGCCTAAGGAGAAAGTCTGGAGGAGTTAGTGAGGCAAATTTTCTTTATCCTCAGGGACACATTAACCCTCCCAGCACCAAAGTATGACAATACTCTAAAAGCACTGCCAGCTAAGGAAGCTGACCCAAGTTCCATGTCTAGATTTTTTATTGGGGTTTAATATATAGGTATGATTGATTGAATAATTGCCTATATGGTTTAACTCAGTCTCCAGTCCACATGCTTCCCAGAAGTTGGTCTGACACCATATGGTCTGAGGGGCCCACCAGTGTAAAAAAGGAAGTCATATCAAGAAATTCCAAGAATTTAGAGGTTGCCTCTTAGGAGTAGGGCAAATTCTTTATTACACAGCCCTACTTGCCTATCCTTAAAGGAATTGTTATTAAGGCTTAGTGAATGAAATAATTGTTTAAACTGGATCATGTTTCCATCCCCCTGATGGGTGAATGGGGTGCTGGAGAGAAATTTCCCAGAAGGAATTATAAGAATAACACTAGGATAATACATATGTAGAACACACATAACCTTGACTCCACTACACATGGTCACAAACATTACAGTAGTCCCCCCCCCCACCTTATGCATGATTTTGCTCTCTGAGGTCATCCTCAGTCAGGAAACAGACGATCTTCCTTCTGACCAATCATCAGAAGGTCAGTAGTAGCCTAACGCTACATCACGATGCCTTGTATCATTCACCTCACTTCATCTCATCACAGATGCATTTTATCATCTCACATCATCCACAAGAAAAAGAATGAGTACAGTACAATAAAATGAGAGACCACATTCATATGATTTATATTATACTAAATTGAAATTGTTGTATTTTATTTTTTGCTATTGTTAATCTCTTACTGTGCATAATTTATAAAATTAAACTTTATCATAGGTATGTATGTAGAGGAAAAAACTTTACTTCAGTAAGGCTGCAAGATACAAAACTAATGTACCTAAATATGTTGCATTTCTGTGGCTCCAAATTAAAAGCCACAGCTCATATTTGGCAAGTAAGGTAACCAAATTACAGTGATCACTACACCTAGGAAAAGCAGAACTCAGAAGAATCACTTTTGAATGCTTTAAAAGGAGAACAAAGTGCACAAAGGAAAGATATTTCTGATGGGAAACAAAAGTCCTGATTTCATGCTTCCTTCCCACCACTTTATGTACTAAGCAACCATGGGCAACTCACTGTATGGACCTTAACTATTACAGATGTCAAGTGGGGATACTAGTACTTATTTTCCTATCTTACTGGACTCTTCATGTGATTTGTTGAGAAAGTATTATACAAAATGAGTGGCACCAGTAGTTATGACTTTTTTTTGCCTTGTGCATATAAAGAAATATTACACAATTAGGACAAAATATGTAACTTCAATTGCTTGCATAATTACTGTGTCAAGAGAGAAAAGTCGTTCCCACTATTCCACAAACAGACACCACACCACATTTTAAAAAGAACATAAAATGTTAATGATATATCTAGTAATATATGTTCTGTCAAGGGATATAAATTAGCTATAGACTTATATATTTAGCAATAATAATAATAGCAGAACTAACCACTGGCAATACAGGCAACCAGAATACTGATACTCACATAGTATGATAGAGGATTCTGAATACCACCTATCAAATACCCAAGCTCCAACTTCCATGGGAACAAATTTCCCAGGCCACATTAGATATATTTAGTTTTATTATATGACAGATCATATGATTTAAACAATCACTTTTAGTCTGAAAGAGCAGATTTCTAAGTTGTGATGAAGGAATGATCTAGGCCCCAACCTAAGTTTCTCATTATTAATAACGATCATCCCTTTGCCAACTAAGAAGATCAAAGGGCTTTACTGATACAATTCTCCATACTCTCTGAGCATCACAATTTTTCACTGAACACTGCATCAAAGCCAGAATCCAAGCCTGGAAATCTTCAACTCACCTTTGACTCCTCTATCCCTTCAACCCCTCACATTCAATCAGTTGTTAAATTTCCTTGGTTTTTCCTTAAGCTATGTCTCAAATTTGTTCTTTTATCTCCAGTTTTCCTGCCACCATTGCAGTCCACATCACCAACTTTTGCCAATACTCTAGTCTCTGGTTTTTTTTTCTCCCTTCAATCTAGCCTTTAAATCCCTGCCCATTATCTCCCTAACATAGTACTTACATCCTGCCACACCCTTGCCCATGAGCCGATACTCCAGTCAATCCTTTGATGCCAGAGGAGGAGCTTTTAAAAGCACTGATGCCCAAGGTCTACTTAAAAAGGTTCTGATTTAATTCATCTGGGACGGAGCATTAATTTCTCCTTAAAGGTTTCTCGGGTGTTTTTAATGGACAGTCAGGTCTGGGAGGCCCTGTGATGAATCACTACTGCCTATTAAGTCAAACTAGAACTCCTGTAGCAGACACTGCAGGTAATATACTCAGATTCGTTCCCATTCTTTTCTATGTGCCCATCCCATGCTTCAGTGAGATTTGCTTCTTTTTCTTTATTTATCTTGAGAGTGAGAGCTTGTGCGGAAGGGGTAGAGAGAGGAGGAGAGAGAATCCCAAGCAGGTGCTGCACTGTCAGCAGGAGGAGCCAAGGGAGGGTTCAAACTCACAAACCCGAGAGATCATGACCTGGGCCAAAATCAAAAGCTGGATGCTTAACTGACCGAGCCACCCAGGTGCCCCAGAGTGACTTGTTTCTAATGGCCATTAGCACATGCTACTCTTCTGATGACTGCCTTTGTGTGACTAGAGCTACTGCATCCTTGCTTCTGCAGAGAAAACAGAAAGGGCCTGGGGATTTACAGGTAGCCTGTCATCAATGCCTAAGTAACGTGGGAGTATGAATGCCTACAGATCCAGGCATATTCTGGGTGTAATTTACACTTTGGAACTCCCTGGCAGGACCAGACTGAGACAGGGACTTTACCTAAAAACACACATACCCTTGCTTGCCTTCTTCTCCTTCCTTTCATTCCCTTACTCATTACAGCTGGGAGCACTTCCTTAAGAAATCACTTGCACACAAATCTCATCACAAGGTCTGCTTATGAAGAATCCAGCCTGTCTGACATCTTGGTCAAAACAGTTCACAACTGGGACCCACCATGTTTTCTGCAATTATCCATCATCTACCGGGAGTGCTAGTTTTCTGATCCACTGTATTTACCCACAGAACTCTAAGACTGTTATTTCCAAGTGACCTCATGACCAGCAAAACTTCCTACCTTTCATAAACAAGCTCTAGAGAGCACTCCCACTCCATGTATAGCCCAAGGCCCTAACCATGATAACTGCTCAACAAATATGGTTTGAACTGGTGTTGCCTCCTCTGTGAAATTTGCTTTGACAATTCTATCACACATAACTCCAGCTTCTATATTTAATGTCATGTCCTCATTCATTTGTTGACTTATTCAACAGATATTTATGTGATTACTAGGCCCCAGGGACTGTGCTCCTCATGGAGAATGAAACAATGAGTAAGGATATTTCTGGCCCCATGGAGCTTACACTCAAGTTAAGGATACAGATGTTCAGCAAATAATCACACAAATAAATGCTGATCTATAACCATGAGCATCTAAGGGGAGACAAATGGTGCTATGAAAGAATATTAAAGTAATACATTTCCTTCGATAGGACGTCTCTGAATAAATAATGAAGAAATGATGACCTAAAATTATTGTCCTGTTCTCTATTTTATGGGTTCTTGGTTGCACCCCTCAAAATCGCATACAAATTTTGTGTGACCATATATCTTCCTATTAATAGATTTTCAAAGGATCCATAACCACAAATTGTGCACCTTGCCAATCCGATAGAAAACATGTATTCTTTATTAATTGCCTCCTATGTGTGCCCTGTCTGTAGGTACCTGTTCATAGAAATGTTAGTATTTTCTTTTGTATTTGATACAATTTAGTATAATGTTAGCCATATGATCATCACTCAATAAATGTTTTCCTCTCCCTGTTTTTAGCCTGAGTATTTCCACAGAACTCAGACTCTCAAAAATAAAGTGTCATTCTTTATTGAATAAGAGCCCATTTTGAGCAGTTGTGGGTCTGATGAAAATGATTATCTTGGTTTTGTTGGGTACCAGGAAAACAAGAGCAACAAAACAGGATTTGCATGCTAAAACCTGCCTGTACTAGACCAGTGCCAAACAATTGTCACTACATAGAAGCTTCAGAGTTCTGCTTCTTCAGGGATTTAACCCTCTCATTCTGGGAACTCCCTGCTGGTTCCCCATCCCAAAACCTTAGTTACCCTAAAAGCATACTTGTTACCGAAAAGGTAAAACCTTAGTTACCCTAAAAGTATACTTGTTACCTAAAAGGTAAAAGCAGAAAACACTCATTTCATACATAAAAAGATGACATCCGATTACCTAATCAAGTATACTGATCAACTTCAAAGAAAAATAGAATAAAAAATTAAAATTTAATTTCAAATGCCACTAAAAAATATCTGTGACTATATATACACTGAAAATGAATATATGTACAGACTAAAAAACTAACATGCAGTTATATATACCAGAAATAAATACTTTTATTTCTTTATAAAGTCACTTAGATGTGTTACAAATAGAAACAAGTATATATAAACCACAGTTCCTAACTAACATCAATAAACACATGAACATAAAATAAGTAAAGAAGATCCTGCCAGATTCCAATATATTTCTAAGGTATTCCTAAAAATAGAACAATTTCAATAATTTGTACTTGAAACCCAGGTCCAGCAGACCTGAAATAATGGTGCAAACTGTGCAAAACACAAAAACCATTAAAATATTAAAGCAGAAAAATATTAAAGCAAGAATTAAATTGAATAATCAAAAGACAAAAAAGCATCAAGTTTATTTTACACACTGATCAAAATCTAAAGAGGGAAAACAACTTGTATAATTCCACATTCTCATTTCATGCTTTTCTTAAACATGAAACTGAGACTTTAAAAGATTGGTTGTTACTAGAATATCCTGAACAGATGACGCCATATGCACACATCAATATTTTAATAGACTGCCACTCTTCAGTGATCCAAACCATTTGGGACCAAACAGCAAATTTAAAAAATTTATTTCCTTTTCCCATAGGTTGACAAGCCGTGTGCCCCTGTCCTCCTGCTCAACACTTCCATCATAGGTGTGCAGATAAAGGGAGAGGACATCAGATACAAACAATGTTGGCACTTTATAACAACTCACATACAAAGTTTGATAAAGTAGTTGAAATCCACAGTTCATTCTCAATGCAAGATT
>CM053568.1:67371287-67388889 GCA_028646485.1 Cryptoprocta ferox
TGGGTTGAATAGACAAAACTCCATAGAATATGGGGGGGGATGACAAACAAAAACTTCATCTTTTCCCTTCACAGGCCCTTTATAACCAATCCACAGACTCATTTTTCTCTTACTCTTTGAAGGAAAAATTGGGTGAAAAGAGATCCCATAATTTCCTTAAACACTCTACTTTTAAGTCAGTTGTAGTGCCAAGAATAAGCTAGCTCAGTAATTAAAATGTCCAGTCCAGTTTAATAATCAAAACACCAAATTCATTTAAAGTTAAAAATTCCCTCTGTCAAATTGGTAGTCCTTTCAGGCTGGGAGAATAAAGAAAGATACGGTCTTACTTTTCTCTAGTTCCCTGCCTTGCCATTTTCTTACCCACCCCATACCCAGTTCTACACACAAATTTGTGTCTGCTTTCTCTAGAGATGCAGCCAAGCAAAGGGAAGAGAAGGAAGCATCAGGAAGTGTCTTGAATCAACTGGTATTATTAGAATCTGAACAAAATAGATTCTTTCTCTCATAAGGTGCTTTCATTTATTTATTCCACAAATATTAATTGAACCCCTGTTATATTCTACGCACTGTTCCAAACACTGAGGACATCTAATAAGAAAAAAAGCCTTTGAGTCTATGGACTTTATAGTGCAGTAGGGGCTATGAGAAAAACATTAAATAGGATAAATAGGGATGAAATAGAGAGCATGTAAGAGGTAAATGCTATTTTACCTAGGTCAATCAAGAAAGCTCTTCCTAGTAAGGTGATATTTGAGCAGAGATTAAAAAAAAAAAAAAACTGAAGGATTTAAGCGAAGCAAATGTCATAGTAAAGAGCATTCCAGCCTGAGAGAATAATAATTGCAAATGCCCTGAGGTAGGCAAATGCTTGGTATGTTCAAAGAACAGCAAGAAGGCCAGTAGCATGGCTAGAGTAGAAGGAGGTAAGGAAAGAATGTTGGAGATGAGGCCGTATGGAGATCCTATGGAAGGTAATCAGAGGCCACTGGGCTTTTTTTTTTTTTTTTTCTGAGTTAAAAAGAGAATCTTATAAGTTTTGAGCAGACATGTAAAATGATACACGTTTTTAAAAAATCACTCTGATCACTCTGGCTTCAAGGTAGAAAATAGACTATAAAGTACACGAGGAAGCAGGAAGACAATTGGGAGGCTACTTTAAGAATTCAGACCAGAGATGATGGTGGCTTGAACCACTATGATAGAGAAGAAGGAAATAGAATTGGATAAATTCTGGATACACTATCAAAGATATAATGATGGACCAATTATGGGATATAGAAGTGAGAAAGAAAGTAAAGCTGATTGCAGAGTTTTGACCTAAGAAACCTAAAGAAAGATGTTACTATCACTGAACTAGGGGAAGATGTGGGAAAATAAGGTTTGATTTAAAAGAAACAAACAAAAACATGGGTTTTATTTTGTACATGTTAATTTAAGCTTCATATTTGACCTCTAAAATAAATATAGAAGTAACTTGTTCAATATTCAAAATTGGAGTTCACAGAAGACCCACCTGGTCACCACACATTGTATTTACAGACATATATGGAAAATATACGGGTAGAAAAGTGATATCAGGCCAAATACCTGAAAAACAACAGTTGAGAGTACATTTAAGGTACTTCAAATTATTAGGAGGAAATATGTTATCAATAAATCAAATATCACATTTCACTAAAGACTCCTTCATTTTAAAACATGCAAGTGTGAAAAAGTATAACATTTTATATCTATTTCCAATGTTAACAATAAATCTTGGAAAGTAAAATGGTAGCTGGCAGCTTAGAAAATTATCAAAAAGATTTTCCAACTAATGAGAAAAAGATTTTTCAAATAAGTGCTTAAAGTGTGAAAAAGTCTAACATTTTGTATTTGATTTTAATGTTAACTATAAATCTTGGAAAGTAAAAGCATAGCTGGCAGTTTAGAAAATTATAAAAAATATTTTCCAGCTAAAGAGAAAAAATTTTAAATAAATGCTTAAAATAAATTTAAAGAGGGATACTCATATTTGCAACATGGAATCAGTTGCATTAATTAAAAATATAAAGCCAGTAAAATATAAGATAATTTATAAAGACATTTTCATATTAAATAATTCATTTCCCTCATTTTAAGTATTAACTATGATTAATCTGATATTTTGCTTCTCTTGACTGTGATAATACAGTATAAATAAATACCTACAAATATGAAATTAGAGATTCTACTCAATTTGACATTTTCTAAGAGGATACATGCAGATTAAACTAACAAATGAAACTCAGTCATATGTGCTTTCATGTTGCACTATAATTCTCCCTGCTACAACCCAAGTCAGAGAGAGGAGGGGGCACCTAGGTGGCTCACAGAGAGGAAAAATTAATACTGGTCTACTAAATATCACTAGTGTTCCATGTTTTAAGAATAGTAGGAGCCTTGTTAAATGTCAATTATATTGTAATTTAAAAAATAATAATAATAGGAGACAGATTTCTCACTATTACAGGAGGAGGTTACAGATAGGGAAAGGGAAAAAGCTAAAATAAACCCTGCAGTGTTGGATGTTTGACTGCAGTTGAAAACTCATAGTGTAGAGTGAAAACTAATGATATAAAATGAATATAGATGCATATTGTGTGTGTGTGTGTGTGTGTGTGTGTGTGTGTGTGTCTACTGAGAAGGTTTGGGAACAACAATACTCCAGTAACAATGAACACACATAGCACCCTTAGCACCCATATTTTGGCTTCTAAATACCATACTCCAGCAAACAGAACCAGGATATCTTACAGAAATGGCTTATTCTAGACTGGTGCAGGGAAAATACCAGATGGTCCTGAATATGGTACTGTATAAGAAAGTAAGAAAATGTTCAAAGAATGATATGTCAGAAAGTACCCAGAAGTTAGTTTCAAGGGGCTCCCACTGTCCAAACCTGTGACAATATGAACATCAAAATAAATATTGATAGTAATAGACTATACTTATCTAAATAAAACAAAAAACTATGAGCCCATTTGAGTAGAAATAAATAAATGAATGAAGAAAGAAAAGTTTGATGAATAAGAAGATATATACATAGTCTTAAAGCGCCTCCCCACAAAACAGTCATTACAAAGAAGAAAACTGTAAAAGTCTGGCACACAAAAAGTTAATCAAGTGATTCAATTGAACATCATTGGTAATAGGATTAATAAACACCAAACATGACGTGATAGGATGAAAGAAGAAATCAGCCGCGCTTGTGTGCTATTCCTACCAAAGACATATAACCTAAAACTAAATATGAGGAAACATCAGACAAACCCAAATGGAGAGACATATTATAAAATTAATGGCTTGTAATATTTAACATTTATGACCATCAACCATCAACTGAGGAAGCATTCCAGACTAAAAGAGACTACTTTTCATTACAAAACTTTTCATTTTTTTTACCATATGCATTTACTTCCTATTCAAAAGTTTTTTCATTAAAAATTTTAAGCAAACAAACACAATTTTTTTTTATTTTTTTAATGTTTATTCATTCTTGAGAGAGAGACAGACAGACAGACAGAGCATGAGCAGAGGAGGGGCAGAGCAAGAGAGGGACACATAATCTGAAGCAGGCTCCAGGCTCTGAGCTAACAAACACAATTTTAAAACCAGGAAGTTTGACCCAGAAATTCCAATTCTAGGTATACTCTAGGAAACCACTTAACAATATGCACAATGAGGCACATACAAAGTTGTTCATGGCAGCATTGTTTATAATAATGAAAAATAGGAAACAAATGAGCAGCAAGCTAAAAAAAAAACTGCTGAATATCCATTTTAAAAAACACTACGCAGCAGTTAAAAGGAATGAGGTACATCCACATGCAATATTATGGGTAGATTTACAAGATGTATGTTGAATTTTTAAAAAAAGACATGCTGCAGAGTAATATGCACACTTAGATACATTTTTATGTGAAATAAATAAACTATACATATTCTAGGTCAATGCATAGCACAGGGTGTATATCATACTCATGACAGTAGTAGAGTGTTTACTTTCTAGGAAGGGGTTATCAGTGGAGGTCTTTAAACTTATGGAGCTGCTTTAATTTTTAATACAGATAATTTAATCATGTATTGCGTACATTTTAAAGATCCATTTAATACATCAACAATAACAACAAAAAGTGACCTACAGGAGCTTGCAGTCTATCTTCGAAATGTAGTGGAAAATGAGAACTCTAGTGTTTCTCTTCTGTCAAGCATAGTTTTCCAACCAATCATCTGATCTTTCAGGAACTGTACCCACTTTATGTTAGCTCAGGAGGCAATCAACCAGTGCTATTCTGATCATAAAGGTGGGCCCATAACCTAGACTGGCCCATCAGTACCTCTGTCCCTATGACCACATTTTTGTTCAGGAATTAGCAAATATTCCATATGAGACCAACCAGAGCATTATTTTTTATTAAGTTACTTTGGATTTGATTTATATCCACTTATATCCAAAATAGTTCTGACAAATATAGGTAGACACATTTAAACAGATATTTTCAATAGGTAAGGCAAGTAAAAGAGAAACACTATATGAAGTGGCATATTACTTAAGATAGGCTGTTATATATTTAATATATGTATGATAAGCTATAAAGTAACCACTAAAAAACACAGAGCTAATAAGTCCCAAAATAGAAGGAAAATGATATAAAAATTACTCAATCCAAATGAGAGGTGAAAAGTGTGAAAGAAGTACAAATAACACAAGGGACAAAGAGCAAATGAATAGCAAGAAAGTAGATCTAAACCCAAGTAAATCAATAATCACATTAAATGTAAACAGTCTATATTAGTTTTCCATTGCTATCATAACAAATTACCACAAACTTAGTGTCTTGAAACAACACAAAGTAATTATCTTACAGTTCTAAACAAGAAAACACTGTTACAGGCCTTATCAGGCTAAAACCAAGATGCCTACATGGTGTATTCCTTCCTGGAGACTCTGTATTTGCTTCCTTGATCATTCAAGTTGTTGGGATAATTAAGACCCTTCCAACTGTAGAAATGAAGTCTATTTCTTTCTGTCTATCAGCTGAGGACTGTAATAACTTCTAGTAACTATCTGAGCTCATGGTTGCCTTCTCCCATCTTCAAAACCAGCAATAGCAGATCAAAGACTCTCTCACATTTTGAATTTCTCCCGCCTCTCATCTGTCTTCAAATCTCTCAGATTTCTGCTGGGAAAAGTTCTCAGATACTAAGGCCTCATGTGATTCTACTGGGCCCACATGGTATTTCAGGATCTCCTCATTTTAAGGACAGCTGATAAACAAATTAAATTCCATCTAAAAATCCAATTATCTTATAACATGTAAAGTCACATATTCACAGGTTCCAAGGATTGGGACTTGAACATCTCCTAGGGGCCATTATTCCACTTACCACATGGTCTAAACACTCATTAAAAGACAGAAACTGTCAAACTGGATTAAAAAGCAAGACCAAACTACACAGTACCCATAAGAAACCCACTTTACATTAAAAAAAAAAAAAAACAACCAACAGTCTAACTTAAAAAAAGAAAGAAAAAGATAAACGATCCTATTCAAAACAAAGCTGGATAAAGGAAAGTGATGCAAAATGGTAGGAGAGGGGACTCTAGGAAGCTTTAAAAAGTTCACCCAACACCAGAGAATCTAGAAATCCACACACATATACACAGCAGGACATATGAACTAAAAGACCTGAGAAAACAATAAGTTTTTTTTTTTACCTGTAGCTAATTTTTATGCTCAATGTAAACAAGAAATAAGTGCTCCAGCACAGAGCCAATCTGCAAAGACCTGGAGTCTATTCTTTCCTTTCCTTCTTTCTTTTTTTTTTTTTTCTTTCTTCCAGTCATTTAGGAAAATCTCAAACAACTAACTGAGGACTAAAGAAACAGGCTTCAAAGACCACACATAACAAAGAATACTCTTTACAAAAATGGTGTAGACCAAATGGAAGTGCTGAATCACTAGATTGAACACCTGAAACTAATATCAACTGGAATTTAATTAAAGTTTTTAAAAAATGAAAAAAGTGTTATTGACTAAATTGTGAAATGATTTCACATATCTGTGAATATATTTAAAAAACATTGAATTATAAACTTTAAATCAGTGGATTGTGTGGTATGTGAAGTATATCTAAATAAAACTCTTTTAAAATAATTTCAAAAGTCACTAAACAATACAACCTACAGCCAACAACAACTAATCCTGGGGATGGGTAGGAATCTGATTTCCAGAGTTACAACATCCTAAAACTCAAAATACCCAGTTTTCAACAATAAACTATGAGGAATGCAGAGAAATAAAAAAAGTATGCTCCATTCACAAGAGAAAAATGGAAATTAACAAAACCTCTTAAGACGTATAGACATTAGACTTACTAGACAAAAACTGTCTTAAATATACTCAAGAGTTAAAGGAAACCATGGGCAAAGAACCAAAGGAAATCAATAAATTGACATCTCAACCAATAGAGAATATCAAAAAAGAGATAGAATTTATAAAATGGAAACAAATAGAAAACTTGAAGCTGAAGGGGTCCCTGAGTGGATCAGTCCGTTAAGCATCTGACTTCGGCTCAGGTCATGATCTTGTGGTTCATGAGTTTGAACCCCATGTCAAACTCTGTGCTGACAGCCCAGAGCGTGGAGCCTGCTTCGGATTCTATGTCTCCCTCTCTCTCTCTGTCCCTCCCCCACTCCCACTCTGTCTCTCTCTGTCTCTGTTTCTCTCTCTCTCTCTTAAAAATAAATAAACACTAAAAAAAAAAAAAAAGACTTACCAAGATAAAATACATTCTGTGGTGAAACATAAACATAAATCTCACACACACAAACAAACCACCACCAGCACCACCACCACCACCACCACCAAATAAATTTAACGGTTCAAATTGGACAAAGTATGTACTCCTACCACAGGGAATTTTTAAAATCAATATCAGAAAAATCTGGGGGCCACTGATTGGCTCAGTAAGTTGATCATCCAACTCTTGATTTCAGCTCAGGTCATGATAACACAGTCTATGGGATCAAGCCCCTCACGGGGCTCAATGCTGAGTGTGGAGCTGCTTTGGATTCTCTCTCAACCTGTCTCTTTGCTCCCCCCTTTGTGCACACACCCTCCCTCAAAATAAATAAACTTTAAAATAAAAGAAAAACCTTTGAAAATCCCCCAAACACAGTAAAACCTTGGATTGCAAGGAACTTGTTCTGGAAGTGTTCCACAAGAAGAGGAAACATTTCTAGTAAATTTTAACTTGATAAACAAGCGATGTCTTGCAATACGAGTAGTACATGATGCCAAACATCACATAATCACAACTGAGCCCATGCTTCTTCTCTCTCTCTTGCTGTTGGACTGTGGGAGATTGTCTCCCATGCTCGGAAGCTCGGTCTCAGGCCATGGTGTTTGGGAGAAATCAGTGATTTTTCAGAACGTTGGAAGGTGCCCACACTGCCACATCTGTAATTTTTGTCACTTCAAAGCACCTATGGATAGTCCTTTGTTTTTCCATACTAGAGTAAGGTTAGGAATGCTTTGCTTCATTCTAGGTCAAGCTGCCTACAGATATAGACCTTCTCCTCTGCTGCCTTATTGCCAGTTACATTAAAACCATACGACAAGAGTTTATTAGTAGTGTAGTGTAGTCAAATTCCTTTAGTGATAGTGAAGGTCGTCCTACACAATAACCCTCCTCTCTCATCTCCCTCACACCAGCCATGGAGGTTTTCAAAGGTAAGGGCAGGTTAATTTGTTATTTTTCTTTATATTTTGTATTTTTTTAAATTATTTTGTATTATATTACATTATTGTAATCGCTTTTATATGCATATTTTGGGGTTGTAGAACGAATTATCTGAGTTTCCATTATTTCTTATGGGGAAATTCCCTTTGATATGCAAGTGCTTTGGATTATAAGCATGTTTCTGGCACGAATTATGCTCACAAACCAATGTTTTACTGTGTATTTAGAAATTAAATAAAAACTTGTAAATAACCCATGGATCAAAGAAGAAACCAAAAGGGAAATTAAAAGTATTTTGAACATAATGAAAACAAAACACAACATATTGAAATTTCTGAGATGCAGTTAAAGCAGTGTTTAGAGAAAAAATTATAGCACTAGATATATACATTAGAAAAGTCTCAAATCAGTGACTTTAAAAACTAAAGCACCACCTTAAGCAACTAAAAAAAGAAGGTCAAATTAAACCCAAAGTAAGTAAAGAAAAGAAATAATAAAAACTTGAGAAGTAACCAATGAAATAGAAAACACATACCAAAAAAAGTAGAGAAAAATAATTTAAACCAAAAACTAGTTATTCGAAAAGATAAAACAATAATAATTATAATAATTATAATAATTGTTATAATTATATATATAATTAATATATATAATTATAACAATTATAATAAACGTCTAACCAGACTTATCAGGAAAAACTAAACAAGTCACAAATTACCAATATCAGGAATGACAAGGGGAACATCACTGAAGATTTTTAAAATATTTGAACAATAATAAGGGAATGTTCTCAACAATTTTTTACCAGTAAGTCTGGAAACTTAGATGGAATAGGTAAATTTCTTAAGAAACACAAATTATCACAACTCACTAATATGAAACAGATAATTTGAGTAGCTCTGTAAATGTAAAGGAAATGAATTTTTAATTTAAAGCCTCCCAAAAAGGGGGCACCTGTGTGGCTCAGTCAGTTAAGCGTCCGGCTTTGGCTCAGGTCATGATATCACGGTTCATGGGTTCGAGCCCCATGTCGGGCTCTGTGCTGACAGCTAGCTCAGAGCCTGGAGCCTGCTTCAGATTCTGTATCTCCCTCTCTCTCTGACCCTCCCCTGCTCCCGTTGTCTCTTTCTGTCTCTCAAAAATAAAAAAAAAATAAAATAAAAAAACATTAAAGACTCCCAAAAAAGAAAATCTCCAGAGGCCTGTGGTTGCACTGGAGAATTCAACCAAGTATTTAAAGAATTACCACCAATTCTACAAAATGTCTTCCACAACATCTCTTCCAGAAAATAGAGGAGATGGGAACACTTTCCAATTCATTTTACGAAGTATGACCCCAATACAGAAATGAGAAAAAATCAAGGAGCACCTGGGTGGCTCAGTTGGTTAAGCACCCGACTTTTGCTCAGGTCATGATTTCGTGGTTTGTGAGTTTGAGCCCACATCAGGCTCTGTGCTGATGCTCAAAGCCTTGAACCTATTTTGGATTCTGTGTCTCTGTCTCTCTGCCCCTCTCCCACTCATTCTCTCTCTCGCTCGCTCAAAAATAAACATTAAAAAATTTTTAATATTTAAATAAAAGAAAAAAATCAGTACAAAAATAAGGAAACTACAGACCAACATCATTCCTGAATACACATGTAAATATCCTTCACAAAATATTAGCAAACAGAATTCAACAATATATAAAGGGAATTATATACATACCTAAGTAGTATTTATTCCAGGGATTCAAGGCTTGTTCAATATAAAAAATCAATCTGTATAACCCACCCTATTTAATAAACTAAAGAGACTAATCACGGGATCATATCTATTAATACAGAAAAACACTTGATGAAATTCAACATCCATTCATGATTAAAATCTCTCAGAAAAATAGCAAAAGAGGGAAGTTCTTCAACTTGACAAAGAGCAACTACAAAAAACCTACAGTTACCATGATGTTTATGGTAAAAGACTGAATGCTTCCACCCTAAGATTGGAAACAAGGCAAGTCTGTCTGCTCTCACCATTCTTATTAATAAACATGGTGTTCAAAGTTCTGGCCAGTGCAATAAAGTGTAGAGATCATAAAGGAGGAAGTAAAACTGTAGATGATATGATTATCTACAAAAAAATCTAAAGGAATCTACAAAAACATCTCTGAGAATTTATATGTGAGGTCAACAAGGTCAAAGAATATAAAATAAACATACAAAAAAACTATTCTATCTCTATATATTATAGAGAATACAGACACAAAAGTTTAAAATGCACTATAATTTATAATCACTCAAAATAAAATATGTGTACAAAACATGTTCAGAACTTAGATGCTGAGAGCTACACAATATTTATGAAATGAAAGAAGACATAAATGGAGAGCTATAGTATGTTCATAGGTTGGAAGATTCAACATACCACAGATGTCAATTCTCCCTCAATTGACATACACATTTAACACACAATTGCTACCAAAATCCCAGCAGATTTTTCTATAGACACAATTTTCTACAATTTATTTGGAAAGGCAAAGGAACTGGAATAGCTAACACAATTTTGAAAAAGACGAATAAAGCAGAAAGAATCAGTCTCTCAATTTTAAAACTTAACTTAGTTTATTACAGCTACAATAACCAAGACTATGTGCATAATTAACACAGATAGATACATACATCAATGAAACTGGATACAGAACTCAGAACCATACAAGTATATTCAATGAACTTTTGACAAAGTACACAAGCAATTCAATGGAGTAAAGCTAGCTTTTCAATAAACAGCACTGGAGCAAGTGGACATTCATACGCCAAAAAAATGAACTTCAGCCTAAGTCTCATACCTTAATATAAAAATTGATTCTGGGCACCTGAGTGGCTCAGTCAGCTAAGGGTCCTCCACTCAGGTCATGATCTCACAACTCCTGAGATCAAGCTCAGCCTCCAGCTCTGGGCTTACAGCACAGAGCCTGCTTGGGATTTTGTCTCTCCCTCTCTCTCTCTGCCCCTCCCCTGCTCACAGGCTCACATGCTCTCTCTCAAAATAAAATAAACCTTTTAATAAATAAACTCAAATGGAGCACAGATTGAATGTAAAACATAATACTTTTTAAAAAAATGGAGAAACTCTTCAAAATCTAAAGCTAGGCACAGAGTTCTTAGATGTGACACCAAAAAAATGACCCATAATAGGAAGAGTTTACCAATTGATCTTCATCAAACTTTAAAACAATTGCTCTGCAAAAGACTGTTAAGAGGATGGAAAGACAAGCTATAGACTGGAAAGAAATACTACTTGCAAACCATATATCCAACATAAGGTTAGTATCAACAAAATATAAAGAACTCTGGCAACTCGCTGGTAAAAAAAAAAAAAAAAAGGAAATAATCCAATTAGAACGTGGACAAAAGACATGAAGAGGCATGCATTTTTCACCAAAAGACAGATGGCAAATAAGCCCAAGAAAAATTTTTAATATCATTTGTCATTCAGGAAGTGCCAATTAAAACCACAATGATATATCATAACACACTTAACAGAATGGCTAAAGAATTTTTAAAAAAATTTTTTATGTTTATTTATTTTTGAGAGAGAGTGTGTGAGCAGGGGAGGGGCAGAGAAAGAGGGGGACAGAGAATCTGAAGCAGGCTCCAGCCTGTCAGCACAGAACCTGACACGGGGCTCGAACTCACAAACAGCGAGATCATGACCTAAGCTGAAGTCAGATGCTTCACCAACTGAGCCACCCTAGGCCCCAAGAATTTTTTTTTTAATAGTGACAACACCAAATCCTGGCAAAGGTGAAGAGAATCTACTGGATCATTCATGTTGTTCATGAAAATATAAAACAGAACAGCCACAGTTTCTGTATCTTAAAATACTAAACATGCAACTAGGTGGTCATCCTACTGGGCATTTATCACAGAAAAATGAAGACTTGTGTTCACATGAAAACCTGTACACAAATGTTCATGGTGTTTTTATTCAAAACTGGAAAAACCCAGCTGCTGTTCAACCAATGGTTAAAAAAACTATAGCACATCCTTGGGATGTACTATGGAATACTATTCAGCAATTAAAAAAAAAAGTGAACTGATACACACAACAGCCTAGATGAATCTCCAGAGAACTAAGCTGATTAAAAGGGAAATTCCAGCACATTACATAGCATATGACTCCATATATATAAAATACTACTGAAATGGCAAAATTATAAAAACGGAAAAACAGCTGCAGGAGAGTAGGGGCAGGTAGGAAGTGTGTCTATATAAAATCGCAACAGGGGGGATACCTGTAGTGATAGAAGTATTCTATATCTTGACTGTATCAATGGCAATCTTGATTGTCATATTATACCATAGTTTTGTAAGATACTATGATTGGAGGAAGCTGGATAAAGTATACACGAGCTGTATTTCTTTTTTTTTTTTAATTTGTGTTAATATTTATTTTTGAGAAAGAGAAAAAGAGCATGAGCGGGGTAGAGGAAGAGGGAGAGGGAGACACAGAATCTGAAGAGAGCTTTCTCTGTTTCTTACAAGTGCATGTGAATCTGCTTTCATTTCAAAATAAAAGCTTTCATTTTATTTATTTATTTTTTCGTGTGTACCCATTTAGTCTTACTGTAACAAAGCGACTTGTATACTTTAAATATTTAAAACTGAGCATCATCTTTCCTTTCTAGTGAAACAAAAAGAAAACTTAAAAATAAACAGGAACAAAATTACAAGAGAATGTCAATTCCAAATAAGATCCTACAGGTTCTGCCGATTCTCCCATCGAGTAGCAGGGTTCAAGTCATCATTAGGAGAGAATTTTATTTTAAAAGTGTCATCTTCAACTGCAAGGACATCCATTAAACATCACAATTAAACATACCAAAGGAGAAGCCATGTGGTCAAAATGCCCACTTAACCCACCCAAACCTCTCAAACCCACCCTTCTATAATGCGATTTTTAAAGTTTTTTTTTCTTTTTTTTAAACAAGAGAAAGTAGATGTGTGTTGGTAAATACTGACTGTTCATATTCATGTAGAGACACAGTGTTATCTCTGAGCCCAATAGAGAAAGGAGGAAAAAAGCCAGAATTCTATGCACGACTACACAGGGGCCTAGCACCCTCCAGCTTCCAGCAGAGCTAAGGGAGCAGAAGGTTTTTCTTTTTTCCGAGAGAATGGTGGTGTTGATTCCATAAGGTTTTTGTTGAGACAGGAAGAGATAAAAATGAATTTGGAACAGAAAGGGGTAGAGATTCTTTTCCCACAGTATTATGCTCAAGGAATTTCCCCCCAAAATAAGTTGAGAACCATGGTATAAAGGGAGAGAAAACAGGGGCACCTGGGTGGCTCAGTCAGTTAAGCGTCCGACTTTGGCTCAGGTCATGATCTCACAGTTTGTGGGTTTGAGTCCCACATTGCGCTCTGTGCTGACAGCTCAGAGCCTGGAGACTGTCTTTGGATTCTGTGTCTCCCTCTCTCTATTCCTCCCCTGCTCGTTCTCTCTCTCTCTCTCTCTCTCTCTCTCTCTAGCTCTTTCTCTCTTTCTCTCAAAAATAAATAAATAATAAAAAATAATTTAAAAAGGGGGAGAAAAGAGACTTCAAAAAACAGGGCAAATGAGCACAAAAGGAGGAGGAAAACAAAAGACTACCAGTTGCTCCCAGGGATTGAAGAAAATTAAAAAAGGAAGGTTGGAATCCATCAGTGTTCACTAGTCATCTTCTCCTTCATCCTCCTCTCCTTACTCCCCCTCATCATCATCTTCACCTTCATCCTCATCTCCATTTCATCAATATCTTCCAATCTTTCTTCTTCATCATCATCATCTTCTCCTTCCCCTTCTTCATCACCCATATCAAGAACCAAGTAGTGGTGTAATGGATCTGGCCAAATATCATCTTTGTTGACCCCTCCTAACTCACCTGCACCTGGACAGTAAACCAGGTAAAAAGCTCTCCAGTTCCTCATGCTGTCTCTTCCTGTAGGATTTATTCTACGTTTGACTTGAATGTTTCATCAAATCCTTTCCAGATTTCCATTTGATTTCAGTGGACTTGGAAGATGGATCACCCACTCTCATTTAGATGAAATTTTTTGGAGAGAACTTCATTTTCAAAGTAAGGGTTTTCATCAAAATAAGAATCTATTCTGTAACCTGATTAAATATATTCAAATTCTGTCACCTCAACTCTTTTCAAAGAATGCAGCGCCTTTTCATCCTCCTCCCAGGCAGACACTTGTGGATGGTTGACAAATGTTACCAAAAAATCTGGGATTTTGGCGATCAATTCCAACCTCTTCTGAAAAAATTGTTGGCAGAGTTTGTTATATTTCTGTTCTACTTTCAAAATCTCCTCACTGGCTTGTTCATTAAGTCTGTCTGTTTCATTTTGTACTTCATCAGTATGTTCAACAGCTTCTTGCTGTTCTTTTTCTTCGTTTGGCAAGTGCTTAGAGGTCAACATCTCTTCTGGCTTGGGGGCAGCAGGTGGTCTCTGTTTCTTTGTTTGAGGCAGGAGGGAAAACTGAGGTTTGGGGGCCATGCTGTGAGGAAAGTGCATGAAACAAGGGCAAATGCAGGTCTGGAGGAAGCTCCAATTACTCAGAAACTTTCATTTTAAAAAACTCAAATTAATGGGAAGATATGGATGTTTGTTATCTTGATTATGATTTCATTATCAAAACTCATCAAATTGTACACTTTCAAATACATGAGTTTTTGACATATCAATTATGCTTCCAGAAAGGGGGAGGGAGATACAGTATTTCTCTTCCTTTTCCCTTGCTAAGTAATTCAGTCTTAGAGGCAATAGGTGAAACCAAGCAAAATGGGTATCTGCACCAAAAGCGGTTGAGGAGGGCAGTTAGACAGGTGTCAGCAGTGTCCCAGAGCTGAGAGTCAAAGCCCAAGCAGTGTGAAGAGGGGCTTGGCACAGAAGCGTCGCCTGGTGCAGTATTGGTGTCTACATAGCACAGCTGCCACACACGTTGTTATCTAAGCACTGGAAGAGGATATCCATCATACATGGAGGAGACAGTGGTGATGAGAAATCGCATCCCATACGGGAGGAATGATTGAACAAGTACAAGTACATACATATTAAAAAAAAATAATGGAACCAGGTTTCTCATTGTTAGAGAAAGAAGGTAAAAATATGGAAAGGTAGGGGCATCTGGGTGGCTAGGACAGTTAAGCATCCGACTTTCGCTCAGATCGTGATCTCGCTCTCTGTGGGTTTGAGCCCCATGTCAGACTCTGTGCTGACAGCTCAGAGCCTGGAGCCTGCTTCTGATTCTGTGTCTCCCTCTCTCTCTCTCTGTCCCTTCCCCAGCCATGTTCTGTCTGTCTGTCTCTCTCTCTCTCTCTTTCAGAAAACAAACATTAAAAAATAATAAATAAATAAATAAATAAAAACATGGAAAGGTAGAAAACTAGAATGAACTCAGTGGTGTTAGATAGTAACTAGAAGTATTGGTGTGAACTCATAACTGTCTACATATATAGATATAGAGAGAAATAAACTAATATTTAAGTGTGTGAATTTGTATATGTGTACATGCTTATATGTATTCCCGATCTCTGTTTATTGAGAGGACCAACAGGCAGCAACATCCTAATAATAATGTATACATCTAGCACACTGATCTTGGCTCTCAACACCATTCTCCATTAAAGAAAGCAGGGCCACCTAGAAAAATGGCTGAACCCAGGATTATGCAGCGTCAAGTGTACAATGAGACTAAAACATCTTTTTGTGTCAGAAAGTAGAAAGTGATTGAGATGAATCAAAAGAACACAGAAGTCAGACTGAAGTAATGAGCTAAATATGACAATTTGGGCACCAAAATAAATATTGATAGGAGCAGGGGTGCCTGGATGGCTCAGTCAGTTAAGCGGCCAACTTTGGCTCAGGTCATGATCTTGTGGTTTGTGAGTTCGAGCCCCATGTTGGGCGCTATGCACACAGCTCAGAGACTGGAGCCTGCTTCAAATTCTGTGTCTCCCTCTCTCTCTGTCCCTCCCCCACATGCACTCTCTTTCTCTCTCTATCAAAAATAAGTGAACATTAAGAAATGTTTTAAAATAGTAATAGTAGCAGACTGAATTAAATCAAGTAGGAAACCAATTGTCTATATTGATATAAATAGCAGGAAAATTAATTAATTAATTGATGTGGAATGAAACACTTGTTTTGTTTTGCAATGGGGTATTTACTGAGAATGTTTTAACTTTGACTCAGGAGAATGTGAACATATATTACTAATATAATTAAAAAGTAACTATAAAAATAGAGCTCATGGCCTGAAAGTTCTTACCTTCTATTTGAGGTGAATGTAACTTTGAGAGCTCTAGGATTTCTCTGTGCAGCATATTTTTCCAGTTCCTCCATGTAGTAGCTGACTAGCTACAGGAAAAATAAAGAGAGAGGAATGTAAAATGGCTCTTGTGTTTCTTGCTTGGACGTTCAGGTGCTACTGCCACTCAGACTGTCTGGGGAAGGGAAGGGTGGAGATAAAGGAAAACAATAGGTTAAGTTTGGAAAATCTTACACTGAGGATGTATTAGCAAAAGGGGGAGGGAGTTCATTAGCTTGAAACTCAGAGGAGTATCCAGCACTGAAACACATAACTAGAGGAGTGGATAACTCATTTAAGAAGACTGGAGAAAGAGAAAGCATTTGCCCCAGGGCAGCAGAATCCTGGTTAATCAGAAAGTTAAGAAAAGCTTTGTGCTGTTTGGAAGAGAACAGTTTACAAGTAAGTACAATTATTACCAAATATAGTAAGCAAAATATTAAAATTACAGAAAGTTAGAAACTACCCAAATGTCAACATAAAGTGGAATTTAATATTCTACCACTTAATAGAATATTATCATAAAAATGTTATGAAAGTTTATAACATAAAAATGTTTATGATAGTGTTTTTCATTTAAAGTACATATGATTGAAGCAATGTTAAAAGTAAGCACAGCAAAATCTCTAAAAGATGCATCAGAAAGTTAATTGTAACTGTTTTGAAAGTGGGAATCTATGAGGTTTCTCCACTACTTTTCCATATCTTTCAAATACACTAATAGTGCACTTTCTAATAGTGGAAATAATCACAAATACGATTCTCTTCCACCTCTTACTATGATAAACATAGTGATGCTTCCTAACACAGAACTGGGACACACAGTAGGCATAAATATATCAATACCTGAAATTTAAGGCAATTACATGACAGTTTCTGCCTAATAAAAAGATGTAATCTGCCTGCTGGAGAGGCTCACGTCCTGCTATCCTGGTTCTTGCAAGGCGTGACAAACGGTTCTGTCTCTTCCTCTCTGTCCAGAATGCCTCGATTGGCCTATACCTAGGGTTCCCACAAACCATTCCTAAAGACTCACCGCTAGGTCCCAGCAGCAGTTGGCTCCTTTGAAAACAACCTGTAAACTATGAGCATCCCTCCAGTTGCTGATTCCGCAAAGAATCAGAAATGAGGACTCCTAATTTAGTGTACAAACTTGCATCTTGACGCCTCAGTGTCGTGACCATTAAAGGCACTTCCAAGGCACTGGGCTCTCTAGGGGCTGGAAGACACACGTGGTCACCATCAGCACCCCGGAACCGTTCAGTAACATCGACCCTTAACACTACTCAAAACTTCATTTGTTCATTCCACGTCTCAGGGGCACACTTCTTAGATATTATTAATTCTGCACAAAATAGCTGAGATCTGAGACTTAGGTTTCTTGGGCAAGACCAGGAAGCTGGTGTAAAGTGGAGTCTTAACAGCAGCCAATATCACCGCTATATTCAACAGGACGGTTACCTCGGCAAGTTCCATCCAGCGACCTCCACAAAAGGGGC
>CM053568.1:67389389-67734845 GCA_028646485.1 Cryptoprocta ferox
GGTGCATCAGAATAAGGCATCCCGTGTTCGGTTATGTGGAAGCAAACACTACCGATCCAATTCTTCCCTGTGTTTGCTATTCCCAAGGAAGAGGGCCAGACTTGTTTGTAAATTAAATAATACCGAAAAGGCTAAAGCTCAGGGTCTGCAATATAACAAACCTCCAGCACACGAAGCGACTGCTAAATCATTCTGAAGCCCAGTGTATGATAGTTTCAGCTGAGTGGTTCCAACTCTAGCTGGCATTACAGACCCCTGTAGCTTCTATTTTTATCTTATAAAGAAACAGGGAGGTTGTAGAAAGAGCATAATCTGGACTCAAATCCTGCCTCTGATACTAAATAGTTGTATGATCTTAAACAAATTACTTTTCCTTGCTGAGCCTATCTCCACAAATGTAAAACTGGGGTGGAGGTTGGGGAGGGGATAATAGCAATCTCAAAGGATTGCTGTAAGAATTTGGTGTGATGATATGTATGAAAGTCACTGGCAGAGAGTAGACCTTAAAGTGGTATCAGTTGTTGGTTTGTGTTTGTTTTTGTTTTATTTCTATTTTGCCTAGCTCGTCAGAAGTTTACGTCAAAACAACAGTCATGCTTTCAAATTATTTCAGTTCTGGCTCACCTATAATTTTTCCTTTATCTTCATTAACTACAATATTAAAATATTTAAGGGTGTGTTGGGAGGCTCCGTCCATTAAGTGTCCAACTTTGGCTCAGGTCATGATC
Organism: Cryptoprocta ferox; assembly: GCA_028646485.1. Classification (NCBI taxonomy): domain Eukaryota; kingdom Metazoa; phylum Chordata; class Mammalia; order Carnivora; family Eupleridae; genus Cryptoprocta; species Cryptoprocta ferox. The sequence goes on from CM053568.1 coordinate 67,390,118, forward strand.
TTGTGGTTTGTGAGTTTGAGCCCCGCATCAAACTTCATGCTGACAGCTCAAGCCTGGAGCCTGCTTCCAATTCTGTGTCACCCACTCGCTCTTTCCCTCCCTCACTCACACTCTGTCTGTCTGTCTCTCTTTCAAAAATAAATAAACATTAAAAAATTAAAATATTTGAGAAAAAAATTTTTGTTTTCCTTGAAATTCCATAGCCCTTATTCTGTGTGCATGAGGCAGTAAGGTTCAGCTTTGGAGGTTTTAGTTTTGACCCTTTACAACGTGTACATAACAGAAACCATCAGTGTATTCGATATTCAGAAGATATAAATGCATTGTCTTCTAATGAGGACTGTTTTAATTCAGTTTAAATTACTCAAATGCAACAAAAGTGTTATTGGTGGAGATTATTTCTATGATAAATAAAAGAAAAATTATTTAGCTTTGGCTCCCTACAACTGGACCATCTATAGGACTTTTCATTGCTTGGTCCAGGCATGATTTGGTCCAGGCTCTGGCTCAGTTTTTCTGCAGTTTTTTTTTTTTTTCCAGTTCTGTGTACCTTCAAAAGTTAGCTTTGTTCTTGGGCTGGCCTTATAAAATGAATGCCAGCAGCACGGAAGGAGATTCTGTATTCATATCCAAGGACAGAGCAAAGGCCAAGGTCAGTTTTTAGAACCATCACACAAAAGTTCTAAGATTCACTCTGATTGAACTACCCTGATACAATCTCTGTGCTCGGGAAATACTATGCTCCAATTGGCTTAAACTCCTATCCATCACTATGACAAGGAAATGGGATTATTCTGAGTGGCGTAGACCAAGCAGGAGGCTCCTCTGGATCTGAAGATAAGATTCATGTCTACTAAACATCATGGTCGTCACTCAAGGAAGATGAAATGGATATCAGAGGAACAAAATCAACTATTGCTACAATTAAAAAAATAATTTTTTTTAAAGTTTATTTATTTATTTTGAGAGAGACAGAGACAGCACCAAGTCAGGGAGGGGCAGAGAGAGAGGGAGACAGAGAATCCCAAACTGCCTCCAGGTTCTGAGCTGTCAGCACAGAGCCTGATGCAGGGCCGGAACCCACAAAGCTGCCAGATCATGACCTGAGCCCAAACCAAGAGTCAGAGGCTTAACCAACTGAGCGCCCAGGCACCCCTAAAAAAATAATTTTTTATCAATTTAGTACACTGTTCCTAAATGCCTATTTTTTTAAGTTATCACTAATTTCACTACACTGAACTGCTTCCAAATAAAATATCATACTTTAGGGGCACCTGGGTGGCTCAGTCAATTAAGCCTCTGGCTCTTGCAGATCTCGAGTTCGAGCCCCATATGGGCTCTGCACTATGCACTGCTGGTGCAGAACCTGCTTGGGATTCTCTCTCTCTGTCCCTCCCCAGCTGGTGTACATACTCTACCTCTCTGTCTCTCTCTCAAAATACATAAATAAACTTTAAATATATATATCAAACTTCAGCATCCAAAGCAATGTTAGAGTCTACTAATACAAAGCAAATCATTAGCAAGAATTTCAGGACATCTAGGTTAGGGGTCTTGTTTCTTGTTTTTTTCTCTCCCTCTATTTTCTCACTAAGTTTTTCTTTTTTCTCACATTCTTCCTTCCATCGGTATTCCTCTTTTTCTTAATATTCCTTTTAATATATGTAAACATAATGTGAGATTAGACATCTCACAAAGGTAAATCCCTCAAAGGTAAATTTATATGCAGATGTGAGATTAGACATCTCACAAAGGTAAATCCTTCAAAGGTAAATTTATATGCAGAGATGAGAGGGATGTCCTCACCCACCTGGAGCCACTGGAAGGCTTTTCAAGTGAATCACTGAGAAGGCCAGCAGCTGCCAGAGAGGAGATTGGTGTCTTACTCCCAAGTTGGATATTTACAAAAATCCACAGTTTGGAGTTTGAAGGGACAGGGGAACAAGGAGAGAGTGGAAAAACAGATATTGCCCATCTTTCTCACTGCTGAACCCTAACCTTCCTGTCAGAACTGAGCTGAGGAGAGGGTAAAGAGCTTGAGGGAATTTTTTAAACTGGGTTTTTGTCTGTTTGTTTCTTTTAGGTCAAACTAGGTTTTCTAATACCTAAAAATATAACTCTTCAATCACAGCCAAACGCCTCTGCCTGAGCTGCTTTCAAGAAGCGAGGAAGAAAAACCCCTAAAGAACATTGTTAGTTACCGGTACCTTTTTAAAATGTTTTACATTACAACCTTAAGAAAAAAGCTGTTCCTAATTGTACCCCCACTGAATGCAGTCTACTTAATAAACTTACTATATGAATGAAAAGCATCGTAGATGGATCTTCAACATGCTTTCTGTGAACATATCTGAATAACCCATCACTGCGGCCCTGCAGGAAACAATGTTCTGAGAGCAACTGAGGGATTAACAAAGATGGCAGGCGGGGTGAGGGAGAGCAACTGAACAAAGATGGCAGTGGGAGCCTCCAACAATAGGAAACACCCCGAGGCCTGCAGGGAGAAAGGGAGGGGTGACTGCCTGAGCCCAGAAAGGATGGAGTGAGCTGGTGTCCTGGACATCAGCAGGCAAGGATGCCCTCCCTTTTCACCCAGACAGGTGAAAACCTCGCCGAGATTGGCAAAGGGCAAATACTCAGCACATGTACTATATTTCCATTGTGTAATCCTGGCAAATATAATTGTAATTGATATACGGAATACTCAAATTACTTCAAACTGGTGATAAAGTAGAATTTCCCCGTTGAGTCTCTTGGCAAAAATGAAATTCTATTCCTCAAGGAGAAAAAATTAACCTCAGGCCAATGAAATCGGCCTTAAGAGTACAGAAAATGTATTTAAACACAAATGTTATTCATCTGAAATGAATATAGATAATCATATGATAAAAATTAATCACCAAAAGAAACCTGGAAATCATAATGCTGAAAATGAGCACTGAAAAAAACAGTGATGCTACAGGAGATTATAAATGGAGGCCCCAGCCTCTGAGCCACTTTACCCACACTGACGTGTCTGCACAGATCATTAAAGCACCATCTCTGTTAACATCTTTGCTAAGACAGGCCCTCAGTGGTACATTTTCTGACATCTGCCATCTAAAATCATGATAATCATCTGTACTCCTAGGAAAACAGAAAGCTTTGTCTTTCTCGGCCTTTTCCCCCTTTGCAGCCTTTTGCCATGATTCTCTGCCTTATCTTGGTGAATTTATTTAAAAAAATTTTTTAATGTTTATTTTTAAGAGAGAGAGACAGAGTACAAGCAGGGGAAGAGCAGTGAGAGAGGGAGAGGGAGACACAGAATCCAAAGAAGGCTCCAGGCTCTGAGCTGCCAGCACAGGGCCTGATGTGGGGCTCGAACCCACGAGCAGGAAGATCATGACCTAAGCCAAAGTCAGATGCTTAACCGACTAAGCCAACCAGGTGCCCTTTACCTTGGTGAATTTAAAGTGGGCCAACTAAACTTTCCACATCTTTGTTTTTTCTCACTGATGAAATAGGGAAGTGAGATTTGTTCAACTAACTCTTTCCTCAGACCTACCTCTCTAGTTGGTTCCCACATTCCAACCATGCAGATTTCTTTCTCTTTCTAAATACAAACAAAAAAAGCTGTGTTCTTCCATTGCTCTGGAAAACCTTCTTTCCTGTCCCCAACACACACACACACACACACACACACACACCCTTTGCATCCAAGGTAATCAAGGTCCAGTTTAAATGCCATCTCTTCTCCAAGCCCCAGACTAATCTCACCCCATACCACACCCCACTCCCAGTCTGGCCAACAGAATTAAATATCCTTTCTCCTCTGCTCACCTGGTACTTCGTCCCCAACCTCTAGAATGGTCCTTATCACCTATGCTACAAACAGCTGTTTTGTTGACCATCTTCCCATTAGAATGTTATCTCTATATCTCCAGTGGCAGATGGAGGATATGTGTAATTTATGCTGAAAGAAAGAGAAAAATATCTGAAAAGTTTTTCAAGACATTTTTAAGGTTTTATACACAATAAAAATAATCCCCACACCCTCCCTTCTGCTCCATAGGTAGGGCTACAAGGAGATAGACGACAGACATCTGGGTTTTCCACTTGGACATTGGCTTCCCACGTGATCCAAAAATCAGATCAAGAACATCTCAAAATCCCTTTATTTATAAAGTTTATTTACTTATTTTTGAGAGAGAGAGAGAGAGAGAGAGGACACAAGCATGAGCAGGGGAGGGTCAGAGAGAGAGGGAAAGAGAGAGAATCCCAAGCAGGCTCTGCACTGTCAGCATGGAGCCCAATGTGGGGCTCAAACTCAAGAACCATGTGAGATCATGACGTAAGGCGAAACCAAGAGTTGGACGCTCAGTTGACTGAACCACCCAGGGGCCCCTCAAAATCCCTTTCAAACAAATACAAGAACAACACATAATAAATTAAAACCCTCATTTGCTACTTAATCTTTAGCCAAGTTCTGTACGTCAAATTGCGTTTAAATGAGAGGTGGCTGTTTATTAGTATCTTCCTGTTTATTAAGGAGCAATGAGGTGGCTGTGTGTATGAAATGGGTTGTTGCTATAGCACATTTACACAGTTATAAATAAAGCAAACTGCAAAGAGATTAGCAATGAAGATCTGAGATTTTATTTGTTTTCACGAGGACACTTCCAGTCGCTTCAGGCTTAATGGCAAAGTCATGACTGTACCCTAAGGTCTATTTACACTAGACTAAGCGGCCATCACCAGCCCCATTAATGCTACAGCAAGCTCAGTGGAGCTGCTCACAGACCAGAGAGGACAATGATGTCACCTTGCTTTTAATAGACACAATTCCAAAGTCTTTCAGTTTTCTTTGCAGTCAGTAAAGACAGACCCCAAGTGCAGGAAGAGAAGTTTCTGTGAACTTTCAAGAGTCCCCTTCCGGCCCACCCCTCCCCTTGAGTCATGTTCACTAAGCACATTACACGGGTTACTCAGGTACAGTAAGTTCCTATTATTTGCAACCCATTGTTCTCTAAAACTGCTTGGTAAACTATAAAAGACTTTAAAATTTTATTTGTTTTCCTGCCTGAGGTGGGAACATTCCCTTCCATCTGCAGTTATCAGCACGCAGATCACAACTACCCACCAGTGACGATAAACTTTCCCTGATTTCTAAAGCAACACACTGGAGTGGAAAGAATGCATTTTTTAGAGAACTAAAGACTTGGGTCCACATTCTGGCTGTATTACCAGGGCAAGGACAACAGTCAGGTGAGCATCCATTACAATCTCTGTGACTTATTTTTTTTTAGGGTAAATTCGTATGTCATAAAATTAACCTTTTTGTTTTGTTTTGTTTTTATTTTTGAGAGACGGAGAGAGACAATGCGAGCAGGGGAGGGTCAGAGAGAGAGGGAGACACAGAATCTGAAGACAGGCTCCAGGCTCTGAGCTGTCAGCACAGAGCCCGATGCGGGGCTCGAACCCACGAGCTGTGAGATCATGACCTGAGCTGAAGTCGGACGCCCAACCGACTGAGCCACCCAGGCGCCCCAAAAGTAACCATTTTGAAGTGTACCATTCAGTGGCATTTAGACCACAGGACCACAATGTGGTCCAACCACCACCTCTATCTAGTTCCCAACGTTTTTATCACGCCGAAAGGAAACCTTGTTCCCATTAAGCAGTCACAGCCCAGTCCTCCTCCCCCAGCCCCTGGCAACCACCAAGAGTTTTTCTATCTCTAGGATTTAGCTCTTCTGATTACAACCAGTGTGCTTTTGAGTAGTAGTCCTAATACCTCATTTACCTTGTGCCAAGACATGATTTGAAGAGTTTTATGTGTATTAACTCAATTAATCCTCACCAAAACCCAAGGAAGTAGACACAAATAGCCCCAGGTGAATGACTTATTATTTAAAGCTCTAATTATTATTTCTTCATCTGTAAAATAAAGAAAATAGCAATACTCTAACAATAATTTACTAAGCATATTTATGTGAGAAGCATTGTTCTAGGGCAGGAATAGCAAATAAGATTCATCTCTAACCAAGTGGGAGTGACTTCCTGCAGAATAGGGGGAGAGAGATTGTGAAGAAGGCTCATGGGACAGAGTATCCTCATTGACTCGTGATGTCTGTCACGGACAGAGGACTGGGTGAAATATCATACAGAACAGAGATTTGCCTTCCCTCCTGGGTGAGTGAGGAAAAAATAAATAATTAAAATGCAGACTCTGCCTCAGTCAGGGCAGGAAGGGAGCATCATCAATATGAGCACAGTGAGAATGTGAAGACCATTTGCAGGATATTAAGAACAGAGGTCTTTGAGGGGCGCCTGGGTGGCTCAGTCAGTTAAGTGTCTGACTTCGGCTCAGGTGATGCTCTCACGGTCCTGGGTGTGAGCTCCGCATTGGGCTCCGTACTGACAGCTCAGAGCCTGGAGCCTGTGTCTCCCTCTCTCTGTGTCTCCCTCTCTCTCTGCCCCTCCCTTGCTTGTGCTCTTTCTCTCTGTCTCTAAAATAAATAAACATTAAAAAAGGGGGGGGCGGGGCGCCTGGGTGGCTCAGTCGGTTCAGCGTCCAACTTCGGCTCAGGTCATGATCTCACGGTTTGTGGGTTCGAGCCCCGAATCTGGTTCAGTACTGACAGCTCAGAGCCTGGAGCCTGCTTCTGTGTCTCCCTCTCTCTCTGCCCCTCCCCTGATCATGCTTTGTCTTTCTCTGTCTCTCAAAAATAAATAAATGTTAAAAAATTTTTTTTTAAAAAAGATCAGAAGTGTTAGAATTCAAAACAATATGGAGCATGTTCAAAATCTCAACTCTGTAGCTCTTAAAAAGGGTAGTGTTTTGAAAATTATTTAACCTTTCTTGTTCCCATTTCCTCTTTTGTAAAATGGATAAATAAATCAAACTCCTAGAGTTCTGGATGGGGAATGCATGGGATAATGCAAGCATCTAACTGCTAAGCCCAGCATCTAAGAGCTTAGTAAGTGGTAAGGAAATAAAGTATATATATCATATACTATATTATATATGGGAATATTATCAATATACTTTGTATATGTAAAATATACATATAAAGAGGAGAAAATGTGTATCTGTATATGTATGCATTGTACCAAAAATACATACATGTATACATACACATTCTCTCCTCTTTATGGGACATACAATGGACTGAAAGGAAGAATCAAGTCTACTTGCAAGAGGGAGAAGAGGTCAGAAAAGCCTCATAAAAGGGGAGGCCCTTAAGATGATACTTGAGAGAACAAACCCACATGCCTGCCTCACCCTGTTGCTTTGAGGATTTGATGACATCATTTATTTAAGGCATTTAGCACAATGCCTGCAGTCCGCAAATGTAAACTGAATATAAATGTTTTGGTTCATTGCTTTATTATTCCATTGTGACCCTCTGAATCAGGCCGGGTTCTTGATGGCAAACAGCAGAAACCTCCTCCGGCTAACCTAAGCAGAAGAGAAAATTTCTTAGGCGGGTCTCAGGGAGCTCAATGAATCAACAGGAAGCAGGCTCAGAGCAGAGGTGGGAACCAAGCAAGGGAGGGCCGGCAGCTGAGGACACAGCCAGGGCCAGTTCCCCGGAGCAGCCTGGTTAGTCTGATGCCACACATCCCACCACTCTGGACACTCAGCTCTGCCACCATCAGCAAGAGTGATTCTCAGTGTCCCTGAGGTTTAATAACACTCCCTCCGGATGTATAACACCCCTGGTGACAGAGCCCATTGGCTGACTGTGTCTGTCATCTACACCTCAGCTGCCGGTGTCATCCAGAGAAGCTAGCTGGCCTTCTCAACTTCCACAGTGAGAAGCAGGGTCCTTTTTCCTACTGCGAGTCACACAGCAGGCCTGTTTTAGTAATAGAAGGGGAACTGGATGCAGGGTGTCAAAAGATTTCAGCTGTACCTTAAAGAACACTGTTCTGACATAGCAGAGAACACTATACCAAAAATGTAGTAGAAAATCATCATAAACCCTAGAAATTTTTCTTCAAAGCATAAGATATTTAAAAATCAAGATATTCAGGTCATGTTTAGGTGTTCCATGCCAAAGACCTGCTATATAGTAGGCAATCAATAAAAAATAGTGAAGTAAATGCAACGAGAGTCAGTAACTGTGTGATTAATATTCATCATAAGACATGATTTCTTCAAATCTTTAAAAATTGCTCTAAAATGTTAATTTCTCAGTTTGAACTCATATAACAGGCCAATTTGAGATGTGAGAAGATTAGTTCTGCTCTCTTTACCCCCATTAACAAATCTGAGAAATGTTTCTACCTAATGTGTGAGCATCTGGAAAGTAGTCAGAGGAGAACGTAGGCATATGAGTCGATAACAAAAGCTGGTTCTTTAAAGTTAGTTGATAATGGATTAGCAAGAGACCATTCTGATGCTCCTAAAAGATCTGGTCTGAGATTTCCGGAAACTACACAGACCTTTAGACAGAAGGCAGGAGCCAGAGAAGAGAACAATCACTTCAGTGGAAAAATTGGCCTCTTACCACGGGTACCGAACCATGTCCAACTCTCTCCCATAACAGATTAACCCTCCCTCTACATCTTTCCCTGAAGGGCCTGCCCTACCTCCCTCCCCTCCACTGTCCTAAACTTCTTCATAGTTGCTTAGATTTGTTTTTCTACTTCCTCATCTCTCACTCACTCCCCAGCCCACTGGCTTCTGGCCACACCACTCCACTGAAACATCACTTGCCAAAGGTCACCAATAATTGCCTTATAGCTAAACCTAACGGACACCTTTCCATCTTTGTCTTCTTTGGTCTCACATTGGCTATGGATGATGCTAACTTCCTCTCAGAAACATTCTCTTTTAAACTTTCCTAACTCAATAGTCTCATGGTTTGCTTTCTGTGTATATTTAATTGTAATACATTGTCTTGGATTTTACAAAGGCACTCCAAACTCCCAGACAGAATTCACAATCTTTCTCTGCAGATACATATCCCCTATGTCCTCCAAAATGAATGCCTCCCATTGGCATGGGTGCCAAAGCAAAGACTCTGTGCCACCTTGGAATCGTCCTTCTCTGTCAGTACTCAGTCTTTCAGCCCACCACTAATCAGTCAGGCAGTACTGATATTACAGTTCCTAAATAGTTCTCAAATACTTCTACTTTTCTGCATCTTTTCTGAAACTACCCTCCTCCAAGAAACCAATTAAATAACTGGATGAGCTTAACAACCCGTGCCTCTGAGCCTCAATTTCCTGGTTTGTAAAATGAGACAGAATGAACACCAAGTTTCTCCCTTTTCTATATTCTGTGATTATAAGAGTTAAATACCAGGGAGGGCCAAGGGCAAAATCAATTCCAGTGCTCTGGGAGACCATCTCACTTTCTCCATTTAACTTAAATACTGGGGTAGCCAAGATTGTGTTTCATATCCTCCCATAGCACTACCCTTATAGACAATCTCAGGGTCTTCAAGACAACTTACATAATAAGGCCCTTCTTCTCAAGTAGGCATCTGCCTTATGCCACATTTTGAGCTGCAGAAGATAGTTTCAAATGAGATTCTAATGTTGGTGACAATTTATCTACTTTGTTTTACTAATGGTCTGAAAGATCCTTGAAAAGAATAAGATAAAGCTCCTGTTTCTTGAAAATGGCTATATGGGGGGTGGGGGGAAGTCCAAGGTAAAGCTTAAGTCCACCTTTGTTGACCAGCTCTTGAGTATATGTTTTAAAACCTGGTTATCAAGGTTGATGGGAGATTTGAGGGGTGGGGTGCAGTGATGAAGTCTGGTTGATTTTCAGCAGTAGTAAGGTCAAAATGAAAGCTTTATAAAAGAGTAAAGGATTTATTTAGGCCAGTGCTTTCTAAGCAAAAGAAATTAAAAATCATAAGAAGATGGAAAAAGTTAAGCAATACAACATGGCAGATTCCACTAATGAGTTGAAAGGGCAGCCATTTTAATGGGAGAGAAAGTAGACTGCAAACACTTTTCTAAAATTATAGGTTCCAGCTACTCTAGCCGGTAGTCTGGTGTCCATATTTTTTAAAGGCTCATTAAAATGTATCATCAAAAAGCAGTATTTGCTGGAAGATTCTCAGTCCCATAAAAAACATTGTCTTGGGGATTCTTACCATAACTCACCAAAGGAGTAACCGGCCTGCCCTTTGCAGAGCTGAGATGTGAGTGGAACATCAAGTAAAAACGACATGGACTCAGAACAGTGTTCAAAACGGAGGGCCATCACCAAATTGCAATGTGCGGTCCTGCTGGAAAACACAAAGCAGCACGGAGTGAGGTGAGGAGAACCAAACAGGAAAAAAATAAAAAATTAATGGAGAAAAGATCAAGCTTGCAAATTCATTCTCAGGCTTCACAAGTTCCACTTGTCCTTTCCAACCCATGAGACAGAGTCATACTCAGGATGACTCCACTAATCATGTGGCCTTGAGTGTCTCAGCAGACATCATTTAAGTCATTTAAAAGGATAACTGCAAATTAAATTAGTTCATCCTAATTATGCAAAAATGATAAATCCAAATAAGCAAGGTAATTCACTTCCAAATTAAAAAAAATTTTCAATCACTTGGCATCTCAAATCAAAGCAAATGGGTAATGTTACCAATTATATCAATTTGACTCTTAAATTTAAATACATAAACATATGATGAGCTGAATTAAAATTCTGATTTGATATGCACTTAACTTATTAACATTTGTACAAGGGTAGAGAACCACATTGAAGATGTGAAATAGGGTCATGTCCTTGAAAAACAAAGAAGGCGGTCACAGAAGTACTTTTGTGAGAATCTAGCAATAGAATGAATCCCCCACATCTACTAAACAAGTTATCCCACAGGAAAAGTAGAGTAGATCACACTAGTCAAGGGCACATTATAGAAGCTTGGGAAATATAGATCAAGGGAAATATTTGACAACTAAAAGCATTCAGTTTTAAGAAGCAGTATGATAACATGTTAAGTTTCGACACGGTTGCACTTACGAGCACAGGACTTTCAGAGCAAAGGAAAGAGACATTTATGAAGTATGTGTTGCTAGGCATTACTAAATACTTTCAAATACAGTATAGCATTGGAAACTAGGAATCAGAGACATTAGATAACTTGCCCTTGATTACACAGTGATAAATGACAGAGCTACGACTTAAACTCCATCTTCTGATTACACATCACAGTTATTATTGCCACATCTCTATCACTTTTTCCTGAATCAGTACTCAAAATGTGATAGTGTTTAAAATATTTACTTCAATATTTCCTAAGATTTCTGATCAAGGTCTATTCAGATTCCAATTTCAAGACTAATGAGATTTTAGAAGAAAAAAATACCTGAAAAATGTACATGCATTCTGGGTGGCCTTATGAATTTTTCAAACATTCTTTACATCTCATATAAGGATGAAAGAGTTATCTAGTGCTACATAACAAATAACACCAAAGTATAGTGTCTTAAAACAGTTATTTAATCCTGTCTCTTGTTATTCTGTGGATTGACAGGGATTGACTGGGAACTTCTTACTTAGGGTCTCCTAAGGAAGTAGTGTCAGATGTCAGCTGAGGTTGAATTCTCTGTAGCTCAGTTGAGCCGGACGTCAAGATGGCTCATTCATATGATTGGTGAGGGATGCCGGCTCTCACCTTATTTGGAGCTGGTAACTGGAGCGTCTCCAGATGGCTTGGTCTTCTCTCAAAGTAGTGACTGGGTTCCAAAATGGAGCTTCCCACAGGCAAATGTTTCAGAAGGCCCGGGCTTCTTACAACCTAGCCTCAGAAGTCCCAAAAAGTCACTGCCAGAGCATCCTATTGGTTGAGCCAGTCAATAAGGCCTGGAGGTAGGGATTTAGACTCTACCTTGTGATATGAAGAACAGCATGACCTAAAAGAATGGAAGAAGACTGCCCATCACCCCTTTTTCTTCTGCCTCTTGGCATCTCTCCTTTACCAACCGACTTAGAAGGGGGAATGTATAATAAAATTACAATAACAGAAGTCATTTTGTTGTATTTTCACTCTTTGGCTCTGTTTCTTTCTCTGAAAACAGTACTTCTTGAATATAACAAAGTTTTTCTCTCTCTTTTTTCCATCCTACTCTTTTTTCCTTATCACTTTTCTTGTCTTTTTTTCCTTCTTCCTAACTGAAGATAAAAAGTCTAAAAAAATTTTTTTGAAGCAGCAACATACTCTAATTAGTTAGTAAATCTTATGGTTCATGTCTACCTGTATCTCGCATTTGATATCTGCCTGACTGACTCAGTTATTATCTGTTTAGGAAGGTAAAAGGAAAAAAAAACTAATCCAGGCAAAGGAAAGAAGAGAGGAAAAAAATGGTGAAGAAAAAGTAGCTTATCAAGGGAAGAAGGAAAATATAAATGGTAAGGAAAATAAATCAAGAAGACTGAATAGTATTAAGCCCGAATGGCTTGAAAAGAGAAAGAAGCCAGGGCGCCTGGGTGGCTCAGTCAGTTAACCATCTGACTTTGGCTCAGGTCATGATCTCATGGTTCTGGGTTCAACCCCCCATTGGGCTCTGTGCTGACAGCTCAGAGCCTGGAGCCTGCTTCAGATTTTGTGTCTCCCTCTCTCTCTCTCTCTCTGCCCCGCCCCTGCTCATGCTCTGTCTCTCTCTGTCTCTCAAAAATAAATGTTAAAAATAAATAAATAAATAAAATTAAAAAAAAAAAGAAGAAGCCAAATTCTCCCCTAAATGCTCCACCCCTTCCTTTCTGATCCATCGCCACCATCACCAGCTTTATCCAACCTTATTTCTTAGTGCCTGAATTACTGCTGTTGTTATCTTACCTAATCTCGCTGCCTATAGTCTTCATCCTCTTGGGTTTTCCTCATGGTGCTCCTGGTTCAAAACCAACCAACCAACCAAGCAAAAACACCAAACAAACAAAAAACACTAAATGACATCTATGGATAAAGTCCAATATAAGCATTTTAAGGATTTTCAAAATCTGACCCAACCTCCCTCACCAACTTTATTTCTCCTGAAACTATTCATTCAGACACAGCACTCTAGTCACTGTATCCAAATACTCAGAAACATGAGACCAGATCTCACTATATACATCATCATAAAAAATATGACATCTGAATCAGAGAAAATTAATAAATAACGAAACCATTATGTTTCACAAAGCAGTGGCAATGTCCTAAGCTTATAATTATCACACTTGGGGTCCAGATTGCTTCCCGCAAATACAGCCTTCTCACTTTTGCCTTCTGTCCTTTACTACAGCTGATCCCATCCCTGGGAGCTTTCCCTGCTGCTCTTTGCCTTCCCAAATCCTATCTCACCAGGACTCATGGAGACCTCTTCTTCATGCAAAAGGACATTAGCTGATTGATCGGGAAGAAGAGTGACTAGCTGGATTATTCTGTACCCAGATGCACGACAGCATCTGATTTGATCCTCTGTGGAGACCCAGTTGGCCAAGTTCCATTTTAGTTTTTACTCTGTGGATTTGTTCAGTACACAGTAGTTTACAGAACCACTTCATCCCAGTTTGGTAGATAATTCAACTGGTATCCAATCACTTGATTTGCAAGAATTACAAATAGCAATGACAGAAACAGATTGAAAAAAACACCACTGCTAATATTATAACTCTTTGGGAAACTGATATAAATAGGATTTTTTAAAAATAGGATATTTGAAGATAATGATGGGTGTAGTACATGATCAAACACATTTTGTGGTGCAAGGTTATTATCAGGTATAATTAAAGCTATAGATACCATTTTTGAATTTAAAAAAAAAACATTTATTTATTTTTGAGAGAGACAGAGTATGAACAGGAGAGGGGCAGAGAGTGAGGGAGACACAGAATGTGAAGCACACTCCAGGCTCTGAGCTATCAGCACAGAGCCCGAAGCAGGGCTCAAACTCACAAACTGCAAGATCATGACCAGAGCCGAAGTCAGACACCCAACCGACTGAGCCACCCAGGTGCCCCTGTAGATACCATTTGGAAAGTACAGACTTTAGGGAGGAGGGGAAGAGAGTTTTGAGGAAAAGTACAATCAGGAATAAGTACAGTGATGATCATGGAATAATAACATCCATTCTATGATGAGCTCAGTATCCTTTAAAGTCCCATTGAGTTCAGGAAAGCATTTGCATGAGACCAAAGGCAGCTCTGGGAAGAATACCTCTGAAATATGAAAGAGTAGAGTGACTGGTGGTCAGCATACATAAAAGTGCACTAAGTAAATGTCTTCATTACCAACAGAAATTGTACACTGCAAAATATTTTATTAAAATAAACTAGTTTTATTTTTCATATCCAATGTTGAATGTGCATGCACGTGCTGTTTTTCTTTTTTAATTTATTTTGACTTCAAAACTGGGTAAAAGGAAACTTTTTAGGGGAGCTTATAAAGGTGATAAAATTACAAAGAAAAGTAAAGAAAAGATGATGATATCAGATGGGAGAGTGGAGCAGCTGGAAGTAGAAAGAGCCAGAAGATAAACATAACCCCTTTTCAAAGGAGTGCCAAAGGTAAAAAGTGGGACAAAGCCAAAATTACTCATCAAGTCCCAAACGGGTAAGCACAGAGCCAGAAGCTAGGATGAGAAGGTGAGTCAAGAAAGCCAGCACCAGGTAAAAAAAGAAACAAAAACATGAAAAACAAAAAAAAGGCAAAGTGAAATAAAGGATCCAAGACAATAATTGGGAACCATTCCTTGGGGTTTGATACTGGATTTTGTTGATTATGGGTTAGCTTAACTTAAGAGCACAGGATCTGAGCAGTTACCTTCCCTTCTTATGATTTTATCTCCCACCTACTGACAGTGCATTATCAACAAGACATTAAAAACACTAAACAGGGGCGACTGGGTGGCTCAGTTGGTTAAGCACCCGACTTTGGCTCAGGTCATGATCTCATAGTTCATGTTTTCGAGCCCCGCATTGGGCTCTGTGCTGATGGCTCAGAGCCTGAAGCCTGCTTCAGATTCTGTGACTCCCTCTCTCTCTGCCCCTCCCCCACTTACTCTCTCTCTCTCTCTCCTTCAAAAGTAAATAAACATTAAAAAATTTAAAAAAAAAACACTAAACAAAGTTGAAAAGCCATTTACACAGTCCTGCTAATGAACCAACTTTGCCTTGACTAATTTGACCATGAGGATGACCACATCTTCTGAGGACATTTGTCCCTACATTCCCTCACCGACTATTTTGGGAAACAGAGCACTTGAAGAAATGGTATATGTAAATAAATTAGTTGAGTATTAAGCAGCCTGAGACACTGATAGGTGGAAATGCTTTATGTACCTGTAGAAAATTTACTGAGCATTTACTATGTCCCACGTTGCATATTCACCCAAAATACTTTACATAATATAAGAATACCATGTCCCAGTGTACTTAACATTTTAAAATTTCTCCATTTAGGGGCACCTGGGTGGCTCAGTCGGTTAAGCATCTGACTTTGGCTCAAGTCATGATCTTATGGTTCGTGGGTTTGAGCCTCACTTTGGGCTCTGTGCTGTCAGCTAAGAGCCTGGAGCCTTGGGATTCTGTGTCTCCCTCTCTCTCTGCCCCTCCCCCACTCGCACTCTCTCTCTCTCTCTCTCTCTCTCTCTCTCTCTCCATCTCTCGAAAATAAATAAATGTTAAAAAAATTTAATTTCTCCATTTAGTCAAAATCAATTAGATTTTTTGAAGGTCTTGATCCTGTCTCACCCCGATTTAAACCATAATTTCCTAAAGACTAGGATCTTCTTTCCATGTTCTTTTTAACCTCTCTAATTTCTAGTTTAGCCTCAAAAAGTGAAGTACAGTCTTCACTTTTTGATATGGGTGCCATGGGCTCTTGGCACATTGGAGGTCTCCTCCATTCTACCTGTCCCGTGGTGGGAAAGTGACTTGCTCAGTCAAATAGAACAAAGCGTTTAGTATCAGCCTTAAAATAAGTGTTTTTTTTTAATTGTCTTCTCTTCCTGCTTTTCAGAGAAGAAAACAATAATGTAAACTTTTCTGCCATTTGGCCTACACCCCCAGGCACTCTACAATAGCTGAGCCAGGGCTCTAACAAAGGATTTGTATGTGTGTGTGTGTGTGTGTGTGTGTGCATATGCTTGCACTGTGTTATTTGTGTGTGTGTGTCACACAGTGTGATTATCCCACTTGAGGTGTGAGACAGGAAAGAATGTTCAGGGAAATGCATATTTATATCAAAGTGATAGTAGGAACCCTCCCAAAAAATAATTCATTTTTTGTGGTGTTAACGTTATATTTGGGAGAGAGATTTGGGGGGGAGGATGAAGAGGAGTTAAGGAATGGGTTCATATCTCTAATTGTGTAAGGAGGATTGGGTATGAGGCCAACCAAAGTCTTCCCCTGAATTGGGATATTTCATTCTAAAAGGGAAAAATGCCATGCTCATTCCCCTCTTCCCTCCCACCTCACTTCCTTGGTGCCCTTCCAAGGTAGGGCCCCTTGGTGCTGGCTTCTAAGTCCTCCCCCCGGGGAAGGCTTGCCAAGGCCAAGAGGGCCAGATGGGGCTGCTGGCAGAGAGGCTGCTGATCCGGCTCTTTCTCTTCCCACTTTCTGTCTGCCAGGTACCTTGGGTAGTGGCAGCGCCTAGTCCTGATGAGGGTAGACTCCCGCCCTGTTGTAGGCGGTGCATAGCCCAGCAAGCATCCAGGTGTGTTCTCCAGTTCCCCTGGACCTGCTCTGGGCTTCAATGTGCCATTATCTTGCTACTCCCATTTTACACTTCACACCCCAGCTTTCTCTCAAGACAGTTATTTGATCACTAACACTTTGAATATCATGATCATCGGTTCATTTATTTTTTCTATTTTAAAAGATAGTGTTGGTGTGCACAGGGAGCAGCCGTATCGATTTCCACATTTGCCAAGGCATCCGAGTGTGAGCTGCCCATCTCGGTGCTGACTTTAATAAAAGGTTATTACTGTGATCATTATTTAGCATTTATATAGTTCCTCACAACTGTTTACCCATTATTCCTCAGAGCACCCCTGTCAAGGTGATCAGTATTAGCAACCCCCATTGTAGAGGCAATAAATCAGGGGTCCTGGAGAGGTTTTAGTAATATCTGCAAAAAGATACAAAATGAATAACCACAGAACTGGGACGGGCCCAGACTCCCTCGCTCTAGCAAACGTAGTGAGTTCATTCATTCTATCATTCTGGTGAGCAGACCTACACAGGGTGGGCTCCTCTTCCAGGCTGCAGCTCAAATATATATTGCTGGGCCTTCCCTGGCTACCCTGTCTAAAATAGCATCACCTCCCCAAGGTACTCATCATCACATTAGTGTGTTTATGGACTTTGCAGTGCGTAGTGCTACCTGAAGTTAGCTTGTTTGTGTATTTATGCTCCTGTTTATTGTCCGTCTTCACCATTCAAGAAGGTCATCTCCATGACAACAGCAGTCTTGCCTAGGTTGCTCTTTCCTCTATCCATCTTCTTTGTGGAAAGCACCCAGCATACAGTAGGTGCTTAATAATGCTTATTGAGTGAATAACAGTAAGAAAAGCCTGGTAAATACTGTTACTCATGCATCATTTCCTATGCCTTTTCATCTCTTTCTGGACTTTCTGGATATAGTCACACATATGGTCAATTATTCTTAATGACCCTGGAGCTAATGATTTAGTTTGTAGATGTCCTGGGTCCTTTGCTTCCTATCCTCTTTGGCTTCGTTTCCTCTAGAGATTCCTCCAGATCTTTCAGTCATTTCTCACCTTTAGTTGAGACAGGTCAAGGAGAGAGTAGGGCAATGAAAGCCCTGTTACACAATTTCACTAGTTCTAATAGCTTTGGAAAGGTAGAAATTTGAAATTACTAATTCCGAGATTTCTTTTTTACCTTATTTGTGGATTTTAAAAAAATCCATCTATTTCATATATGCAATACAGTGAAATGTGCTTTGAAGAAGTTAAAAGCACTGTATAAATGTAGCATATAATTATGTATGCATGTAGTCCCATTAACCTTGGTAATTGAGAGTTGGTTATACATTTAAGGTTTAATTAGTTTTGATAGAACAGAAGCTCACACTTTCCTAATGGGTAGGGCCGGACAAGGGCTTAGAAAATGTGCCTTTGGTCGACTTTTTTTTCCAACCATCAAATCAAGATAAAGCTTGAAAATTCCCTTCAAAGTCTGAAAGGTAGCCAGAAATGCTGATTTCTCACCAACAAGTAAGAATAGGCAAATGGCACTAAGGTTTGAATTTTCTTGCTTCAAATTTCAGACAATAAGAATGCAATTTCCCTAAAAAAAGTCTTAGGCTGATCTTGGAAGAAAGACACCCTGGATATTCTAAAAATGAAGTTTTCTATTTAAATGTCATTTTTTAAATGTACTTTATAGCCCCATGTATAACCAGAAAATGGATTGCCTTCTTGTTTTAAATGTAAGGAGTCAACGTTATATCTTATTTTGATAACATGTATTGTTGCATTTGGTGCTCACTACAACTCTGTCCATAGATATTATTGGTGCCACTTTACATAGACGCAAAAATGGAAGCAAAGCCATTAAGTGCCATATCCAAGGTCTTAGAAGAAGTCACCAAGAAGCCTGGTCTTGCTCATGTCTCCTGACCCCAGTCTAATATTCTCCACAATAATGTGAGAAAACCACACTGGAAAGGGAAGACTCATTCTTAGTACTGCTTTCACAGTACAAGCTTCAAAGCTCAGGGAAATACTTTGCTTCGTTGTTAAATTGGCCACACTTAGTCAATGTGTGCTATGTCCCAGGCCCTATGCTTTGCCTGGGAGGATGCAGAGAAAGTAAAAGACAGGTTAGACTTCCCCGGCTCTGACACTCTATCTGGGATGGGAGACACACACTTATAAATGCTGCCGTCACCCAAGGAGGTGGGGGCATGCGCTAAGCTAGATGAACTTGGCATGGAATCGAGATTTAATTGAGGCTATATTGAGAAGAGGGGAAAAAGGGAATGGGATGTCTACTAAATTTTATCTAACATCTTATCTTCTGTGACAAGAAAGTAGTAGATAATATTTTTAGGGGAGGTAGGTAGGGTGGGGGTGGCTTAAATGGAGGATGGGTATTAAGGAGGGCAACCCGTAGTGATGAGCACTGGGTGCTGCATGTAAGTGATGAATCACTAAATTCGACACCTGAAACTAATATTACACTGTATGTTAACTGGAATTTAAATTAAAAATTTGCAAAAAAAAAAAAAAAAAAAGAATGAGGAAGGTTTCTACAAAGAGGGAGGAGAGGAGGCATTGCTAGCAGAGGACCCATCATTACCAGAGAGAGATGGCAGATGGACAGAGGGAAGAGCAAGTAGTCCTTTGGATTCCAGTGTGGAACGTGCCTGCGTGGAGAGGGACACAAGCTGGTGCCCTGTTGTAGAAAGGCCTTGAATACACAGATGTATGAATACACACTTACATGGTTGTCGGCAAGGAAGCCAGTAAAGGGTATTGAACAAAGAGGTGACATGCTCAGAACTAAGCTCTACATACAACAGCAGCAGTGGTTCGCACATTTGAGATGAACTGCTTGTTCATTGCTGGGACCACGGTCCAAGAGCCATGGTCCAAGTCCAGGGTGAGGTCCCAAGATTTTCATTTCTTTTTTTTTAAATTAATTAATTTATTTTGAGGGGGGAGGGGCAGAGAAAGGGAGAGAGAGAATCCCAAGCAGGCTCTGCACTATCAGTGCACAGCCGGATGCAGGACTCAAACTCACAAACCTCGAGATCATGCCCTGAGTCAAAATTAAGAGTCTGCTGCTTAACCAACTGAGCCACCCAGGTGCCCCCAGAATTTTCATTTCTAGTGAAAATTAGAATTAGGTGATGCTAATGCTGCCTGTCTGGGAACCACAATTTGAGAACTAGTAACAGAGTAACTAGCAACAAGGAGAGGTCAAGACCAGAGTGGTAAAAGGCGAGAAGTAAAGGGACTGATCCAACAGCAGAGACCGGAGGGAATGGGGCCCCGACCAGGCAGCTGATGGTGGGAAGGTATGGAAGCGCAGCCAGGAGAACAGACCAACTGCTTCAAAGGACAACGGACCACGGGACCACGTTCTGGGTCATTTCAAATCACAAATCCTTGGTAAATCTCCAGTGCCTGCACCACGTACACAAGAAAGCACTTGAAATTCATTTTTTATAGTAGCAATTCTGTCTAGAAATTAAGCTCTGAGTTTTATCTTACTCTCCCTCCCACATCAATAACCTCATTCTAGTGCAATTTAGGTTGCTAAAGCGTGTTTCAGGGAGAACATCCGTATCTGCACCTAGCCAGCAAGTGTATCTATCTGTAAATATAAAATTGTATTAAAATGGATTTCTTTATTATTTCATGTCAGAACACCCTTGAAGCTAAATAGTGTTGAAAATAAATATGGAGTACAGAAAGCAACTATCTCTGCATAGTGGGGCAAAAATATTAATTTGCCATGCCATGTAAATACCCTATGAAAACATAAGTGAATCCTTTAACCAACCATCATTCACTGAGTACCTACTACGTGACAAGCCCCACGGATGTGTTTTGATACAAAGATGAATAAAACATGCGCCACCCTCACGGCACCTCAAAATCTAACACTCTTTTTTCTGTGCTCTTAAATCCACCTAAGGATTGTGTTTTGCTCACAATAAAAATTCTAAAGCAGGGACAGAAGATAGTTAGCTTTTCTAAACTGACCACCTCAGTTGTCTAATTATTCAGCCGAAGAGAACACTTGGGTCCTGGGTTATTTCTCCAAGCTCTGACACATAGAGTCTGGGGGCCATCCAGCACTAGTTTACCCGCCCTGGTCTTTAAGCATAGGGACTATTTTATCACTTACACCTTTCAATACCCAGACAGAGTGCCACTTGGGTTTTCTAAATATCATTTCCTTGACTACCTCCCAAAGTCACAGGGTCACTTCAGGACCAGAGACTGGTTGGCACGGTGACGTGCTTCCCACAAGTACTAATAGTTCTGGAGAGGAGCAAGTATTTTCACAGCTGCAGGTCGGAGGGCTGAACTTTCTACTGTCAGCGAGAATCATGTCCCAGGGAAAATATAGAAGGGGGACCGGCCATCAAAGGGATAAGGTGACAGGAATGTTGTTTACTGGAGTCAGAGAGCAACTGAAAATGATTTCTGCAGCTGGAACAAAACAAAGACAAGGGTTGAAGGTCAACTTCCTCTTTTATCTTGGCTAATCAGCAAGCCTAAGCGGCCTTTTTCAAATGTTCCGGGTCTGCTGACTGCTTCTACTCTATAAAAGACCCCACGTGTGGTACTGACCTATACCTCTTGGGCACTGGAGGGAAACAAAAGGAAAAATGTTCAATGTCATCAGATTAATGAAGTCGTCCATGGTGTCCGGCTCTCTCTGTCCCATCCCCATCCTCATCCATCTCCAAGCATTACGGATTTTATTTGTTTAAATCCCCTCCCATCCATCACATCCCCCACCTTGGCCACTTCAAGCACCGGCCTCCACGCTGATGCCATCTCTGTCGTAAATGGCTGCGACAGCCTTCTACTGCATTCTGCTTAGCCCCCTCCAGGCCATTCTTCACATTAATTCACAATAATTGATTTACAGTAATCTTTTAGAAACTCAAATACTACTACTAAAATCAGAATACCCCGCACATACACATCGAACCTAACTTAGAAATTTTCTCTGGCTGTAAACGGGCGATTGCTGGAGAGGAGGTAGGTGGTGGGTGATGGGATGGGTGAAATAGGGGAAGGGTATTAAAAGTACACGTCGGGGCACCTGGGTGGCAGAGTCAGTTAAGCGTCTGACTCGTGATCTCTGCTTGGGTCATGATCTCATTGTTTGTGAGTTCGAGCCCCACATAGGGCTCTGCGCTGATGGTGCAGAGCCTGCTTGGGATTCTGTCTCCCTCATCCTCTGCCCCTCCCACACTCGTGCTCTCTCTCTCAAAATAAATAAACTTTAAGAAAAAAATGTTTACCTGAAACTGATATAACACTGAATGTTAATTGCACTGGAATTTCAAAAACTAAATAAATAAAAATTCATTCTTTTTCTGTGGCTCCCCATTGCTCCAAAGACTTACTCAATGTGACTATATCCCAAGTGTGGCCCAGAGAGCTCTGCATGTGTGATCTGTGCCTCTAGGAAGCTCCATTCCCTCTTTTTGTGGCACCCTGTTCCTCCCTCCTCGCTGGCTTTCCTCTCATCACCCAGATTCCCCTGCCTGGAACTCTCCCCCCTGCTTTGCCACATTGTTTCCTACACACCTTTCAGCTCTTAACCATATCAGCTCCTGAGGGATACTTAGAGGAAGACCCCCCCTCCGCTGCCTCCCTGGTTGGGCCAAATCCCCATGTTCTAAACTCCCTCAGCACCATCAACCAGCTCATGAACCCTTCATGGGATGTATCACAGGACATTTACACAACCTTATACGATTGTTTCATTTCTGCCTGTCTTCCCACTAGACTGTAAGATCCATGAAGGTAGCGACTCTCTTTTTGCTTACTACTGTGCTCCAGAGCCCAACATGATTTCTGGTACATTTTAGGTACTAAATAAATATATTCATTATGAAGGATGGATGTAAAGTAGGCAAAGTGATACTACTAAGATAAGAAAGAGGAGGTCTAGCATTTTCAGTGAATGATAATAATAGCTAACAACATAAACTTCCAATGTTAGGTAAAGTTCTAAGGTATATTTATAATTCATTCCTCATAACAACCCTATGAGGTAGTTATTTTTATTACCGTCATTTCATAGATAAGGAAACTGAGGCACATAGAGATCAACTACTAAAATCACACAGCTAGCAAATGTAATGTACCTCATCACTGGAAAGATACTACAATCATATATAACTACAAGGAGCCAGTCTGCTCTGGACACTTCTTTTGTCCAACCACTTTAAAGGGATTCAACGACCACTGCTTTTGAGGGTCAAGGATTTATCTTATTTGGAATTGGACACTGAAAGCAAAAAAACTCTATGCCCTCTTTACAGATGTGTTCACCTCCTCAATAGATGAAGATCAGAAAGAAAAAAAAAAACTCTTACTTGGATTTCAGCTGCCTCTGTGTCACCTTTCTGGATGAAATTTTCCTACATGAATGTAAGGATGGGCAAATCCTAATGGGCACAGTGCGAAAAGCCATACTCCCTCTGACCTCAGTTCTGACTGCATTGTTTTAAAGTGAGCAGCTCAGAAATCGAAGAAGCTAAATGGGTAAATGAAAGGGAAAAAGAGAGAATTCAGAGTATGGGAAGAAGAAGGGAAGAGCAGTTCCCTAGGAAGAAAGATTGAAATAGAGATATATTTGTTTAGAAAAGAAGATGAAAAGGAATGTGCTGCCTTCCAAATATCTCCAGGAAGCCACCGGCTGTGCACGCCACCATAGATCAGTTTATTTTGGGCTCAACCTGGAATAGAAAGCCTAATGTTTAGACAAGGCAAAGGCTTCTGGGGAGGAGGGGAAGGGAGGACGGCAGGAAGGCACTATGTGGAACAAATAACAACTTACTTGCAAAATGAAACTCTAGATGGAGCAGTTCCCTCTATTTGAATTTTCTGTGGAGACTGATAGTGATTTCACTGGATTAATAACTATTGAAAAAAGGCCTGTTAGGAATACCTTAGCTCTGTGACAGGAAATAGAATTGGATGAGCCACCACTTACAGAACGGAACCTGACATGGGGGTGGTGCATGGAAAGAGGGGAAGGCAGAAGGTTAGAAGGAGGAGGAGAGAGAGGAAAGAGAAGAATTATAGTGGGAGGAGCTTTGGAACAGTGTCCGAAAACATGGAGTGTGCTATGGAATATGATACAGGGTGCAAGGCTCTGGGGTCCCAGTGCTGGGATCGGAGTCCTGTTTCCATCATCTACTACTTGCAATGTCCCTAAACCTCACACGTCCCATCTTTAAAATTGGGGTTATAATCATATCTAGCTAATGAGATTTTCTTTAAGGATTAAAGAAACGAATCCTTGTTAACTTCATGGCATATAGTAACTGCTCAATAAATATTAGTGCCACTGCAGCTAGTGAAGATGATTTATCACCTGATAGCATGAACCTACCAGTACTGGCTATGTTGGATAACGTTGGAATACATCAGAAATAACCAGGAATAATGCTGTGTTAGACTCTCTTCTGAGGGAAGGTCATCACCTAACAGTGAGTTTTACCCCTTTGATGCAGGAATCCAAGGTAAGATGCCATCTTCCAGAAACCAATTTCATAGACAAAGCTACAATGAATGTTTCAACTTCTCTCCTTCTTTTTGCCTGAATTCTCCATCTTTTTTCTCCTCGGTTATGCTTATACTTTGTACTCTTATTTTCCAGGCCTTGGAAACCTCTGCTCGTCTCCCCATGTAAGGATCCTGTCGAGACAGACTAAGCAGATCTGTTTCCTCTATGCTTTAAACACTGGGGGCCAAGAGGGAAAAATGTTTTCTTTGGGTGGGTGCCAAGTAAGTACAGGGAGTTGGGGGAGAGAGTTTGTAATGACACAGTAAGAAAGAAAATATTTACGTTTCATTTTAATTGAACTTTTCTTAAGCTCACTACATTTTAGTAGGTGAAAAAAATCAACATATGAGAACACTGGGAACAAAAATACACATAGCTCTGGCTTCATGCACAGAAGTAGAAAAGCCAGTGGAGAAAGGGAAACCAGTAGAGGCATCTCTGGAAAGAGTTGCTCTATCAAAACCTTGAGCTTAGTAGCTCTGCCTTTATCACTTCATTTCCATGGTTAGTGTAGATCCTGGTTCACCGGCCCATAAAATTGGCAAGATAATGAACAAGTTCATTACTTTAAATATATTTCATCTATTGGATCCATTGCAGTGCCTTGAGGAGCAGGTTGATAGAGTGTCACACCCCAGTCAAACCAGGAGACGTACTGTAAAAGGAGGCAGCTTCCCCTGTTATTGTCACTGTTTCCTGAGCATTTACTATGTTCTAGGTCCTGTGCTAACTACTTTATGCCCACGATCTCATCTAAACCTCCCAGAAGCTGTGTGAAGCAGATGTTATTAAGCCTATCTTACTTATAGTTGATGTCAGGCAATTCACTTGGGTCACACAGCTGATTAGTAGTGGAGATGGGATTGGAACCCAGGTCTGTAGGACACCAAACCCTGGGCTTACGCTGCACTGTCAGGTGCAGCCCCACTCATCCAGCCACAGGCCTCTAACAGCACCTGAAAAGACTCAGTATCTTAGGGTTTATGAAAACAACAAATAGTAGCTGAGGGTGAGAACTGTGTGTATGTGTGTGTGATATAATTAAATGACACACGGAATCATTCTTCTGTTAAATGAATCACAGTAGGACGAGGATAGAAACCCGTAGTTCCTCCGTCTAGTCCCAAGTTACGGAAAGCTTCTGTTCCTTATTAAGTTTCTCTTCTCCCTTGGTTATCTAGCTTTTCCTAACCCATTTCTGTGTGGACCGCCCACCTTCACATCCCTGCGGTGCCTCAGTTTTGTCATCTGGATAAGCCATACTGAACTCAGGGAGTCATCAGCATGAAGACAACATCTTTAAAACATCTGAAAGAGTACCTGGCATGTTCTCGGTGTTTTGAAAATGTTACCTGTTAGCATTGTGCCACTTCCTTGAATGGGGATCATACTCCCATTTGAAGAATCCAACTTCAGTCCTTGGGGACATCCTTGGAAATACAGACGTTATCATGGTATGGCCAAGGAGGCTTCACTCCTCTCCAGTCCGTCCGTAAAATGCTCTCACCTGACTGACTTGTTCACTGCCCAGAAAAGGCTCCCTCTCTGCCCATACCCCCTCTGAGGAGGGTGAAGGTATGTGTTCTATGCCCTTTGCCACACTGAGATGTGGGAAAATGTTCTCGGATGTTCTGATGGTAATAAGAATCACCTCCTGTTTGCGGTCAAAGCTACAAATGGATGTGATTTCTTGTTTTTTGGGATTTTTTTGTTTTGTTTTGTTTTGTTTTGGATAATGGCCATGAAATCTGCATGTCTAAAATCTCCTGGAATGTAGCAACTCAGGAATGCTGCTGTTTAATGTGAAGCTTTAAACAGGATGCAGAAACATATATAAAGATACCAACTCCAAACTGACCTGCTTAATCCGTACATGTTCAAAGAGGGTTTTCTATCTACCATGCAGCAACCTGACTCACAGAGTTGGTTTCCAAACCCCACACCTATTTAAAGTGTCTATTTAAAGTTTCAGACTCTTCACACTGAATTATGCAGTACAGTGTTCCCATTCCACAGATGAGAAAACTAAGGCTCCTTCAGATGGGTTAAGTCGGTGCCCCTGATGATATGTTTCCTACAATATTTTGTCTTATCAAACTTAGCTTTCCTGAATTATGAAGATTCCCCACCCCTCTTCACTAAAGCTATCACTAAATTTTCTAGCTAAAATCCCTCAGTTTATCACTTGTCTGGATAACACATGGAAGGTGGGAAGGGGCTTCCATTTTGCTATTTTTGAATCTTTTCTTTTCTCATTTAATTTTAACTCCATTGTTCTCCAAGGGGCATTCTGTTTTTATAGGTCAGAAACATTGGCAACCTTCTATGTTTCAACCTGCTACCTAAAAGTCAAGTACAATCTCTGTTTAAGTTTATGTAGTCATCGATACTGCAAATTTTGTTTCTTGCTTCTTTATTTTCTTGGCATACGGTATACTTGAAAGTAAATCTTCAAAGTCAAAAGATTTACCGTGTAAATAGCAGGAAACCCTTCACAGATACAGGCTAATGGTGTATTAATAGACTCCTGAATTTCAGTCTCTCACATCACTTCGAGGGTACCTATTTTGGAGTCCCCAAGACTGGCCTGATCTTGTCTGACATAAACACAGTAAGGCACCAGGGGAAGAAATCAATCTACTAAAGAAGTCCAAACCTGTTGCATGACTGACAGAGAACAGCAAATTACATTTGCAGTAACATGAGGTTGAGCGGTGTGCCTGGCAATGACACTGACAGCAACCCAGGCCTGGGCTGAGGTCAGAGGTTGGAGGTCATGGTGGACCCTGCCGTATATTCATTCCTTCTCTCTCCTTGTTTGGACCAGCTGGTCCTTCATATGTAAACACTGAACAGAGAGCCCCAAGTGTCTGATGTCAGTGTGTTCGTAAGGGTGCAACAGAAGGTGTGCGAAGTGTCAGGGAAAGTGACTGCCATGTCTCCTTTTGTCTCCTCCGAGGGAAGCTCATGAGTGACTGGGACCATTTATCAGTCACCCGCCTGAGCAGAAAATGACAAGCAAGTCGCAGGTCCCATCAGACCTTCCTTGCGCTAACGTATCCATAAGACACTCTATGGGGAGGACTCCCCCAGGGCAGAAGTTTCAGAGTGAAGCGAAGCGATTAAGAGCGGTTTCAAATCCAGCCTTTAAAAGTGGGAACAAAGCAGTGACTCAGGAGCAGGTTCCCTAGGATCCCGCCCCAGCTGTTTCAATCCAGTGCCGGAGCCGCCTGTAGGGGCAACGTCTGTCCGTCTGTCCGTGAGACAGCGGATGGACGGCAGAGCTACCCAGCCAGGGCCTCGAGCCCCACACAGAGAGAGGCTCACTGTGCCCCTCCCTGCTTGTGTCACCTTTGGCAAATGACCCCACCGACACTCAGTTTCCTCACCTGCAAAACAGTAGATACCTAAGTCATAGTGTTGTTGCCAGAAATAGTGTTACCTAGTCGTTAGCGTTCTCAAAAGCTTGTGGAACAGCGCCAGGCATGTAGCAGGAGGTCAGTTAACAAGGAGAAAGAAGAATACTTTAGTGCTTGCTCTGTGCAGCGCTGCTTAAAGAATTCTAGGTGTATCATTCATTGAATAGTTCCCCCAACAACACTAACACAAGCACCAATATGATCTACATTTAATAAGTGAGGAGACAGGCATGGCATAAGTCCCCACATCCAGCAAGGGAAGGAGGCCTCAAACCCAGGTGGTCATCTGACCCCAAAGCCCATGCTCCTCACCAATAGATGGTGACCACTGTTTGTCCTGAGAAGGACTCACAGAAAACAAGTCCATAGCAACAAACTGGCGGCGGCCTTCCTTTCTCCTCTCTCTCCCTCCCTCCACCCCAAGGAATACCCTCCCCCTGCACTCAGAGGGAACCCAGGCATCTTGGAGCTCCTAAGCCCTGCATGGGGTGGCTGAGGTCACACCAAACAGTTCTGGGACGAGGGGAGATCATTCCTGAGTCTTTACAAGCTTCGCTCTGGGCGCTGAGTCTAACCTTTATTTTGTAACTGATTTACACTACCCAGAAGTCAGCTTCGGCTACCTTGTGTGAGAACTCGGTAGACTTGGGAAATACTCGGCTGGCCAACCAGAAAATTAAGTAAGAAAGTCATCAGGCCCTGAAGCCTAATTCTCAAATGCCAAACGATTCAGAACGAGTCACTCTTTCAAAATAGAAACAGTTGTCCTCTAGCATTTAAGTTCTTGCTGCATAAAATAGTGTAACGGTTTGAAACACAGCATGAAAGCCTGAGTTCCAGTCTTGGCTCTAGCTGTGTGACCCTGAGAAAGTTTCTTAACCTCTCTGTGCTGTAGTTGCCTCATTTTATCACATGGGAGTAATAAGAGGCCCTAGCTGAGGAGTTGCTGTCAGGTTTAATAAGTTAATATATGTAAGGATTTTAGAACATGCCTGGCACCTCACCAAAGCTATATAAATATTAGCTTTTCATTATTATTCTGTTTCAGTACATGTATACAGGCTTTGCAGCAATGTCTTTAAAGAATAGCTTTGCTGATGTTTTATTCCTTTTGAAAATGGTTTCTCTGTTTTTACCATCTCACTACCAGCCACCACCCCTCCCCTAATAATCCCCCTCCCCGCCATCTCATCTTTTCCTTAAAAGCAAAGGAAATTACATCTAAAAGCCTCACAGAATTACAACACTCAACATGCTCATAAAAGTCAGGAAATGCAAAAGTTAGAATTCTCTGAAGACATTAACTCAGAATCGGGTTCTGAGTTAGATTTCAGAGGGCTCAAAGGAGCCTCCTAAAGTTTCTGGGGGGAGCCTCTCACTGGCCCCTCCTCAGCAGCTGCTCCGTCTTCTAGAATGCCTCATGTGGACCTCCACGGGCCTCTGGACTTGCCGTTTCTACCCTTGCTCAGAACTCAGACTCAGAACTTCCGCAAAGAGCAGGGGCTCTCAGACTTGAGGGAGAATCAGAGTGCCCTACGGGAGGGGGGTTGTGAAAACACACCACGCTGGGCCCTGCTGACAGTTTCGACTCCATAGGTCTGGGGTGGAGCCTCATAATTTGTATTTCTCACAAGCGCCCCAGGGAGGCTGATGCCTCTGGGGCACACTTTGAGAACCACTGCCATGGGCATTTCTCTGCACCCCGAATATGCTCCCCTCAAACCCCACAGACCTCTACCAGCTACACCGCAAACAGAATGAAAAATTCTGTTCATGTATGTATATTACTCCTCAATGTTTTGAGAAATGGAAAACAAATTCTGTTCAAAGCCCAACACAGCCTCGACAAAACGAGACTCACCTCATTTCAGCTGCTTGCCTCATTCCACCCACCTTTATCCTTCCAGCCAGTTTCTGCCTCTATCTTTGCACAGATGGTCAGGATTGTGTGTATGTTTATACATCTCCAGCCCCGCTTGTTTACATGTACACATTTGTGTTTCTCCTTCTCCCCCATTAAACTATAAAGTCCTTGAATGTCTTTCTCTCTAAGGCTCCATAGCACCTGATGCTGAACACACAGTGGGTGTTTAATACATGCAGTTGACTGATAAATGTTGACTTTTTAATTGTACCTGGTAAGCAAAGTGAAGAAACAAATATTGCCATGAGAACTTTAAACTTTGCATCAGAGACCAAAACGTGTTTATTTTTGCAGCATTAATGTAGCCAAAAGATGACTTTCCACTCACATGTAAATATGCAGTATGTTGCCAATGAGCATTTTAAATGCTTTGATGCCATTCTCAGAATACCATCTGTGCATCTTCTTCTCACATAGTTATCAGAATGAGTAATTTAACACAGGGGAGTCTGTTGCATCCTCATAGGGAGTTAGGAGAGAGATACGAGTTCTAGAAATATTAGCGTAATTGTCATCAACTTTTATTTTATGGGACGTTCATGCACCA
The DNA here is from genome assembly GCA_028646485.1 of Cryptoprocta ferox. Classification (NCBI taxonomy): domain Eukaryota; kingdom Metazoa; phylum Chordata; class Mammalia; order Carnivora; family Eupleridae; genus Cryptoprocta; species Cryptoprocta ferox. The sequence continues at coordinate 67,420,228 of CM053568.1, forward strand.
AGTACATCTCCAGCTCATCTTCCCAGGATTAATAAAGGGATGGTACTAGCCCTGAGTACTTTCTGAGAGTTAATAATTAACCCAGAAGTTATTATTATTACTACGTACTGATTTACAAGTCACATAAACTTAAATCGCCAATGGATGAGATCATTATTGTTTCAGCTATTGAACAGCTAGGAATTAAACTGCACCAAGTTAAGGACAAAGTATATTATCAGTCTTTCCCAAGCAAGCAAAGGCTAGGAGAGAGCCAATCAGAAAGCAGAACTTCCGTCTCCATGTCCTCCGAGGTCCAGAATATACATTAACACCGTAATGACATTGGAGGTCAAATATTTACTCAATTCTGTTGAAAGAAGTCAGTGTTCTACCTACTCCCAGTTGATGTGATGATGTGTGGCCTTTTTTTTTTTTTTTTAAGGATGTGATGCCACATCTAACCTTCTTCTGATCCTATTCTTTTCTGATCATTAAATTAAGGAGAATGCCGCTGGTGCATTCTGAACACTTGGTTTCTTTCAGCTTAAATCTTTCTAAAGTTCAACCAGGGACCAATAATGAGTTGTAACTGAGAATAAGTGTAGGTTGTTTCTGAATTTTTTAAAAAGTGATTTCATGCTATTGTTACTTTCATAATAAAACGTAGAGTTTTCTGGGTTGATTTCTTTCCCTGGTCTGATTCCCAGTGTTACTTTTATTCACCCAAGTCAGGTCTTGTTTTATAAAAGAAGCTGTGTTCATGCACTTGACCTAGCCTTTTCTTACACATACTGCATAATTACAGGCAGCACACTTCCTTCCCCTGCAATTAATTAATCTTTATTCCCCAAAGACATTAGGACAGTGGAGGATACAGGGTATTCTTCTGTCGTTAAAGGTTAAAATCACATTTTGCCATATCACTTACAGGTTTCAAGCCGGCCAGACTCTTTTTAAATTTTATTTTGTTTTTTTTTAATCGTGATACAATGAACATATAAATTTGCGTATGTTTACAATGCACGACGTGTTGACTTGATACATTTATATACTGCAATATATTATTTCTTTTTTGTACTGGAAACAATTAAGATCTAGTCTCTCAGTAACTTTAAAGTTTAAAATGCAGCCTTGTTGAGTATAATCATTATGCTATGCATTAGACCTCCATATCATATTTCTCTACTACTTGCAAGTTTGTACCCTTAGACATCTTCCCAATTCCTCTACCCCCCAAGTCCCTGATAACCCCCATTCTACTCTGTTTTACAAGCTCAGCTTTTTTAGATTCCACATATAAGTGAAATCCATACTTAGCATTTATCCTTCTTTGTCCAAGCCAGACTCCTGGCTCATTGGTATGGCTTTATAACCAAAAAGGCAGGTGTTGCACATTAAAATATGCCAAGAACAGCTATGGTCAAGAAAATTGGGAAATAATCCTGATTCTCCCGTGCTATTTCAGAAGCAAAGTTAAAACTGACTTCAAAGGTAACCGATATTCGGATCAATTCCAAGAAGATGAGAATTTAATCCAGTTCAACCACTGCTGGAAACTGTGGATAATATGAAAGTAATAGTCAACACAAACCCAGTCTTCAAGAAAGTTAGAGAACACGAAAGGGATGATAAGAGGTCAAAGCATTCATGGAAAAGTTCTTTTATTCTTCCAGGATTTTGTGGCAGTTTACTTCCTAAATTGTGTTGTTTCCAGTTAAGAGGAGCCTCTAAAACTTTGGAATTAATAAAAGATTATAATCAGTAATGTAATTAACAGTGTGTTTTCATTAATAAATACAGATTTTTAAAATCTAGTGTTTTAGTGAAGAAATTCTCCCTGAGAAAAAAATTTTAATCTTTGTGTGTGTTTACGAAGTTTAACTTTATGGGGCAACAAAGAAAAAGAACTAGATCTTTAATGGAAAAGACAAACTCAGCCCATTTCCTGCATTTCACTTATGGGAGAATGCTGGCAACTTAGGGTTTCTGCAATTGGGCGTCAGGTTTTTTGTCACAAGGTAATAGTCATACAGTATTTGAGTTCTTCACATATAAATTAATCGGAGTTGTTTTAGGCTGAAACTACCACAATTTCTCTTTGCATGCCTCACATTTGCACCTGTTTTTTTTTTTTACTCAGTTGTTGTCTGCTGCAAAATTAATTTCATCGCTATAAAAGCCTTTGCAAGTACCCAAATATATAGTCTCATCCACCAGCAAACTTTCAGAATCTCTCAGCTATAACAGTTCCATGTACTTCTAAAGACATGTTCCTTTGAAGTACAATGCTTTCACAAAAACGCCTGGGAGACTTCAAACCCTGTGGTGGTGTTCTCCACTGCTCTGAGGGTACTCTTCAGGGTGACGCACGTTACTTGGCATTGCGGTGGCATGAACAGGCACCAGAGCACTGGAATCAAACCTTAGTTCAAGTCCCGGCTCTACTCCTCAGCATCTGTGTGCGCTGTGAGACTTCATAGCCCTTCTCAGTTTCCTCATCTGATAGCCACCCAATGGGATTACTGTGAGCACTGGAGAAGCTGATGCAGGTAAGCCGCTTTGAAGAGTGTCAGCTCAAATACACTCTCATAAATGGCACCTGCTGTTGTTATGATCGCTTGGTTGGTGTTCAGTAGCCCCTCTTTTCACATCAGTTTTAAAACACGTGAACATCGCCTCCCCCACCCCCGAAATGGCTCATCCACTTTACTCCACTATAACACACTGCCTCCCACTTGTTCACCTACCAACTGACCTTCATTCGTCCAATGTACTTAGGGCAATATCCAGTCCACAAGCATTTATCAAGTGCTTACTTTGCACCTGGGAAAGAAGGTAACTCTTCCCAGTAATGCCATCCCTCCTTTTCGAGAGCTCACAATTTCATGGAAAAAGACAGATGGAAAAAAAAAAATACAACTCAGTGAAAAAGAATTAGGGAAATGGCAGACAAAGGAATCTTTTTAAAAGAGGACATCTTGAAAGATGACTAGGAGTCTGGCAGGTAGAAAGGATGGAGGCCAGGGGAGAATGAGGCTCCAAGCAAAAGTATTGGGTAAAGCAAGTTATTAATCAGAAGTTGATTAAAGATGACAAAATCAGAACACGAGAAAGGCAATCAAGCATGATGAACACTCTTGCACCTAAGGATTGAGGGGGACACTGAGCGCTCTCTAGGTGACCACAAAAATAGCTCTTGGAGACCAAACTGTGTCTCTTACCCAGACCTTATGTTTCTCTCCTTGAAAACCAGTAAGTTTTGCCTCTATGAAATCCATTTTCTATACTGGCCACCTATATTTGCATGAGATATTGCTTCTTTTCTTCCAAATTTATATTTTTTTAAAAAAAAATTTTGAATGTTTATTTGAGAGAGAGACAGTGAGAGCCAGGGAAGGGCAGAGAAGAGGGAGGGAGACACAGAATCCGAAATAGGCTCCAGGCTCCAAGCTGTCAGCACAGAGCCTGATGTGGGGCTCAAACTCATGAGTTGAGAGATCATGACCTGAGCCGAAGTCAGACGCTCAACCAAGCCACCCACGCACCCCTCAAATCTATATTCTTTATCTACTAAATCGTTTACTTATAAATACAAACGATAAAACTCAGGTGACTTTAGCAAAGAAACAGAAAACGAACAAAAAAACCATGCTCCTCTAATGTCAACTGTTTTTTTTTTAGTGTTTATTTATTTTTGAGAGAGAGACAGAGTGCAAGTGTGGGAGGGCAGAGAGAGAGGGAGACACAGAATCTGAAGCAGGCTCCAGGCTCTGAGCTGTCAGCACAGAGCCGGATGCGGGGGCTCAAACTCATAAGCCACGAGATCGTGACCTGAGCGAAGTCGGATGCTTAACTGACTGAGCCACCCAAGTGCCCCTAATGTCAACCTTTTTGACATTTCTGCCTTAAGTCTATAGTCTGTCCTTGGAATGGTCCAGAGGAGTATGTCAGTCCACTGATAAGAGCTGCCAAGTTCTGTACACTCATTATGCACCAATTCCTTTCCCTCACCTCATGTAATCCTCCCAACAGCCTTATGAAGAGTGGTATCACTCCTATCCACTCTGTAAATAAGCAGAGATGAAACTTGAGAAATAACTTGCCAAGACCACACACCCGGTCGTGACAAGGCATAGACCTGACCACAGGTCATCTGACCTCACAGCCAACACACCATCATGCCTAGAGCAGCGGTTCCTTCTACTGGGTCTTGCACTGGGGCCAGACAGTAAGGGACAAGTTCATGGTCTGCTGTGAAAGGAAAAAACAAAACCCAAAAAGCCCACTGTAATGACATCTTACACAGAGACAAATTTATTAAAGAAGGACTATGAGTTTAGGTCTTACTTTTTTTTTTTTATATCACACTGTCTGTCCTTTATTTTATGGGAAGATGAAATTGAAGATGGTAGTTGCTTTCTTCATGATGTCCTACTTAGGAAACAAAAAACCCAAAAGCTGGCATCTGCTGTCAGTTTTTAATTTTAAAAATTTGTTTTCATTCCCAGAAACCCCAAATCTAAAATTTACTACTGGGTGAGAAAATATCTTCCTCCATGTAAGGCACATGTTTATCTTCTGTTGTCCACATGACTAGCCATTGTCATCTTGAACTTGCAATTTCTCACTGCCTGATTTTTAAGTGCTGCCACTTCCCTTCCCCAAACTTGGAACCATTTCTTAAATGCACTTATATTTACAGGAGGAGAGTAAGTGAATAGATAATATAATAGCTTTCTTTTACTGTGGTTTCCACAAGAGTGAAAAATCCAGGCTTTTCTTATCATAACTGGCTGGAAACATTCCACATTGGAGATGTCAAGTCATAACAATCGGGGGGGGGGGGGCCCACTTTGCTCTCAGAACTACACAGTTCTTCTACAGAAAAGACATTCTTAAAAGCTGTTTGCAATATCCTACATTAATTTCCTCTGGTAAGGCATCTCATACAAAGGGGTCTTATAAATGGATTAAATGTGGTTGGGCACAAAAGTACAGTAAGCCCTCTGTCAGATGCTCTAGAGGGTGGATGCCACAAACAGGGGCTTCCTTCATATGGGTTCCTTGCAAATAGCTGACTTGAAGTTTTGTGACCAGTAATAACCTCCTTAAAAATAAACCACTTATACCATCTGCTTAACAGTGCTCTATAAATTATACCAGGAATGTGTGGCTTTTCTACCCTGGCAAATGTCTTCCAAGTTGACAAAAGGAGAAACAGAGGGAGGAGGCAGGGGCTGGGCAGCACTGGCTCTTTGAATGCCATCACTGCACACCAGCATTGTTGGGCCTCTGCCCACGCTCAGCGTCTTCCTCAGCAGGAATATGTTTCAGATGGGGAAGAGCAGAACCCGCCTCAGCATTTCCGAGACCAAATGAATCGAAGTTGGACAGGGTTAGGTTAGGACAAGCAGGCGGAGGGGCTAGAATGAGCCCTCAGAGCTGGGGTTGCTTGCAGCCCAGCTTTGATACCTGAGCCAGTTGAGACACTGATGCAAGAGTGGAAGAGAGATCAAGATATTATTATTATTTTGTTAATGTTTATTTTATTTTTGAGAGGGAGAGAGAGAGATAGAGTGCAAATGTGGGAGGGCCAGAGAGAGAGGGAGACACAGGATCTGAAGCAGGTTGCAGGCTCCAGGCTCCGAGCTGACAGCACAGAGCCCCAACATGGGGCTCAAACCCATGAACCGTGAGATCCTGACCTGAGGCAAAGTCAAATGCTTAACCGACTGAGCCACCTAGGTGCCCCTATTTTTTATTTGAGAGAGAGAGAGAGAGAGAGAGAGAGAGCAGGGGAAGGGGCAGAGGGAGAGAGAGAGATAATCTTAAGCAGACTCCATGCTCTCAGTGAGGAGCCTGAAGCGGGGCTCGATCCCACAATCCTGGGATCATGACCTGAGCTGAAATCAAGAGTCAAACGCTCAATGAATTGAGCCACCCAGATACCCCAAGATACTATTTTTAATATCTGACAAGTATGTATTAGAAACTACTTGGACCAGAGACCAATGTGGTTTTTCTATCTTCCCTCAAAATGCAGATTCAGGTAAATCCACAAGGGTAGGGCGAGATCTGCAGAATAGTTATCTAATTGAACTTACATCTGTTGCAATGTGGCATAACTCGGAATCCACTGAGAATTCAAGAGAAACTGGCCACATGTGAGCAATTTCCCCAACTAACTCATCGCTGAGCGATGTGGGGCTCTCATCATCTCACATTTCTCTTCTCAGGAGAGAGAGGAGATGGCCATTTCTCCGCGAAGCCCCCTCAGAAGGAAGGTCGCTTGGGAAGGGGTGAGGAAGTCACGTGGAGAAAGGAACAAGCGAGAAAGCGCAGCGGATAGCGTCCAGAGAATCTCCCCGACAAGATCACAGTTTCTGTAAAGTGACAGCCTCAAAATCCCTCCAAACCAAAAAAGCTGGCTGAGGCCACCCTCTCAGATGGTAAGAGAAACAATTTTGTCCGACACTTATTCTAAAGTGCTGTGCCTTGAATCGCAGAATTATATAGTTTTACTTGGCTTTTCTTTAGTTAAGTAACACAAGCAGTCGCCAAGCTAATATATAAAACTTAATTGAGTCTTTCTCTTAAACAGTTTTTTTTTACTCTTTAAAATGAAGCCAAACATGACAACAACAGCAGTATGAAATGCTCCTCAGAAAGAAAGCCCTGTGTTCAGGAAATGAGAAAATTAAAAGGAAAAGAAAAATACTTGCACTTACACCAAATAAACCATATTATATTGGGTGTCATCCAAGCCAAGATTTTTCTCAAGCAAAGTGCAGGCAAGCTCATTTGAAATTCAAGTCGCCATTCTTCACCCAGTCAGTAATCTCTTCGGTCAGAGTCCATTATGTCCTGAAGTACCAGGAGAAGGCTGTCCCACCACAGGTTGCAGCTGGCTGTATCTGTGATTCGAGTTTTCAGAGAAGTGTGTTACACTCGTGTGTGCACGTGTGTGCGTGAAAGGAGCCAGCAGTAGCATCCAGGAGCACCCAGGGAGCATTTCAGGTGCTGCTCCAGAGGGTTAGAATGAGATGCATGTCATCACGCTGTGAACAAGCTTCCAGTCCTATGAGCAGGTGGGCTGCTGGCGGCCCTTCAGCACCCTCTCTTCTCTCTCAGGCACTGTCACCCCTCCTGCATGCAAGGAAAGGGAAAGAAATGAGGTGCACTGAGCCAGGCAAGAGGTGGGCACTGCCCACAAGAAGGGAGGCTGAATTCCAGCTACTCCCAAATCCCACATGATTTGTTGTCCTTCTTTTCAGAAGATGATTCAAGGCAAATTTGGGAGCTGATGATTAGAACATATGACTGTCGGAAACAAACAAACAAAAAGAATATCCGAATGTCGGGATGTTGAGACAAAGGTAGGTCGCTGGGAGGAAAGAATAGATATGATGCAGAGTCACTTGGATACTTGTCTTGGCTGGATCCAAACTCGAACTCTTCAATGTTGCACTTGGTCTTCAAAGGGTGGCCTCTGGCTGACATTTGCACACTTCTGGGCTTTCTCTATCATACTGCAGATATTTATTTGGATACTCGGGCCTTAATCTTCTTCAAATGGTTTTTTAAAAATCTCTTATTTCATCAAGTCTGAGAACCACAACAGCAGGAAAACTCAGTCCAAAAGCCTACTTGACTTTCCCTCAAACTTATCACATGTTTTCCCCTTCTTCCTTTTATTCTAGGTTCCCCTAACCCTCACCTTCTTTATTCCTTTCCTGTAACTTATTCAACATATGTTCCCTGGGACTTGCAGTGAATTCATCCCTTTTAAATAACCTAGAAATTTACCACTCCTGAAAATTTCTTAAAGCAACCTTCTTCTGATTCCAACAATCATATAATAAACTCCTCTTATGAGCACAGCACCCCATTATGCTTTGGAGACCAGAAAAGCATGCCAGTCCTATGTATTTAGTTTACCTATTGCTGCATATTAAATTAGCCTAATACTTAACAACTTAAACTTAAACAATAAACATTTATCATCTTATAGTTTCTGTGGCTCAGGAACGGAGAAGCAGCTTAATTTGGTGGGTCTAGCTCAAGGTCACTTACAAGGCTGACCATCAAAGTATGGGCAGGGGCTGGAGTCACTTCAAGGTTCAACTCAGGGGAGGATCCACTTGCATGCTCACTAAGAGGTGCCTTTCTACCTCCAACCTTCTCCATGTGGTCTTTCACCCTCTAGGGCCTCTCCAGCAGGATAGCCTGGGCTTATTTACATGGTGGCTGGTCTGGTGGGTGGAGGCTGGGGGGAGGGGAAAGGAGGGAGAAAGAAGAGAGCTAGACAGAAACAGAGAGAAGGAGGAGGAGCAGGAAGAGAAGGAGAAAGGGAGGAAGGAAGGACAAGCAAGAGAACATGACCAAGAAGGATGTCAGTCTTTTTATAACCTTATCTTGGCATTGGCACCCCATCATTTCCGCCACAGAAATAAGTCGACCCACACTCAAAAGGAGGGGAATACACAAGTCATGACTACCAACAGATGGGGATCATTAGGGGTCATTTTAGAGGCTTTCTACCACACTTTGCCAGGTTCCGTATCTTGGACAAAGATGAGCACATACAGATACAGCGCTGCAGAAAGTTCTAAGAAGTTCTTCAACAATGGTAGAAGGGAAATGCTGTGGGACGGCAGGAAAAGAAGAGCTAAATTTCATTTGGGAGATGCTGGAAAGGCTTCTGGAAGAAGGCAAAATGTAAGCTAAGTCTGAAATAGACCTCAAGAAAGGCATTCCAGGCAGCCAGGATAGCTTGAGCAAGTGGCCTGGGATCTGAACAAGCACCAAAATCACGAGGAGGGCGGTATAAATGCAGGGGGCGGGGGCCCACCTCCAGAATTTCTATTCAGCAAGTAAGTGGTTCGGGCAGGGGGCGGGCTGATCATCTTCACGTCAGGCCCTGCTGACGCCCTTGGTCCAGGGACCACAATTTGAGAAATGCTGAGCCAAGGCTCAGAAGCAGAGCATATTTGGAAAAGTGAAAAATAGATCTTTTTATTTGTCAATTTGGACTGATTCAATTAGTTTCAAGATCCTCTTAGAATCAGTGGAAATGAAAGGCATTAGTCTGTACTTAATGAATGCCAACACTATCCACTTTTAAAGCTGGGAGGGATTCAGAGAATCTAAAGCCATCATTTTACAAATGAGGAAAGTGAGGGTAGGGGCTGAGATAGGGAGTTTTCTTTAAAATCTGATGGATTTTTCTGTGGCTCCCTCACTCAAGGGCTCCTGAAAGTAATATACTAGAGTCCTTTCCTTCCAAGTCTGAATGCTTTCTATTTGAAATGAGCTAATAAGGAGTTTGTGATCGACTCTCCCAATAGAATACTCACCTTCTATAAAATGCATATGCCCATACTCTGGTATGGAAGGGAGGCTGAAAGACCTCTCAGAACGCCTCTGGGTCCATTACATAAGTTTCCTTGTGCGGAAGGATATTATAAGTGTTCCTGCCCGGCTTCCACGTCATGAGTAAGCCGTCCCCACACCTCCCCTCCGTTAGCCTCCCTTGTCCTTCCTCTTTCCCAAAGCCCCAAGTGTACAAAGTTGGATGCCTAAACTTCTCTGCCAAACTTCTCCACATCTGGGATGTTGTTTCTTTTAAAGTCTAAATAACTAGTAAACTCTAAGCGTAGACCGGCTGCATCCATCTTGACTCCCAAAACCTGCTTTCTTTGGCAACAGGGTAGTGAAACCCTGTAGTTTATTCCTTGCAATGTGTGCACAGAATTAGCTTGGTGCCTTTGTCCTGTTCTCTGAGCTTTTGTCACCTTTTATTTGACCGTACTTAGGGGAACAGGACGAAGACAATTAAAAGGAGCACAAGGGAATGTCACTTGCACATGCAAATACAAGCGTTTGTGTCATTACTCTCCTCTCCCCGACTTCTGTCACTCTTCCCCCAGTTTATCCCCCCATCCCACTCTGACATAGATTCTTGCTCCAAAAGCAGAACCAAAAAGTCAAAAAGCAACTGAACTGTAACCCCCTTTCCACTTGTGGTTTCTGCGTCGATTTGCAGAAGCACAGGTGTCACTTCAATTGTGACATTCTGAGAAGTCCTCGAGCTCACCGCCCACACTTCCTCCCAAGGGCAGGACCTGTCCCGAGCTTCAACCTTGAATAAGAAGGTAAACTGCAGACGGACTGAGGTTACCCAAAACCTCACTGCAGCTTCTCTCACGCTCAAACCTGGTTTCGAGCATGCATTTGCTAACTGGTACAAAAGGATGCTATGCAGCTAATGTCTGCTTGAAAAGCTGAGAGGTGAGAATGGCAAACTGTAAATCCATTTTATTCACTGCCTTTACCAATTCAACCACAAATTGTTTCCTCTTCTCCCACTGAGCACCATTTAATGAGCTGTATCAGGCGTACAATGGAGGCAGTGAACCACAGATGGGAAGGGAACAAATCTTGTGAGCAAGCACACGGGTCAGACCGTGCCTTCCTCACTTCGCAGCTCTTTGGGTTTGGCCAAGTTACTTAACATCTCCAGGCCTCAGGCTCCTCATGTGGGCCTTGGCTTCCTCACCTAAAACAGAGGTGGTAAAGTGGGGACGTTGTGAAGATCACAGACTCCATGTGAATACAGCAGGTGTTCAATAAACGGTAGTCGTGATGGACCGGGCAATAAATTCAACACATTACTTCTCTCCCAAAGAAGCTCGCAATCTTTGTATACATTGTTACCAGCTTCATTTTGTTCTTTATGGGTTCAGAACCACTTTTGTGTATCCTCCTCTTAATTCCAGATCAACTAGAGAAATCTAAATGTACCTGAAACATTTGTCCGGGTCAACCTCTGACTGAAAACCTCTGCATTGTGCTAACATGCCCAGTGTGCTTTTTCCAACCAAGATCACATTAAGCACAATGTTATTTTCTAAGCCATTAGTAGGGAACTGTCAGAAAGGAATCATTCCCTGTATCTTCTGGGGGTTGATAGAAAAAAAGAATTAAAAAATGTTGGAGGCTGAACCATCAGCCACTGACATATATTCATCTGAAACAAAGATGACTTTTTAAAAAAGGAATCTGTGGTGCACATAGACATGGAAAGAAAGACACTTTGGCTGCAAACCACCCTCCCCCCCGGCATCTTCTCTGGGGAGGCTTATACCTCCGCCTGCTGTTCATCAGCCTTGATTTTGATGGGGCGATTTTTAGTCAGCTGCCTCGATCATTTTGGCACAGACAAAAATCCTTTAAAAAATGTTACACTTCATCAAAGTGCATCATGAGACTTCACGGTCATTATCTCAATGGCCGCTCTGATGTGCTACAATTGGCAGAGACACAAACGGTAGGGGGTGTATGAGAAGAAAGCCAGCGTTTCTTGTGGAAAGCTGGCAAGCCTCGCCAAGCTTCTGTCAACAACTCCGCGGTCTGATCCGATGCACTGAGCGTGCTGATGATGCTCTTGTTTCTGGAGGAAGTAAACAAGAAAATGAATTCCACCGTGCAACACAGCCTCTTTGTATCTTCAAAATGGTGTGACTGGACTCGAGCCAGCCGCGTTGAAAGTTTGGCCATTTATGTCATCAGGGACCCAGTACTGATGGAGGCTTTGATTGCGACTTGGACCCAGCTATAAGACCCTTCAGGGGCAGCCACGCAGCAAATAAAGGCATTGATTGGTTGTTGGGTCAATTTAGCCATAAGGGTACAGAGCATGGCTCTTTTGAAAAGCCTAATGGATTAGCTACACAACCAGTCCCACTGTAGGCCTTATTTTTCAAGTAACTTCATGACGGTTTTCCAGCTTGGCAGGGAGCTAACTCTTCCTCCAGAGCAAGCTTCAGAGCAGTTCTTGTTATCAATAGTGGTGCTCAAAGGATTAGACACAGCGGGCTTTACAATGTAATGAAAACAGCTGTTGAAACAACAATTAAGGCAAACAATAGTTTGCATGGAAAACTATTAATTATGTAAAGTTATGCAGAAAGTGGAATACCCTTTTATTCAGGGCCTTCTGAAGCGACTGAGCCGCCTTCCCTTCCACGGCTCTCAAGTGTCAGGAAGTGGGGTGCTTGTAGGAAGTGGCTCCATCGCGTGTGCGTTGAATGTGAGCAGAGCTCCCGGCTACCAGTTTGCTGCAAAGTGAGTCATGGGCAAAATATTCAGGAAAAGAAGATCAGTTAAACTCACATTACCTTGGGTGCCTCAGGTTTTTCATACTAAGTCAGAGCTGTGTTTTCACAAGTCTCTGAAACTCAATTTATGCTTGTGGTTGGGATCTCTGTTTTTGCTTTAAAACAAAACAAAACAAAACAAAACAAAACCAAACATTGCTATAATATGCCCCCTTTCTGGCCCTGAGAAGTTATTCACAACAACATGATTTTCTAAGTCATTAGTAAGGAATGGTCAGAAAGGAATCCTTCTGGGGGAATGCCGGGGTCCCTTGTTCTTTGGACTAAGTAAGTTTTCATTACATGAGGATGGTCCATCTTGGACTCAACCATTCCTCTTCCACCTCCTCCCCTCGAGCCTCTCCTCTCTCCTTCCCCTCTCTCTCTCTGCTTGCTGGGGCTTTTAAATTCATTGCTTCTCTCCTTGTAGTTTCCATCCTTGACTAACAGTGCTGGGAATTGACTTATGGCCCTTTGCCTATGCTGTGTTCCACATCTCACTTTGCTCCCAGTACGGGAATCACCAAACCAAGCAGTCCCATTAAGAAGGTTATTAACTGTATACATAAACATTGCCTCCTGCCTACAGTTAGATTTATTTCTCGTCACTTCCAAGTAACTGGTTTTAACACTCTTTCCAGCACACGCAACACCTTTTATTTGACTATATTGTTTTAGAAAGGCCTTTGGGAATTTAGTTAATTTCATGCTGGAACTTATTAAGTGGGATTTGACACTCTTTGATAATTCCAATAAACCATTAGTCAAGTCTCACTCCCTTCAGGGAAGGAATGAAAGCTTTATTAGTCATAGGGTCTCTATTCTAAACATGTCACTGGAATTTAGTAGTGCATCTGTGTTGAAATGCTATTGACTTTGTGAATAAATAGAACTTTCCCTGAAACTACAAGAAAGCTGTCATTGGCTATCAACAGTAAGAGAGCATGTGCCTTTTTCAGAACATTCTCCTTAGATTCACCTATGCAGTTTGAAATAACTCGATGAACTTGATTTACTGACCCGGTGAATGTTAATGAAATGAACAGCACACGTGGGCGCATGCGTACATGCACACACATGTTCACAAATTCTCTCTAAAGTACTTGGTTTAGTCATTTCTTTCACCCAGGATACAGGAATAAAGAACAATCTCCTTCCCTTCTATGGATAGTTTAAAAATCTTGAGAGATCATATCTCTAGAAGGCCCCAGAACATAATTGAGTGTGCAAATGAAATTCACTACTAGGGTCACAAACAATAATCCAATTAACATGTATTTGCGTGATGCCTTTAAAATCATTCTAAACTCAAAATCGCATTCATCTTTGAAGTATAACACAAAGTACCATGTCCCAGCACACTCCAGTCCATACTTCGCACTGGAGAGTACAAAACAGCATCAAGATTGCAAAAGCAATTATTCCAGTTATCCAGATGTGGTTTTTCAATCATTATAAGAATTTTTTTTTTTTTAGCAGTTCATATTCCGTGGCACCACTCACAGCTCTCATGCTGGCATGGTACTTACATCTCTTCATTATTAATTCAGCTCATGGAGCTTAATTGGACAAGGCTAGAGCGAATTTGACAAACATCACAGCAGCAGAAAAAGCAATCACTCTTTCAAGATGAAAATTTGTTTGATGTCTTACTGTGTAACTCATTTACTCTCCTCGGGAGTCATGTGACCTGAATGTTAATCAGCCATTGATTGGTTTCTCTCCTTGGACAGTCACGTGACTCGAATATTAATGGGCTGGCACTCGGTAGCTGTACTGTTAGGCAACCTTGTGATTGGCTGCCAGGTTAAGATACGGAGATAAGTGGGTGCTTGATGAGCACTTGACAGAACTTCACAGAAAATTAAGGCCCTAAAATAGCATGAGAAAGTCTTGTCAAATCAAGCATGATTATCATTGAATGCTTAAGGAATTCATCATCTGCATGAAATTGATACACTTCAGCACCAGCAGGCCCTGTAGTCAGCAGGGACTCATCAGATTTTTATTTATATGTGTTCACCAAATCACATTAATTCTGAGAGCTAAAACATGCTAAGGATGAAGGTTATTTTCTGTTCAATCTAATTTATCTATGACAATAATCATCACTAATAATGTGTCAAATTGGATTGCAGTCATTTTATGCATGCATGCTGATTTGGAAAATAGTGTTAAACCATCCCGTGGTAATTAACAACCGGTAAAGGTATGCTGGGGCCTGAAGTAATCAGCATATCTAGATGGAAAATTAAGTTTTATAGAATGGATTTATAGATACATATCCTTATTTAATTCAGAATATAAATTATTCCTGGTAAAAGCCGACATCATTTTTATAACACCATTAAAGCCAATAACCATTGAGGGACTCGCATCCTTAATTTGCTCCATCCTTCATTTTTTCTCTCATTTTCTGTGGTTAACTTTCTAATGGGTGTCACTTCCTTTTTGACGAGTCCTCATTTTAGTGGGGTTTGGTAGGGCTAAGAGATGAATGAATATGCTCTGGTTTAAGTGTTAATCATGGATGAAGGACGTGCATCATACCTCTTAACACACAATGCTTTCTAATTATTGGTGGGGGGTTGGAAGGTGGGCATGGGGAGAATACAAAGAGGGAGGTGGGTCCAGACTTTGGCCTTTTGGTGTTTCTCAATTATTTCTCCTCACAAAGGGACAATAGGAAATTTTGCAGATTAACTCATAAGGGATTAATGTTTCTTGGGGAATCATTTAAGCCTAAATTGCTTTCATTGAAATACTTTTTATGGAACAGAAGTTGCTTTTTATCTTTTTTTTTTTTTTTTAAGTAAACTCCTGCTTTATAGGGCATTATTGGAGTAATGGAGTCCTGGAGTAATGAGATCTTACAGAAATGTTTACACCCTTTGGTGAGCGTGGCTGAAATGTTCGTGGCTGAAATGTTTCAGAGGAGAAATACGTCTCAAAAAGAAGGGGAGAAATAAATACGTGTAAATGTTGTTTCTTCCCACCACTGACCCCCCCCCACCCCCATCTTAATCTCCTGAGCCACCAGGACGGCCCCTATTCTCTGCCCCTCTCTCAGGAGGTCTCTTTATTGATTAAATGAATCTGCTCCAAAGGCTGGCTCCCAGGCTCTTTGATCTAATCCGATCTGATTTTATCCTATCGCTTCAGCAGGACATCGGGGAATTAACAATAAGCAGCTTTACCACAAGTGTTTAATAACTCAACACAATCTCCTTATGGCTCCGAGCTGCTCATGTTCCCATCCAGTCCACTGCAAACAGTGTAACAGATTGGCCATCCCCCCCTGAACCTGAGGAATTTTCATGCACTGTGAAACTAATCGCTTCAAGTTCCTTCATAAATCACACAAAGCAGATTTTAGCATCTTAACAAATTGAAAAAAACACACACACACAAACCCAAACTGGCAGAGTGGGGTAGGGGGTGGGGACGGTGGAGAGCATTGGCCCTCCAGCTAAAAAGGGGGTGATCCGGGAGAGGTTGGGGTCCAGTATCCCAGAGTGGGGAAGGGGCAGATGTAAAATAACTTCTGTCTTCTCATGCAATATGTTTCTCATCTCCTTACATTTTAACATGAATGAAATAATTTGGGCTGGCTCAAACCTAACAATGCTCCAAGCTTACAATGACCTTATTATTTTTTTTTTCACTGTGATGGAAACGATGTGGTTTCAACAACAGGCCTCTTATTGTTCCTCTGACAGCCCTTGAAGTATGCAAGAAGCACACAATTAAATAAGGATTGTGCGTCCTGCATGGTGCAGAAAGCCGAGATGTTAGGCTGAGATGGTATATGTCCCTTGGACTTCAAACCAGCACACACGCATAAAGGGACGTCTGAAACGATCACTCAATAACAAAACACCATTCTTGAAATGCCCTCTTTTACCTGGAGCTGCTCCTATCTATACATCCTTATCTCTGACAACGGCAGAATTCACTTATTATCTTCCTCATCATCACCACCACCACCACCACCACCCCCAAAAAAAGTGCAGGGATACCCGTTTTATAAAAAAACATCATGAGCACATGAGTAAAGGTGAATCCCTCTGTTTCCGAGGCAGAAATGTAGACACCATGGCTCACCCTTACGCCAGAACTCTTAGAGCAGGGAGCTTGTTTGAGAAAGTGGGCGGGGAAACTGCCAGATTATGGGTGCCCTGGGGAGAATATCACTCCAGCACTAATCTGAAATAAAACATCTTTTAGTTGCTCTATTTAATACCTACTGTACATCGGAATCACCTATAAAAACAGGTTTCATCGTGGAGAAACAGCCCCATCTCTCCACCTCTGTCACTGCTCTCTCCATTACCCTGGCAGTTCCGCCATTTCTCGCTACATCAACAGAGTAACCAAGTGCCCTCTAACCGAACATCTGGGGGCAGAGGGAATTTTATGACTTCGGTTTAGGCCAGATTACTATTACTAGGGTGAGATCTTTTTCCATATCCCCAGGGCCCAGGGTACTTACAAATTCACTCAGATACAGCTGGATGCTTCATTATTGCTTTTCTAAGTAAAAACATTTATTTTTATATCCTTATATCCTTCTCCATCCACATCCATTCATCAGGATTTATCCAGAGTTTCCCACACTATACAAATCCAACATTTTGAGACACCTCCTTCTCCACGCTACCCCCCTCCAAAATGTCTACTCTGATTTTGTGATCTACTCAATATGGAATGGCATGCTAACATGAATAGTGTTATTATTTCCTCTTTGGAAATGCCTTTTGCCTTACTCCCTGCCCCCCCCCACCCCAGATAAACTATGTCATAACAGAAAAATCCCTGTGAAGTTGTCCAAAGAACTCTAGGCTGCTTCCAGACCCTGGAACTATAATTATGCCTTGTGAAATTAAAACAGAAAGAGCGTCCCCTGCCAACTGTGAGTGCCCGTTTCTATCACAAAGAGATAGCAAAATGTACTCGGGAAGGTTGCAGCCAAAGTAATCGACGGGGGAGCCTGAACTCAGCTCTGCTTTCTAAACATCGTCCCTGGGTCAGAACTGAGAGCCCGAGAAAGGAAAACAGGGGAGGGGATCCCAAGCCAGAGACCAGTTGACTTTTCCCGCCTGGGCATGATGTCATGGAGGTTCAGTGACTTCGGGGGCTGGTGTTGACTGAAATCTTGCTGCACATTGAGACCCGGTGCTTCTACAGGGGAGCTTCAGACCTGTCACTCCACTGCCCGGTGGCCTTCAGATGTTCTGAACCCCTGCACTCACACACAAAAGTCCAGAGCAAGTGCACAGGGCCAGGGTGTAAACACATTCCTGACATCAAGTAGTACAAAGAGGGTTCTTCTGGTCGCAGTTCAGTCACCTCGTGAGCTTGTCTCTCTTTGGAGCTTTCTTTACAGGCTGTGCAACTGGAACACAACACAGAAAGACAGACAGAGACAGAGAGGCACAGAGAGAGAGAGAGAAAAGAAAGGGCATTGAGGAAAAGGGGGGGGGGAGCCAAACCAAAGCCACAAGTTGAAAAAAAAATCCCTATAAAATTAAAGTGCATTATGTTTTTGTATATTTTCGAAATGTAGCCAAACTAAACCATTAAATGAGGATTTTGTTTCACAAAGTCTGCAAACTATTCAACCGCTAACCCACTATACCAGGAATGTGGTGCCAACCAAAATATGTCAAGATTAGTAGTACTCAATAAAATCTCAAAACCAAATGACATGCAAGCTGTATTTCATGATTAGAGCGCTTCCTTATGTCAAGGAACATACATATTAACTTGTTTAAACACAGCGATGGGCTGTCACTCTGTTTGTCAAAAGCAGAGGAAGGAGAATCTAGTGCTTACCAAACCCGTCCAGATGATACTTCATGCTTTCTATCTCCCTGGCAGACAGTGTGGACACCATCCAATTAATCTTTACATCATCTGAGAGAAGACAAGCTGAGGGAAGGAGGGAGGGAGGAAAGGAAGCAGGGAGACAGGGAGACACCACTTCCCACTACACAAAGCAGGGCGGTGATATCAGGATTTGTAATTGCCTTGCCCGAGGTCCTAACACAAGAATAGAGTTGGGACTGGGATTGAAATGTTTACCTTTTTCTACCCAGTCACCAACATTGCTAGATGCAAACACCTTGAATCTTTAATTTTCCTTAATGTTTATTCATTTTTGAGAGAGAGAGAGAGAGGCAGAGTACAAGCAGGGGAGGGGCAGAGAGAGAGGGAGACACAGAATCCGAGGCAGACTCCAGGCTCTGAGCTGTCAGCACATGCCCGATGCGGGATTCGAACCTGTGAACGGCGAGGTCATGCCCTGAGCCGAAGTCGGTCGCTTAACCAACTAAGCCACCTAGGTGCCCCTTCCTTCCTTCCTTCCTTCCTTCCTTCCTTCCTTCCTTCCTCCTTCCTTCCTCCTTCCTTCCTTCCTTCCTCCTTCCTTCCTTCCTTCCTCCCTCCCTCCCTTCCTCCCTTCCTCCCTCCCTCCTCCCTTCCTTCCTCCCTCTTTTTTTTGATTTCAATCTTAGGAATTGACATCTGCATAATGCTTTAACTACTACAAAGGGCTTTACATTTTCTCACTGAATCCTCAACACTGTCCTAGTCATGTATATATTATTACCCCCTTTTTACAAAAGAGAAGCTCAAGTCTCACAGGGAGGAAGTGATGTGCGCCCAAGCCACTACAACCACACACAAGTAAAACCAGGGTACGACACCTGTCTCCGGTCTCTGAACCGAAGGGACCCACACAAAATGATGCCGCTCTTCCAACACGGCACCTCTTTTTTTTTTTTTTTCCTTTTGCATTGAAGTGCTTGAGTCTGAGCTGGATTCTAAAAATGGAGAGGGGTAATTATCTCATTCTCTGACTGTCAACAGCACCGAGCTGCTGTGTGCTTCTACCTGGCAGGGGAAGGAAAGGGAGGCTGTTCTCTCATTTACAAAATAGGTAGTAAGAGACATGATTATGTTAGGAACACCTGAGGGGCCTTTGGGGGTGGGAAGGAAAAACTGGAGCCTGCTTCATCTGTTCACTTGTGGGAGCCTGGCAAGGCGGCCACGGACGTTGCCACGGTAGTCAAGGCAAGCTTTCAGCTGTAGCTGTCTCCCTCCTCCCCGCCCACCTGCCCCCCACACCCACACACATCCTTGTTCTCATAGACCCTCTTGGTGCTGGGGAATCACTGCCTGCCTTCAGCCACCACTGGTGTGATGGAACAGAACTGGAATTCAAACGAGCGTTTCATCTGACACCTGAGAGTGCGGTTCCTTCCAGGGGGTCCCTCGCTCCTCAGCCTCAGGGGGGCCGGCAGAGCCTCAGTGAGATGGTGGTGGCCATTCCCATCCAGTGACACCCTCCTCTGCCCAACGAGAAGCCAGGCCGTTGAAGATCTGGGTGCTGCTTGGCCTCATGATTTCATCCCCTGACACTCATCCACATGTGCCTGACTCCAACCATACCTAACAGATGACTTCTGTGATGGGCTGACATGTGTCCCCCACCCAGATTCAAATGTGCAAGCCTCAACCCCCTGTACCTTGAGAATGTGACTATATTTAGAGAGATGGCCTTTAAAGAGGTACTTAAGGTGAAATGGGATCATATGGGTGGGAACTTATGCAACACGACTAGTGTCCTTATAAAAAGAGGAGATGAGGATAGAGAGAAAAGGCCAGGTGAAGACACAGTGAGAAAGGAAGCTGTCTGAGAGCTAAGGAAAGAAGCTTCAGAAGAAACCAAACCTCTGATACCTTGATCTTGGACTTACAGCCTCCAGAACTGTAAGAAAATTAGTTCTAAGCCTCCCCGTCTGTGGTATTTTGTTATGGCAGCTCTGCTAACTAATAAACCTTCTTATTCCAGATCCCCGCCATGGTCTCTCACACAGTCATGCTTTCCTGCATGCTGGCCCCTGTGCCTAGAACACTTGCCTCTTCACTGTTGGCCTTGTGGACACCTTTTCATCTCATGTTCAACTCAGATGCCTGGTCTCCTCCGCATGAGGGCTTCCCAGCTAACCACAGACCCCAAACAGTTGATCTGTGATAACCTGGAGGCCCTCACACACCTCAACTATGTGGCCATCTCCTGCACCTGTCTGATGACCTGTCTCCTCATAGACAGCGAATCTTCTCAAAAAGGGAGCCACAATATCCATCACAGAGATGACAGTCAATTAATGTGTGATGAGGGCACAAAGCAGGACACGGAAGCAAGGAAACAGCAACAATAATAGCAGTAACGCAAACTCACTGAGTGCTGCGTGCCAGACACTGTTGTCAGTGCGACACTTGGTGCGAACCAACTGTATCCTCCCAATAACTGTACGAGTCACTGTTACCTTCACTTTCCTGCTGAGGACCAAAGTAGTCCAAGATCAGTAACTTGCCCAAGGCCACGCAGAGCCTGGGATCTGCAATCAGGTACCTGGCTTCAGAATCTATCTTCTGAAGAAAATGTCTCCTGAGGAGAAAGAAAAGGAGGAAAGAAAGATGGGAAAGGAGCAAAAGAAGATACTAAAATTCCTTGAAACTCAGTTTGCTCATCTGCTTATCTCAGAAGAGGTCCAAGGGAGAGAACACAGAACTCCAGAACACACAGCCTCTGAATGCAGCCACTTGAATTTCAGGGGGAGACATTCTGCACAGTGGATAATCCGGAGAAGAGACATTTCAAGGAAGAGAAAAATTCAAAGACAAGAGCTGGAAAGCAACGCCCGTCTCCTCCCAGCAGGGGGCTCTTCCTGCAGCAGTGCTCTGATGCCACCCTCTTCTGGAATCCTGCATGCCAACTGCCCAACCAGGTTTCTCTGGGGACACCCTAAGGGGGTGTTGCCCCTTTGAGAGTCCTACAAATCAAGTTTACATTAAAATTTCAGTTTAGGGTGCCTGGGTGTCTCGGTCGGTTAAGCCTCTGACTTCAGCTCAGGTCATGATCTCACCGTTCATGAGTTCGAGCCCCACATTGGGCTCTCTGCTGATAGCATGGAGACAGCTTTGGATCCTCTGTCTCTCTCTGTCCCTCCTCCGCTTGTTCTCTCTCTCTCTCATAAACAAACAAAAAACTTAATTAGTAAGATTTCAGTTTATTAATCCAGTTTACTGGACTTAAAACTTAGAGCTGGGATCCTGATGTTACCTTTGGGGTGGAAGGGTCTCTGGCTCTGTTTCCAAACTGGATTTTTTTCTACATTGTGTTTGTTTTAAATACTGCCTTCAAGGGACCACCTTCGTTTTTTTTCTTGGATTCATAAATGCACTGAGCATCAAACAATGACTTAATGAGGCCTGATAAAGAGACATGTCTAGTTGATCTACACCTGCAGACTCTTCTTTGGAGGTTTTCAGATGACCTACTTACCTAGGCTGGGAGCTGAACAGTTAAAACCCTCGGAGGAAATCAACTGTAAATAGAAAGGCTATGTTTAACATAATCCCCACAGAAGACTCTCTCTCCTGTGGTCACTGTAATCAACCTCGTAGTATCAGGTGAAGGTTCTTCATTATCTCCCTGTGGCATTATGTCTCACCACACAGCTGATAATAAACTGATGGATTATCAAACAAGATTACAGCTTTAGCAAATAAAATCATGTTTTGTGTTAAGAGAGAAAACGCTTACTCTCCCTATCTGCCTGGCTAAATATTTACATATCACAGGCTTTCTAGGGTCTCTGTTCTTTCAAATCTGATTTTTAAAAAACAACACAGAGGTTAAGTTAACAAAAAGGGAACATACTGTGCTTTTGACACTAAGCTAAATGCACCTCTGGGAGAAAACAGGGACTGCCTAAAAGGTAGAACTAAGTAAATCCAAGGCCTCAGGTGCTGGGGAGATCAATGGGTACATGGGACAAAAGACAAAGCTGAATGTGTTAAGAGGGATTGAAATACCTACTTTAAAGGGAACATAAATGAAAGAGAATAGAAATCCAAAGCATGCATGCAGCTGTGTGTGTGTGTGTGTGTGTGTGTGTGTAAGAAGAGGAGCAATGGGCTTGTATAAAGTCTCACACTGGTCTGTGCTTTTTATACCTTTCAAAGCCCTTTCTCCTTCATTATCAATATCCTCTCTCTATCCCCTCCCTTCCCCATTTCCCCCAATCTCTCTGTTTTCCTGCTGACATAAAGTGGAGTCTAGAAGTGATCTGACTTGCAAAAGATCCCGGAAGGCAGGCCTCAAACGGATTTCTGGATTCCTAGCACAACCTAGAAAAGTTGCACTTTTTCTGCTCTAACACGGGGATGCTGTCTTTTTTTTTTTTTTTTTTTACTGTTTTTTATGTATTTTTGAGACAGAGAGAGACAGAGTGTGAGTGGGGAGGGGCAGAGAGAGGAGACGCAGAATCCGAAGCAGGCTCCAGGCTGAGCTGTCTGCACAGAGCCCGAGACCCCGGGCTCCAACCCACGAACCATGAGATCAACACCTGAGCTGAAGTAGGATGCTTACCCAACTGAGCTACCCAGGCTCCCCTTTATTTATTTATTTTTAAGTTTATTTATTTATTTCGGGAGATAGAATGCTGATGAGCAGGGGAAGGGCAGAGAGAGGGAGAGAGAGAATCGCCAGCAGGCTCTGCTCTGCGAGTGCAGAGCCTGATGCAGAGCTCAGTCTCATGAGCTGTGAGATCATGACCTGAGCCACAATCAAGAGTCAAGACACTTAACTGGCTCAGCCACCCAGGCACCCCCATACATTTTCAATATTTATAAACTTCATGATTATCAACTAGAGAATTTACACAATTTTCAAGTCCATGGGACATTTACAAATTTTGATCATGTATTTGTCTACTGGGAAAACCTCCATAAATTCCAAAGAGCAGAAATCATAGTTCATACCAAATACAATAAAATTAAATAGTGGCAATGAAAGGAGAATTCTCTGGCCCTAATCTACCTATTTCAAAAAAAGATACATTCTTCTAAAGAACTCTTGGTTCAAAGAGGAAGTAACACAGGAACTATTAATCACTTACAAATAAACAAAAAGGAAAGCTCCACCAATCATCACTTGCTGAATGTGGCTACACGAGCACTTATAGAAAATGGTATAGCCTCAATTCACTTATTAGAAAATAACAAGGGATTTAAAAACTCAGTAATTGAGAAAAAAAGAAGTAAAATAAACACGAATGTACAAGAATGGAGACAATAAATTAATGACCAAAAAACCCCCCAAACAACTGACTTTATCTATAAAACCCAAAGCTGCTTCTTTGAAGTGGTGTATGAAGTAGGCAAAACCTTTGGTGAGTCTAATCAAGAAAAAAGAGATAAGATACAAATATACTTTAGGGGCGCCTGGGTGGCTCAGTCGGTTAAGTGTCCACTTTGGCTCAGGTCATGATCTCACAATTTGTGAGTTCAAGCCCTGTGTCAGGATCTGTGCTGACAGCTCAGAGCATGAAGCCTGCTTAGGATTCTGTGTGTGTGTGTGTCTCTCTCTCTCTGCCCCTCCCCCACTCACACTCTGTCTCTCTCTCAAAAATATATAAATATTTAAAAAAATTTTAGGGGCATCTGGGTGGCTCAGTCGGTTGGCCACCGGACTTTGGCTCAGGCCATGATCTCACGGTTCATGGGTTCCAGCCCCACATCAGGCTCTGTGTTGAAAAAAAGTTTTTTAATTAAAAAAAAAATTTTAAAATAAAATAAAATTTCTCGAGTTTATTCATTTTTGAGAAAGTTGTAGTAAATTCTCCCACTATGATTGTGGGTTATTCACTTCTCTGTATTTTCATCACTTTTTCTTCTTTGTTTTGCTTTATATTTCATAACTTT
Source organism: Cryptoprocta ferox (assembly GCA_028646485.1). NCBI lineage: Eukaryota > Metazoa > Chordata > Mammalia > Carnivora > Eupleridae > Cryptoprocta > Cryptoprocta ferox. The sequence continues at coordinate 67,444,143 of CM053568.1, forward strand.
GTCTTGCACACAATTTCATGATTATTGCATATTCTTGTCAAATGCTTTTTTATTGTTTTTCTTTGGGAATGTCACATGTTTTAACAGTATAAAGTTGGAATTTTTTTAAATAATCTAGTTTATAAGTCTGTGTTTTAAAGGGAGAATTTAAGCCATTCAGGTTTAGTTTGGCGACTTGTATGTCTGACTTATTTCTGACCACTTATTTTCATGTTTTGTATTTATCATTCTTTTGCATCAGACTCTTCTCTTCTCTGACTTTAGTCAAATTAATATGGTTATTCCATTTTTTTCTCATTTACTTATTTACTTATTTTTAAAGTTTATTTATTTTTGAGAGAGAGAGAGAGAGAGAGAGAGAAAGAGACAGAGAGCCAGCATGTGAGAGTGGGGGAGAGGCAGAGAAAGACAGGGAGATAATCCCAAGCATGCTCCACACCACCAGTGTGGAGCCTGATGCGGAGCCCGAACCCATGAACCATGAGATCATGACGAGCCAAAACCAAGAGTCAGACACCCAAACGACTGAGCCACTCAGGCACCCCACTTTTTTTAATGTTTAAAAAGATACGTATTCTATTCTTTTCCTATTTTTCTTAGGGATTGCCTTAACATTTTAATATTCAGATATAAACATATATATCTTATCAATATATAGAAATAATCAAGATCTCAGGGGAACCTGGGTGGCTCAGTCGGTTAAGTGTCCGACTTTGGCTCAGGTCATGATCTTGCGGTTTGTGAATTTGAGCCCCATATTGGGCTCTGTGCTGACAGCTCAGAGCCTGAAGCCCACTTCAGATTCTGTGTTTCCCTCTCTCTCTGCCCCTCCCCCACTCACACACTCTCTGTCTCTCAAAAATAAACATTTAAAAAATTTAGAAATAGGATCTCTGTTAACTTCCTGATAAGGCAAGAATCTTAAGACATCTTCAATTCTGGCCCCACCTTTGCATCCTATTCTCTAATCCCTCTATTCCCACAACTACTACTTACAGGTTGGTATTTTAGTTCTATATTATTAACAACTGTTTCTTTATTATGTGTCAATAGTTCTTTACACTAAGCTATAATTTTAATAGTTTTACACCCACATCTTTCTCCATGTTGTATTCACTTGGTTTCTCTTGCTTTACAGCGATATATTTTGAAGATTACTTTCAAAGTAATCTGTTGATCATGTCCAAAAATATCTTTATTTTGTTCTTCCACTGGAACACAAATTTGATTGGACATAAAATTTGAGGTGCAAAATTGTTTGCTTTCAGTAACAGAAAATCTTTAGTATTTTTGCTGTTAAGTCACTTTTTTGTGTATGTTTTTTTAGTGTGTGTGTGTGTGTGTGTGTGTGTGTATTTAATGAGGAGAAAAATGTGTTAAATTCTCCTGTTGGGTAAAGAAAAATTTTTTAATGAAGTTGATGTTTAATATATATAGGAATTGCCTTTTTTCTCTCTCAATCTAATTTTGCATGGGGCAAAGAAGCAAAGAAACTGAAATTGAAAATGGGATTCATTCTTAAAAACTCTTATGTAAAATGAGTTCTAAGTACCATCTGCTAATGTGAAAAGATTAACAATAGAAAAGGAACCAAAATAGCTTCATATGCTACTCTAATCACTTTCTAAAAGCCTTGGAACCATATTCACCCTTGAAGGGGTCTGATAAGGGTAGGTAAAAATTGTTTCTCCAATAGTACTGTTGTTCAAATAATTAGCTATTGTAAACAGGCAACACTACTAACAAGGGAACCAGGGTATACCAATATATTTGTATTTCTTTAAATTTTGCTCTAATGCATTATGTTGTTAATACAATAATTTGCCACTAGAACTTGTCATGTTTATCATTTTAACAGAAAACTTGTTTTTAGAGAAACATCTATTTATGAACAAAGAATTTTACCAAAATCTTTGTTCTCAGTTATTCTAGTCATGGAAAACTTAGTCATTGGAGTCACAAAACTCAATCCAAAATACACAATTAACCACATAAGTTTCGTGGGCTACTGTGGAGAAGGAAATAAACTTTCTAATGACTACTTTTAGACACTGAAATCTGTAAAATGAAAGAAAGCATTTTTCCCTCCCTCTACTCCTCTCACCACCATCTCCTTCCCCTCAAGTCTGTCACTGGAAAAGGAGAGAATTAACTTCACAGAATCTTATTCATACCAAGAAGAACAATTCACTGTTCATATTTCAAATCTTCTGCTGAACGCTCATGCCTTTTCGATCACCCACACCATTCCTCACCAGCACTGCCTCTTGAATAACTAACAGTGTCCAAAACAGAATGCACAAATTATAGCTGCTAGAAGGTCACAAAGATTCAATTTTGACAAAATTTTATTAGACAAATTAATCAAGGAATGTTACTGTCAGTAGTTATCTTTGGCTATAAAAGGATGGGTAGGAGGGGCAATGAAGTTAAGAGAGCTCTAACTATCATCTGTATGTCTATGTACTATTTAAAGCCTTTGCGATGACAGTATAATCATACAGAATCATGTAATATAAAAAATAAGGCAAATATCTCAAAAAAAAATAAATAAAAAGGGAATGTTAACCATTAGAGATAACCTAGTCCCCAATCCCTCAACTGAGATAAAACTGGGATTAGAGAATGTAACTGACATACTCCAGGTCACAAGAAACCCAGTTTATAACTCCAAACCTCCATCAAAAGGAGGGAGGTGGGGAACAACAAAGAGCTGCTCTAACAGGCATCCTCCCTTGAGAAAATGAGAGATGCTAGGGTTTACGAGATCAGGTAACCCAGAAACCATATAGGAAAACTTTGGCTCATATACTGGAGAGAGTAAAGAAACGTGCCCCAGTGGATATGAGTTGAGGAAATGTAAGGATTCAAGTCCCAGAGTCATTCCAAAGATCTGGAATCTAGGCTCTGGGAACCAGACAAGACATTATCATCAAACTGGACAAACAGGTTGCCTCCAACACCTCCAGAGATTGGATCTTTCCTTCGTGAGTTTATATAGTGGCTCAGTTTGTTATAAACGGTTGCAGGGGAGGGGTAGTAGCTGACAGTAAATTGATGGTTAGAATACAAAGGCTACATGTTGAATTCTAGTTTAAGGATCCTTGCAATACTCCATCATATGCCAAACGCCAGTGGTGAGAATTTCTCATCCTTACCTATGAGTGATGCAAAAGCAGATATAAAAAGTAAAACCCGTAGGTAAAAAGAGCTAAAATCCTGCAACAGGACCTAAAAGGAATCACTAAGGGTTCTATTTTCTTATATTCCTAAAACCCAGCAATATTATTTTCATATGATTGGGACTGAGTCATAGACAATCTTTCAGTCTGTTATTTGGAGGAATCCAAAACAAGAGTGACTTTCCAGTGGACCCAAAAGAGGTGAAAAAATTTAAAGACATGGGCAAAATTGGTTCTCATAACTGTAATGATTTCTCTTCATGTACTCATATTCTCCTCAGATGAAAAAACAAAGCGGTATCTTCCAGGACGATATCAAAAAAATACCACAAAATTATAAATACCAAAATATACTGAAGTTCAAGTTAAGTTTCACATTTACTGGAAGTAGAAACAAACTTCTTGATAATCTCCAAAATGTATAAATTTGTTGCAGATAGGTGCACATAAATTATAATAAAGAACGCTGGTATGCAATTTGATTCAAAGTGCTTTTTAGTAAAGTACATAATGATGCATGCTGAGGAGATGCAGGTATATTTAATTGGATATAATTAAAATAATGATGTGTGTTTAAAATAATGATATATTAAAAAAATTTTAAATGTAAGTGGCTGAAGAACCTGTAATAAAAAGCCAAAGCAGTAAGTACTTTTTGATTACCTGATTATTCACAGAGCTAATACCTTTCATTTAACAAGTAATGCCGTAATGCAGTAACAATGTCACACTGGAGGGATTCAGGGAGCCCTGCTAACAATTTGGGCCTTTGCTTCCTCCTCTGGAGAGTATGTTTCCAGGCCTCTTCTGAAGCCAAACTTCCTTCATCAAAAAGGATTTTCTCCAAGATAGGTAAAATATTGGTGAAACGGCAATGAGTGCATGGAGTTTAGTGTATTTTTTCCTCTTTACTTCTGTGTATATTTGAAATGGTCTTTTATCAATGAAAAAAACCCCAGAAGTATCTCTCTTTGTTTGGATATACACTCTATAATGTTTGATAACTTTGCTTCTTCCCTATGCAAAGGACATGACTTATTTATGTGTCTGCACATGCACAGATTCTACTGCATGAAATTCCCTTCAAAGTTCTACTAAAAATTCCCCTCTGTAAGTGGACTAATAGCAGATAAATGTACATTTCCAACTCTTAGCCCTGGTTAGGTAAGGCCCCCTGGAAAGACTGCTTCTAATCTCGGCTATTTCCCACCATCCTGAGTTATTCTTTGTTCCTCTTCCTTGTTGTTCACCATTCTTCCTGCTTCGAGTTGAATCAATGAGTCACATCCGCCTCATCCATGCACCAGGATTTCTCAGATGAGCAGCCGAAGAGCTACCCCACTGCCCAGACATCTCATTATCTTCCATCCTCTGCTGCTCTGCTGTGACCTCAAACAGAGCTCAGTTCAACTCCCTGCAGAGCTGTATGGGCAATCAGTGTCCTTGAACCCCCAGCTCTGTAATTCATCATCTTGGGAGAGGCAAATGGCTTGGTTGATTTTTTTTTTTTATTCCTGCTTATATGACTAAGCTTCTGCACTTAACTAGGCTTGTGGTGCATGTATAACATTTCTAAAGGATAAAAGCCACATTATACAGGTTCTCTATATTTCCTCCCTTACTTTTAATGTTTAATAATCAATATAACTTATAACCATGTTTTCACTAGTTTGAAATAGACATTCTAGACTTTTGAAAAATCGCTCTCAAAAACATGTAAATTTCTCTAGCAGTTAATAGTTTTAACAGCTTCACAACTTCATCTTAAAAGTGATCTGTGAAGCAGGAAGATCTTTTTTTGCAGAAACACACGTAGAACATCCAGAAAACATACATTGGAAATAATGGTCGATAAACGTTTTGGCATTATTTTGTCTTACAGCAATTCTATCTCAACTTACATGGACTATGATCCCAAGCTTTTGATTATTCGATGGTGATGGTTCAGTTTCTAAATTGCACCCATCTCCTATTCCTGTTTTATTCTGTCCATCTATTTTTTTTTAGCTTTTAGATAATTTTTTTCTTTTATAGTTTATTGTCAAGTTGGTTTCCATATAACACCCAGTGCTCATCCCAACAAGTGCCCTCCTTCATGCCCATCACCCCTATTCTGTCCATCTTTTAATTACTTTATTACTCAATATCAATATTAGCCTTATAAAGAAAAGGCAAAGAAATAAAGGTAGAAAAAAACACAAGTTAATCTATTGTACCCATTTTAGCATCTCCCCAATTAGATGGTTTAGAGGGAAACCTAAACTCACTGACCAAAATGAAATCTCTGGAGACTGAAGACCCATGCGATCACTCTCCTTCCCATGCTAAAAGCAATGTTTTTATATCCCAACTTTAGCAAGACAACCATGGAATCCAATTCTCGAATACCATGGCTGAATTTTTATAAGATTTTCCAGCTAAATGGTTTATATAAACAACTATACTGAGTATCCAGGACCGAGCTAGATGTCTAAAAGAAATCATAGTCTACATCCCAGGAGAGTTATATAGTATGTTATATTGTATGTCTCAAAGGGTGGTTGAAATTTTTAATTACTTAAAAAGTAAAAAATTTAAGAATAGTTTTAAAAATAAAAATAAATTTAAAAAAGACAATTGAGTCTCCTCAGAAACTTTTAACATTGTAACATTAGTTTTCTTAACATTTCTCCCTGTTCCCTTTCATTTCCTTCTTGCTCACCCACTATCACTGACCCAGATCTCTACCACCAGAGTGTACATGGTAGAGAATGGGGAAACACACGGAGAACAACGAAGGGCGAGGAGGGATGAAAAGAGCCAACAGAAACTTTTACTAGGGCCAGGGCTTGCAGATAATGCTGTAAGCTAAACACAAAGCAGCCAAATTATTTATTTTGCAGTTAGTGGAATTTTCTTCTTCAATGTCAAGAGGCAGGAGCCAAACTTTAGAAAGTCACAGTTTTCCCAAGACTTAAAAGAAAGATAGCCTTGATTATGCACATATTCTTGGAATGCTTGTAGGTTCAAACTGATATTCATCCACTGGATGGGCTTAGAGGCCAAAATGCAATCAAGCTCGGAGCTTTTAGCTCCAGTTACAACTTTGCCAATGAGGTAAAGGCAGATTGCCGAATTACACCTTCAAACTGCCACTACATTCTCTGTTATACATCTCTTCTATTGCCCCAACTTTGAGATTCCAAGGATGACTCCATATTCTTTGAGGTATTGTCATCTAAGATTTTCCAGCTCTGTGAAGGACAAGGAAAGGTATGCAGGAGTCAAAATATGTAAGGTGTTAAATGCCGTTGAAAGAAATATGACTTTCCCTTCAGGGGGAACTGTGTACGACAGGTTTTTAAGCAAGATAAGGATAAGACCGAACTTATTTTAGAAAGGTAGTTCTGAAGATGCCAATTTCTTCCAAAACAGTATATAAATTTAATAAAATCAACATAGGACATTTCAATAAGTTTTTTTTTTAAACTTGATTAAATGATGCTAAATTTTATTTGGAAAACAAAATGTGGGGGGAAAAGTAAATTTCTGCCATACCAAATAAATAAATAAAATTTAAAAAGCAAACAAATAAAGAGCAAAGAGGAGGACTTGGTCTATCAAAAATTAAAACCTAGTAGAAAGCTACTAGATTCAAAGCAACAGGGCATCTTTGCTAGCAGTTGTAGCCAGATTGATTGAGGAATAGAATAGACAGCCTGGAAATAGACCAGAGGTTATGTAAGAATTTAGTATATGACAAAATGCTGGCATGTCAAATTATTGCAGAAAGGTTGGATTAAACTATAAATAATATTGAGAAAGCTGGCCAGCTATGAACAGTAAAGCTGTCAAAAAGACCAAGCACAAGGTGCCATAATAGCACATAGGACAGATACCAAATCCACCCTCAGGGAATCAAGGAAAAGTGAACAGAAGTAGAAATAAATCTGGCAAGAAGGAGGCTGGGGAAGTTTGTGGAAGAGAAAGAGGAAATAGTTCAGACAGAGGGAACAATATGTGCAAAGGCCCAAAGGCAAACAAGGACAAGGCATATTGAAGAACCGCAGGTCATCCAGTATGGCTGAGACTAGGAAGGGAAAGTGGTGGCAAAATTCAAAACTAGAGCTCTAAAGAGAATCAGGTCAGGGTGGACCAATGTACCAGCATGAACAATTTGGAGAGCTCTGGCAGGAAACAAAGGAGGCAGCAGTGAAGGGGGAGGCTGAATAGAACATGCCACAGATAAGCCTAGTAACAGGAAGAAGCCCAGAGAGGGTTTTGGATGTCATGTTAATGAGCTGGACTCTATGCTTAGGGTGATGGGGAGCTACTACAGCACTTTAGGCTGGACAGTGACCATTCCAGCATCGAGAAAAATTGGAGGGAGACAAAATAAGGAACTCAGAGTTGTTCACTGAATAAAGAGGGAAGTTATGGGCAGCGTGAATTAAAAGGATGACGGTGATGGATCAAAGAGACAAGTTCAAGAGATGCTTAAGAGCGAGATCTGATGTGACTGTCAAACCATGTTTCTGGGGGCATCAGCATATTGAGGGATCCCACTGATAAATCTTTTATAATAGCAGTCTTTTTGTGACTCATCAAAAAGGTAAATGTTAATGGTTAGGATTTCCTTAATATTAAGCTCTTCTACAAATTTTTAATTAAATTTTGGATTGTGTTTTTGCTTATGTATTAAGTACCTGGCTCAAGAGACAATTCTATGCTTAGTGTTTGCTTGAGAATGGGGTCTCCAGGAAGCAGACTCTAGGACAGAGTTTAGGGTGCAGGATGTTTATCATGAGTATTCTTGGGATCAACACCTGTGGAAGGGAAGTGGAAGCAGAAATCAAGCACAATTATGAGCCTAATGGCAACCTTGGACAACCTGGCCAGGACCTCAGGAGCTAAAATGGTCTGCTAGAGTTGCCCCACCCTGGGTTGAAATGGCCAGGCTGTTATACTCATCTCAATCAGTTGTTGGAAACGGGCCACCCTGAGAAGCATGTAATCTTGGGCAAGATAGTTTCCTGCAGGTCAGGTGATCCCTGAAGGCTCTAAAAACTAAAGGCTATTCCGCAGACTGCATTCCCAATAGCTGGGTCGGTAAGTTCTTCATTGAAGAGGGATCTGAGCAGGTGCACCTCCCCATCAGAAAGTGATTGTAAGTCTGTTGACCCTGGGAGGACACCCTGACAGGCGGGAAATATGCCACCCTAAGAAAGTCTGAGAGCTTCTTCCCTTCCTACTTCCTTTAACACACATCTAATGAGCACATTTTTGTGTGTGTCAGGCACAGTGTCAGGCATTGGGTCAAAGGTGTACAATTCAAAAATGGCCTTCACGAAAATTCTAATGTAATGGGGACATGGTTTTTAAAAAGTAACAATTCTATAGAATTAAACAAAGTACTTTCCCACTGAGATGCTGAAAATGAAAGTGAAAAGGGTGGGCAACTGAGAGGAGTCTCATTCCACAGTGCCCAGAGAAAGCCCCTCCAGAGGCCACTCTCATTCCTTGGCTCATGGCCCCTTCATCTTCAAAGTATCCAATGTAACATTTTCTCTCTTCTCTGACCTCTGCTTCCATCCTTATATCTTCTGATTTTGACTCTACTCCTCCTGCCCCCTTCATTAAAAACTCTGGAATCACATCAGGCCCACAAGGAGAATCCAGGATAATCTGCCAATTGCACATTCCTGAACCTAATTATATCTGCAGAGTCCCTTTTGCTATGTAACACATTCACAGGGTCTGGGGATTTGAGTGGGGACAGCTTTGTGGGGGGAGGGCGGGCATTATTCAGACTACCCCACTCAATTTCTTCATTTAAAATGGGTATAATAATAAAACCACCTTACATAGTTGTTAAGAAAATTAAGTTCATACCAAGTACGAAGAGCTCTGCCTGGCATAAAGAAAACCTTCAACAAATGTTAGCAGACATTTTTCCCTCCTGGACCTCCTTATCCATGCCCTCCTCTTTATCCCTAGTGTTTCTGCCTTAGTTCAGTCCCTAATCATTCACCTCTTTCCATATCATCTGTTGTCTTCAGTTTTGCCTTCTTAGACACATATCCCTAAACCTCACACTCCCCACCCTTTATACGAGAGTGGAACCACAGTGATAACGTTTCATGAATTCACTCACTGAAATATGTATTGTCCGCGGTAAACCACGCATCTGCAATCATTATCTACATGGCTAATTCCTGTGCTAGCTGGACATCCTAGCCAGGTATTGCATCTTGTTTATCTCTTTATCCCAGCATTATACAGTTCCTGAACTACTGTAGGGACTCAACAATGCCTACTGAATGAATTAATAATGGATGGATGAATCTAGTTAGAACAGTCTATGATTCTATAAGGGTAGGAGCTGTATTAAATTCTCATCAGAGGAACTTATTCTGATTATTTTTAAAGCAGTTAAGGTGCTGTAAAAATTTATGACTGTTGCTCAGTGCATTCCTTGGGAAGCATTTCTGTGCCTCCACACCTCCAGAAATCTCCTTAGCCAGAACTGTACAGAGATCCTGGTATGGAAAGGGCATCTAGGTAACTTGTCAAAGAGGCAGGCTTTAGAGCGGGCCATCTCTTTGCAACGTTTAGAAGTGACCCTGTGATGTGGCTGCCATTTTGGTTAAGATATATTTTCTCTCTTTCAACTAATCTCATTTCCTCTCCACCACAACCAAAAAAAAAAAAAAAAAAAAAAAAAAAAAGCAAAAGCAAGATACTGAGAAGGGCCCTTCTCTGTGCTCCCCATTGGAGTGCCTGCCAAACCAATTAATACCTCCTGAATGTTATCTCCCTGCTATGTTAATGTTATGTTAATAAATGCAATTAAGATAACATTCAGGAGGTGTTAATTGGTTTGGCAGATGTACATGAATAAGAAGCACAGATATTTTGCTTTCCCTATTTATGGAGGCAGGAAGTGACACAAAGTTGGACAAAAGGAAACTTAATTTGCCTCCAGTCTCTTTTGCTACTACTTAGGCCTTTTCTGTTAAGTAATATATGGGATTCTTAAAAATGCTAATTTAGATGGTATTACAAAGATGAAGTGATTGTCAAATGTTGCAAAAACACTGAAATTATCTTTTGCCACAAGAATTAACTACATGGTATTTACTCCCTTCAAAATGTTATATATGCCATATATGCTATATACACACATACACATTCTTGCTTTCAAATGTGCCCATAGCATGTATGTAAATAAGCTCTCGTGCTAATTTATGAAGCAGATTGCTCCAGAACACTAATTTCTAGGCTATTCTTGATGTAATTATTTAATATATTCCAGGGATTTAAGAACTAATGTCCTTTTACTCTAACTTACAATAAGATGGTAGCGTTCACTTTTTGTGTCTAGAAATTACGTATATCTTATACATAACTTATTATATAAATTATATATTATATATCTTCTAAAGTATACATTTAAAATATATATAATTATATATTTTAAATATTTTAAATTATATATTTTAATTATATATACATAGATACATGTATATAGATACACAAATGTATGTTGCATGGATATATGTATATATATATATATACACACATCAGTGTACCTTACTTTGTAAAACAGAGGTTTTCTCTGAAATTTCTGTTTATACAAATATATATTTGTATAGACTTGAAGCAAAGAGATATTACATTGTATTGCCATCAAGGTCACTGTGTTTGTTTCCGGAACTTGGCATTTGCCAGCACATCACGTGGCCTTTGGCAGGCTTGGTTCTTCCAGGGAGAAGAACCTGGGTTCTTCCTTATTAGGACACACCTCTAATAAGAGCCCTGCTAAGCGGGGAGATCGGAGAGGATGTCAGAGGACAGACCCACTGAGGTTCCTTCCAATCCTGGAGGGCAAATTATCAGTGTCTACACTGGGAACCAAATGGAGAGAACTCAACTGAAATGCTGGTCTTTAGTCTGAACTAGAAACACATTGGAAGCACTTCACCTCCATTCTAAGAAACCATTTTTTATAAAATATACCAACTCTCTTATTAGGGTTTTCCAGGGAGAAACAGGGAGAAGGGAAGAAAAAGAGGAAGAAGGGAAGAAGAAAGACTCCATTAAATTGTTTATGTATTGCAAGACTGAAGTCCAATTCCAGAAGTGCTAAAATGTGTATCTCAAATTAAAGAATATTATGTATTTGCCTAGGAAAGAAAAATAACACAGTAGGTAGCTAGAATATAGACACTGCTTTGTTTCAAGTGGATTGTTCTGAGCCAATAACTGTTGCATAATTCCGGAGAATTCACCAATCCTTGAGAAATATGTTCGTATGCTTCTTTGCTAAACACCCATCTGCAGCCCTTAACTGGCCCTTTACTCCATTTCTCAGTGTGAGTCCTCTGGATCTTACATAGAGAATAATGGGACTATTCCTAGCTCTCGATCTGTTGAGTGTGGGTAATTTCTTAAACCATAAAGGGTTTTTGTTGCTCTTCAGTGACAATAGCTGTTAATTAAAGATTGTGAAGAAATACTCTTCTAATCTGTGTGCATGTGTGTGCAAATGTGTCTGCAATATTTTCCAGTGAGATAGGATCACTGTGGCTCAAATTTTTTAGGTTTTACAATCTTGGGCTCCCCTCCAGGCTAAGGAGGTAGAGGAACACTCCAAATGCAGTGACACTGACTCAGTGTCTTAGGGCCGTCCCCTCTACAGCTATTGGCTTTGATGGTCTCTGGAGTGGAGTGAAGCCTTGACACATTGAGAAACCATTTCCAGATGACCCTGCTATACCCTGAAGGGGAGTTTGCTCACAATGCGCATCTCTTGCAACACTGCCCCAAGAGCTCAGGAGACTGCCTGATCATGCAACAAATCCTTTCAAGGCAGTATACCATGGGACAGGGGTTGGCAAACATTTTAGAGTGGGCCCTAATCCAATCTGACTGGTGTCCTTTTAAGAAGAGGAAAAACACACAAAGGACACACCAGGGAAGAGCATGCATAGAGGAAAGACAATGTGAGGACACAGAAAGAGGGTGGCCCATATGCAAACCTGGGGACACCTTGATCTTGGATCTCTAGGCTCCAGAAGCATGAGGGAAAAAAAATTGTTGCTTACGTCACATAGTCAGTGGTATTTTGTTATGGCAGCCCTAACAAACCAATACACCGAGTGACTGCTATTGGCTGCCCAAAGCATGATGTAAAAAAGGATTCTGGCATGGCCAACATGGGCATGGGAGGGAGAGCAGTATTAAGTGTGGGAGGTGGAATTGAGAAGACTTGAATACCTATGTAATAGTCACATGCACACAAGAACAAACCCCAAAGTCTGTAAGTAGAAAAATCTTGGTCTTAGTCAAAGGTGTTTATACATTCCCCCTCAGTTAGAAATAGATGGAATGGATGTGTCTTTGTCAGTTTCCTTAACTTCCACAAAAGAATGTCCATCTTACTTCCAACCTTGCTAATTAGTAACCATGGCACTGCACTGAACTGAATCAACAACCCAGTAGAAATGTTTTTCTGGTCAGAAGGAAAAGCCTGAAACTTAATTGATGTTCAATATTAGCAGGAAATTTATAAATATTTATGAATAAGTGGATCTCATTTGGTGATTTTCTAATTTTTTATTTTTTGAGAACATCCATTTTCAGCTTCATTTCTCTCTCCAAAGGACTTTGGAAAACTAGCATTTCTTCCCTGAAGAATTGAGACCAAAAGTCATAAGTTACATATTTATGAAGGCCAGGCCTCTGCACGATTTCAATTGAGAGTGCTTGATTTTTTTTTTTTCTCATTGATCTTCTAATACTTGTTTTCTAACTTTTGGGTCTTTCTAAAAATTTAACATACACTTTTAGTTCTAACTAATCTTTACCTCAAAACTGGATAACTGGGTTTTGGGGTTTTTAGTTTCTTTGCTTTCTCTAGTTTAATGTGTCCTAACAAGTGCATTAATTTGGAAAATGTCTCAATGGGGTGCATTGTTTTCTATGTGCTTGATGTTTTAGAGAGATTGTTGTGTGGAAACACAATTAGACACTGATTGCCTGATGAACCCAGCCTCCCTTAGTAGTGAACAAGGAAGAGGGTAAGGGGATGTGATTAGGCAATGTTAGGACAGAAAAACTGTTATACCTTTTAGTATAGACTTGGCCAAGAGAACTAGCCCCATATCACCCTCACAAGCAAATCCAATTTGGGCAATTCAAGAGAATCCATTGCTATGTACTACATGTTTGTGTCCACCTCTTCCCCCCACCCACCACACAAAATTCATATGTTGAAACCCTAAATCTTAATGTGATGACATTAGGAGATGGGGCTTTGGGGAGATAATTAGGTCTTGAGGGTCTGAAACTTAATTGATGTTCAATATTTATAGGAAATCTATACATATTTCTTTATGAATAAGTGAATCTCATTTGATGATTTTCTAATTCATTTTTATTTTTTGAGAATACCCATTTTCAGCTTCATTTCTCCCTTCAAATGGAGCACTTAAAATGGGATTAGTGCCCTGAGAGACACAAGAGATCTTGCTTTCTCATTCTCTCTGCCATGTGAGGATACTGAATCTGCTGGCATCTTGACCTTGGACTTTCAAGTCTCTAGGACTGTGGGAAATGAATTTCTGCTGTTTAATCTACCCAGTCTATGGTATCTGGTTATAGCAGCCCCAAACAGACTAAGACATCCATCAAGTAAGCCACTTTACTTACCTCTTTCACACAACTAAGTCCTCCTAACTACAGACTATAATTCTTCAGTGCTTTTCCTAGCCTACACGCTCAATGATCCCCTATGATTTAACCCTTCCAACAGCACACACTCCATTACTTATCTACAGACTTTTCTAAAATAATTGAAGTACCACTGGGGTAGGGACACAGAAGTTAGGTTCTCTCCTCCCAACTTAGGGCATTTGTGTGATTTTTAACCTGAAACCATATTGTTACTTTTTACATTTTTATTTTTGATATACATACAATAGAATTCAATCTTCTGATGCAATTCTAAGACTTCTGGCAAAAGCATAGAGTCATATGACCACCACCCTTATCAAGACACAAAGCAGTTTCCATCACTCCCCTGCCCCCATTCCTTCAGGTTGTTTTTAGTCAAACATTCCACCACGGACCATGGAAACCCACAGATTTGTTCTCCATCCTTGTAGCTTCCAGCTTATCCAGAATGACATATAAATAGAGTCATATAGTATGTAACTTTTAAAATTTGGCTTCTTGGGGTGCCTGGGTGACTCGGTCAGTTAAGTGTCCGACTTTGGCTCAGGTCATGATCTCACAGTCTGTGGGTCTGAGCCCTGCATTGGGCTCTGTGCTGACAGCTCAGAGCTTGGAGACTGCTTCGGATTCTGTGTCTCCCTCTCTCTCTGACCCTCCCCCTGCTCACTCTCTGTCTCTGTCAAAATAAAATAAAGACATAAAAATTTTTTTTAAATAAATAAATAAAATTTGGCTTCTTTCACTCAGTAGAGTGGCTATGACACTCATTCAAGTTGTTGGATATATTAAATACTTTATTCTTTTCATTGCTAAGTAGTATTCCATTGCATGGATGTACCACAGTGATTCTCCATTTACTCATTAAAGGACATTTGGGGGGCACCTGGGTGGCTCAGTTGATTAAGTGCCCGACTCTTGATTTTGGCTCGGGTCATGGTTTCATGGTTCATGAGATGGAGCCCCATGTCAGGCTCCATGGTGACAGCTCAGAGCCTGCTTGGGCTTCTCTTCCTCTCCTCTGCCCCTCTCCCGCTTGTGGGTGATCTCTCTCTCACAATAAATAAAATAAAAAACAAATTCTCCACCTAACTCAAGCCCACGAAGATTTTTTCCTAGTCTTTCTTCAAAAGTTTTATAGATTTATGTTTTGCATTTGCCTCCATTACCCATTTTGAATTTGTTTCGTATAAAATGCAAAGTATAGGTCATTTTTTATTTTTGCACCATGGATGTCCAGTTGTTCAAGCACAATTTTTTGTCCAGACTATCTTTTCTCCATGGAATTACCTTTGTATCTTTTTCAAAAATCAACTGACCATAATTTTGTGAGTCTATTTCTAAAGTCTCTATTTCATTCTATTAATCTGTGTGTCTATATTTTCATCAATATCTATTTCCTTGATGACTGTAGCATTATATAAGTCTTGATGTCAGGTAGTATCAGTCTTCCAATTTTCATTTTCAAATTTTTATGGGACATTTTACTTTGCTTTTCATATAAATCTTAAATTCAGTTTGCCAATACAGACAAACACATCTTTGGGATTTTTATTGGAATTACATCAGATATATAGATCAAATTGGGCAGAAGTGACATCTTAATTAGATTGAATCTTCCAATTCATAAACATGGCATTCCCTTTATTTATTTCATCACTGTTTCGTAATTTTAAGCATACAGATTCTGGTAAAATGTATACCTATTTATTTGTTTATTTATTGTAAATGGTACTAATTTTCAATTTTGGTTTCTAATTTATTATTATTATTATTACTACTACTACTACATAGGAATACAACTGCTTTTTGTACTTTAATCTTATAGCTTGAGACCTTACCAAACTCACTTTTAGGTTCTAGGAGCATTTTCGTGGATTCTTTAAGGTCTTCTACTTAGGCAATAATGTTATCTGGAAAGTTTTATTTTCCAATCCGAATGCCTTTTATCTCCTTTTCTTGCCTTACTTCACTGGCTAGGACTTCCATTATGAACGTTGAATAGGAGTTGTAGAGCAGACACCCTTGCTTTGCCCGTAGTCTTAGGGGAAAATATTCAGTCTTTCATCGTTAAGGATGATGTTAATTACAGGTGTTTACAGATATCCTTAATCATGTAAAAAAGGTTCCCTTTTATTCCTAGAGTGCTGAGAATTTTATCATGAATAAATGCCGAATTTTATAAAATATTTTCTATAATCATTGAAATGATTAATTGGTTTTTCTTCTTTTGTCTGTTAATGTAGTAAATTACATTGATACACTGAATCTTTTTTTATAAATGTTTATTTATTTTAGAAAGAGAGAGAGAGAGAGAGTGCAAGCGCAGACATGAGCAGGGGAGGGGTAGGGGAGGACAGAGGATCTGAAGTGGGCTCTGCCCTGACAGCATAGAGCCCAGAGGGGGGCTCAAACTCATGAACTGTGAGATCATGACCTGAGCCGAAGTCAGACCCTTGACTGACTGAGCTAGCCAGGCACCCTGATACATTGAATTTTAAAACAAGCTTACATCCCCAAGATAAACTCTATTTGGGTCTGATGTGTTACATTTTTATATATTACTGGATTCAGTTTGCTAATATTTTGCTAGGAATTGTTGGTATTTATGTTCATAAGAGTCTATAGGTTTCTTGCACCTATTCGTGTAGCATCAGGTAATGCTGACTTAAAATGGGTTGAGAAATGTTCTGTCCTCTTCCACTTTCTGCATAGAATTAGCATAATTTCTTCCATAAATATTTGGTAGAATTCACCAGTTATATAACTTAGGCCTAGAGTTTTCTTTTTGAGAAGGTTTGTAACTACAAATTAAATTTCTTTCATAGAAGTAGAACTATTCAAGTAATTTATTTCTTAAGTTTTATAGTTGGCAGTTTTTAAGGAACTAGTAAATTTTGTCTAAGATGTCATGTTTATGAACACAGTGGTGTTCTAGCATTCCCTTAATTGTACTTTTAGAGTCTATAGGGTTTGTAGTGATATTCTCTCCTTCATTCTTGTTATTGGTAGTTTGGTCATCTCTCTCTTTCCTTTTCTAGTGTCAGTCTGGCCAGATGTTTATTACTTTTTAAAAAATCTTTTCAAATAACTGATTTTAATTTCATTAATTTTCTCTAATGTTTGTTTTCAATTTCGTTGATTTCTGTTCTATCTTTACAATTTTCTTTTTTCTGATAGGTTTGAGTTTAGTTTACCTCTTTTCATTTTCTTCAAATGAAAGATTACCAATTTGAGACCTTTCTTCTTTTCTAATATAAGCACTTTAGTGCTATAAATTGCCCTGTAAGTGCTGTTTTAATGAATTCCACAGACTTTAATATGTTGTATTATTTTCATTCAGCTCAAAATATTTTATAATTTCTTAGGAAATTTCTTTGACCTTCGAATTATTTAGAAGCATATTTTTAATTTCTAACTATCAGGGTTTTCCAGGTATCTTTCTGTTTCTGTAGTTTAATTCTGTTATTATTTTAAAAAAACACTTTGTACAATATCAATTCTTTTAAGTTTGTTAAGGTTTGTTTTATGGGCCCAAATATGGTATATCTTGGTGGATGTTCCATGTGATGATAAAAAGTAGGTGTAATCTGCTGCTGTTGTGTGGACAGTTCTATAAATGTCAAATAGCTGTTGGTGTTGCTCAGATCTTCCATATACTTGCTGGCTTTCTGTCTACTTATTCTGTTAATTACCTAGAACGAGGTTTCAAGGTCTCTAAGCATAATGGATTTGAATATTTCTCCATGTAATTTTATGAGTTTTTATCATGTATTTTGAAGCAGGTTTTAGACGCATGCACATTTAGACTGTCACCTCTACTTGGTGAACTGGTTCTTTTTATGAGGATGTAATGCCGCTGGTATTTCCTTGTTCTGAAATCTATGTCTGATATTAATAAAGCCACTACCACTTTCCTTTTTTCTTTCTTTTTTTTTTTTTTTAAGAGTGAGAGAGCCAGAGAGAGAGCACGCGAGCAGGGGAGGGAGGCAGAGGGGGTTGAGAGAGAATCTCAAGCAGGCTCCACGCTCAGTGCAGAGCCCAATATGGGACTCAATTTTACGACTCTGGGATCATAACCTGAGCTGGAATCAAGAGTCACACACTCAGCCAACTGAGCCACTCAGGCGCCCCTCACTTTCTTTTTATTAGTATTTATATTGTTATTCTGTTTATATCACTTTGTTTTAAACCTGTCTATATTATTATATTTAAAGTGGGTTTCTTATTTTTAAATTTATTTATTCATTTGTAAGAGAAAGAGAGAGAACGGGGGGCAGAGAAAGAGGGAGAGAGAGAATACCAAGCAGGCTGCATGCTGTCAGTGCAGAGCCTGACACAGGGCTCGAACTCACAAACCTGGAGATTATGACCTGAGCCAAAATCAAGAGTTGGATGCTTAACCGACTCAGCCACTCAGGGCCCCCAAAGTGAATTTCTTGCCAATTTCCTATACTTGGGTTCTGTACTTTTTTTTTAACTATGACTTTAACTAATGTGTTTAGAGGATTTGCATTTAATGAAATCATTGGCTTAGACTTAGCTTTACCATTTATTTGTTTTATGTTTGTCCCCTCTGTGTTGTTTATCCTCTGTCTCCCGTTTTGTGCCTTTTCTTGGATTTATAAATATATATCTCTAGTATTTTATTTACTTGTAGAAATACTTTAGAGTTTGTTCTAGGGAGTACAATTATATACCTAACTTTTCAGTTTATTCAGAATTCACATTTTACCACTTCAGCTGAAATGCAGAAATCTTACAATCATATAGGTCCATTTACCCTTCCCATTTATGCTGTAATTTTCATATGTACGGTATCTACTTAGGCTGAAAATCCCATTAGACAATGTTGTGACTTTCCTTCAGTAGGTAGCAGTATCTTAAAGATTTTAAGAGGGAAAACTATTCTATTTATCCAGATATTTACCATGTATATTGTTCTTTCTGTCGTGGTTTTCATGGCTTTCCATCTCTCAGTGACAATTCATTTGGGCTCAGACCCAAAACTTTGGTGTCAGATTTTATTCTTCACTTGCCCTCACCCTCCGTACCATACCCAGTTCATCAGCAAGCTGGTTCGACCTGCAAAATATACCTTGTATGTGTCCTTCAGTCTCTCCTGTCTAAAACAAGTATTCTGGAGCTGTAAAAATTAAACTTTAAAATGCTTTTTTTAAATGAAGACAAAAATTGTATCTTCTAGCATTTTAATAAAAAGCAAATTTCTTTACAAAAAAAACAAAATCCTTTATTTAAAGTTATGCAGAGAAGAAAAATGTTACTTTCAAAATCTTTTGACTAGTCAAGAAAAAAAAAGTTCTAATCCATATCCAGCACTGGAGCCATCATATTTCCATTTTATAGTCAATTGGATACATTTTCTTTCATTCTGCCTCTCAGAATTTTGTCCTTCTGAGGCAGGCAAACAACTCAGCCTTGGCAATATTGTCTCTCATTTAAAAATCTATTTCAGTCTTATCCTTGGCAGTTAACAATGACCTCGTGCTGCCGACACATTTTCAGTGTGTGCCTGGCTGTGTATGAAATGTTGTTATTTTCCTATGCTGCTCTCCCCTTTGATCATCAACCTTGTCTTGTCTCCTACTCTCCCTTGCAGCTCTAATTGTTTTTACTCCTTTGAAACCCTCAGAGAAAAGGAGGTCCTAAAAGAATACTCTCCCTTTCCAAGGCTGCCAACTTAGAAAATTTCCAGTTTCTTTCTCCCTGAATATATTTGGTTTTGTTAAGACACACTTTTCCTTTCCATCCAGCCTAGACTAGCCAAGACCTATCTCCACCCAATCTTCCTCCACCGGTAACATCCCAACACCCTCAGATGTCACAGTGGATGAGTATGACACTGTAATTCAGAACACTTGATATAAGCCATAATCCTACCACGTCTGGCTGGAGACCTTGGGCAAATCACTGAGCCACTCTGGACTAACTCTCTTCATCTGTAAAATGGGGGTGATCATTATATCTAACTTTCAGAGCTGTTTTAAAGAATTAAATAAATGAATATTAATGTTCTTGAGAAGTATGATTCAGTGATACTGATTTTTGTTCAGTTTAATGAACATCTATTAGTACCTAACAGGGGTAGCAAACTCAAAGGACTATAAGTAATATAAATACATGCAGCAGGCAGGGTTCCATGCATTAGGGAACAGGGAGGGTATGTGTCTAAAGAATTAAAAAATCACAAGGCTGAGGAGGAGAGAGCTCCTCCTAATGACTTACCAGGCAGGGGATGCCTAACCATCCCACTCCAACTTGGAGCAACTCTGAAAGGTGATTCTAGCTCCAGAGTTCTTTATAGTATCAGATGAGACGACTGGGTTTGCAACAGGGCTTGGCTTCTCCCTTGGCCCACTTCTGCCTCCTTCTTTCCACAGGTGTTTCCACAAGGGTGCTCCTGAAAAAACATCTTATACCCTGAACTCCATCTCAGAATCTGCTTCCTGGGGAATCCAACCCTCAATACTGTTCTTGAACTCATGGAACAATCTGTATGCTAAACTAAGCAGACAGAGGATTTCAATGCCATGTGATAAGTGATAGAGCAGATATACAAACAAAAGCTATGTGAAGGAAAGGGGGGGGGGGTATGTAGATGAACCAAGGGGACTCAAGTCTTCCCAGAGCAGGCAATCTTGAGGTGACTTTTGAAAGCTAATTAAAAGCTGTGACCAGATAAAGAAGGGGGAACAGGTACTCTAGGTAGAGAAAGAAACACTAAAAGTGAACAACAGACAGACATCAAGGAATAGAGACCATGCATATGCATGGAGAACCACCAGCAGCTTGGTACTAATAAAACCTAAGAGACCTAAAAGAACTTGAGAAGTAATGAAACTTAAAATGTAAACTGGGGATTGGCATGAGATAAAGTGGGAAAGAAAAGTGACAATTTAAGAGCTTGGCCTTGATTCAGTGGATACAGAGATTGACTTTCCCTCCCAGCTCTGAACACTTGTTCTTTCTTCCCTCCAATAAACCTTAAAGTTGGTCTTTCATGGAACCTATTTTCATTCAATAGGTTATGCCTTGAGAAACCTTGTCTCTTATTATAATTCAAAATCTCTATATAATTTAAACATCTAATTCAACATCTCCACTTGAATGGCCCACAAGAACCACAATTCAGTGTGTCCAAAATTGAGTTCCATCACCTGACCTTCCTATACCTCATCTTTCTGAATTCCCTACCTTGGTGAATATTAACACTGTCCATCCAGTTACCCAAGCCACAGTCCTATGGTGTCAGTCTTGATTCCTTTTTCTTTTTCACTCTTCAGGTTCAATCCTGCAATGTATCCAATAAGTAATCCTATTTTAATATATTTTGGAGCATGACTTTACTGCTACTCCCTGAGTTCAGTGAAAGCTCTTAGCAATTGGATAATCTGCCTCCCATCTTACTCCTTTCAAATCCATTTGCCAAACAACTACAAGAGTAATCCTTCCAAAACACAAATCTGATCATGCCGAGCCTCAGCTTAAGTCCTCCAGGGGTCCCTATAATCTTTGAGATGAAGTCCAAAGTCCCTAACAAAACTCTTCAGTGTCTGACCGTGGATTTCATGCTTTCTGCTTTCTGCACACTATATTACTTTAAATTTTTCCAGCTCGTTATACTCTCTCGCTTTCAGAACATGCACCAGGTTGCACACACAGCATAAAATACTTTTCCTTGCCTGTCTTTCCTCCTCTCCTTCCTTTTACCTGATTAAGACCTATTAAGTCCTTCAAGGCTAAACTTAAATGTTTGTTTCTCCCGAGTTTTCTCTGCCACACTCACCCTTATTATAATCTAAGTGCCTTGTTTATAATTCTATCAATCTATCCTTACTTCTCTCTACAATGAGATTACAACTGAAAACAAACAAACAAAAATGCCTCATTTATTTGTGATTTTCCAACATTTAGCATATTTGGCACATAATAGTTTTCAATATTTTCTAAATGATCAAGGGTTGCCTGGGTGGCTCAGTCAGTTAAATGTCTGACTCTTTTTTAAATTTTTTTAAATGTTTATTTATTGTTGCGAGAGATAGAGAGACAGAGTGCAAACAGGGGAGGGGCAGACAGAGTGGGAGACACAGAATCCAAAGGAGGCTCCAGGCTGTGAGCTGTCAGCACAGAGTCCCAAACGGGGCTTGAACTCACAAACTGGGAGATGATGACCTGAGCAGAAGTCGGATACTTAATCAACTGAGCCACCCAGTCACCCCAAGTGTCTGATTCTTGATCTTGGTTCAGGTCATGATCGCACAGTTTATGAGTTTGAGCCCTGTGCTGGGCTCTGCACTGATGGCGTGGAGCCTCCTTGGGATTCTGTCTCTCCTCTCTGTCCCTCTCCTGTTTGTGCTCTCTCTCAAAATAAATAAATACACTTTCAAAATAATTAATTAATGAATTAATTAAGTGAAACAGAATTTGATTTCCAAATATACACTCTGATGGCAATGCAGGTCAGGGTTTCAAAAGAGAATTTACTGAAAAAGACAAGAAATAACAAGTGCTAGCAAGGAAGAAGAGAAAAAGGAACCCTTTTGTGCACTGCTGGTGGGAATGTAATTTGGTGCGATTTGGAGGTTCCTCAAGAAATTAAAAATAGGACTACCCTACCATCCAGTAATTCCACTACTAGGTATTTATTTACCCTGAGAGAACAAAAACGCTAATTCAAAAACATATATGCACCCCTATATTTGCTGCAGCATTATTCACAAGAGCCAAGATATGGAAGCAACTCAGGTGTCCATCAATAGATGAATGGATAGAGAAGATGTAGTATGCACACACACGAATGTTACTCAGCTATAAAAAAGAATTTTTTTATAGCTCATTCATTCATCTTGCCATTTTCAAGATGGATTGACCGAGGGCATTACACTAAGTGAAAGAAGTCAGACAAAGAAAAACAAATACCATATGATTTCACTTATATGTGAAATCTAAAAAAACAAAACAAATAAATAAACAAATAAAAAGCAGAAACAGACCAATAAATACAGGGAACAAACTAATGGTTGTCAGATGGGGGTGGGCAAAATGGGTGAAGGACAGTGAGAGATACAGGCTTCTAGCTGTTGAATGAATACGTCACAGGAATAAAAGGCACAGCATAGGGAATATTTACAATGGTATTGTAATAGCATTGTATGGTGACAGATGGTAGCAACACTTGTGGTGACCATAGCGTAATGTATAAATTTGTAGAATCACCATGTTGCACATCTGAAATGAATGTAACACTGTGTGTCAACTATACTTCAATTTAAAAAAAAAAACAAAAGGGAGAGAATCTACTGGAGGCTAGATCACAGGTTACAAGATGTACTAATGACCTAAACCAGAAAAATGGGAGTAGGAATAGGGAGTAGAAATATTTTTCCGTCTAATAGGAGCTAGATGGAAAAATATCTTAAAGGGGCACCTGGGTGGCTCAGTTGGTTAAGTGACTGGCCCTTGATTTTGGCTCAGGTCACGCAGTTCATGAGTTTGAGCTCTGCATTGGGCTCTGCACTGACAGTGTGGAGCCTGCTTGGGATTCTCTCTCTCCATCTCTTTCTGCCCTTCCCCTGTTCTCTCTCTCTCTCTCTCTCTCAAAACAAACAAACAAACAAACAAACAAACTTAAAAAAAAAAGAAAAATATCTTGGAGGTAAAATCAGAATTGCTGATTGGATGATAGAGGTGAGGGAAAGACTGTGCTATAAAATGATCCTTGGATTTCTGACTTGGGCATCAACATAGTGACACCTTAACTATGATAGAATACAAGAGAAGAAGCAGGTTGAATAAAGGGCATAAAGATGAAGAGTATGATGGTTCATTCATTCAGGGCATGTTGAGGGTGAGGTGCCTATGGGAGACTCAGGTGGAGTTATTTGGACATCAGCATATAGGTGAAGAGAGGAATAGAAACCACAAAGGGGATGGCCCATGGGAATAGTGACTACAAGAAGGAAGTCAAGAACTGTGACATAAGAACACCAACTTTGCTACAGATTGTGCTTTTGTCCAGATACAGATCCACTCTCCACCTTGCCCCAGAAGACTGACTTATGTGGAAATCAAAGGGTTTCCTTGCCCTCTAGTTTTGTTTGGGTTTAGTCAATGTGGGAAACCAGCAGGAGACTGGAGAGAGGAAAGAGGAAAGTGAAGTCTGAATATTTATTCTCCAGCTTTCTCCCTGCTTCATCTATTCACCAAATATAGCAACTTTCAGGTACCCTTTTCATACAACTATCTTTCCAGGTTCCAGTAACTGTAAATAGCCCCCTCGTTAAACTCTCCTCTATTACCCAGCTTGACTATGTCATCCATTTCCTAAAGAGAGCCTGAGTGATATAGAGGGGATCCTAGGAAGGGAAAGATAGGAAACTAATCTGATAAACTAACTCTATTCAAGTGATTTAGGATTACCTTTCCTAAATAATCTTGTCTGAAAACTAAAGAAATAACTTCAAAAGTAGAAATGTCAGGGGTGCCTGCATGGCTCAGTTGGTTAAGTGACTCTTGATTTTGGTTCAGGTCATGACCTCAAAGTTGGTGAGTTCGAGCCTGCATCGGGCTCTGCACTGACAGCGTGGAGCCTGTTTGGGATTCTCTATCTCCCTGCCCCCCCCCCACTCAAGTTCTCTCTCTCTCTCTCTCTCTCTCTCTCTGTCTGTCTCACACACACACACACACACACACACACAATAAATACAACATTTTTTTTTAAAAAAGTAGAAATTTCAGGCACCTAGGGCAAATGAGTAAATGGTTGTTAGGATGACTATAATGGGAAATTAACATGGGAATCCCTGAAATTAAAATTCAGTGAGGCACCTTCCAAAGGGCTAAATAACTGTACAGATGAGTTACTTGGAGGTATCTATGGTGACATGGTTTCATAATGAACTTTGTAAGACATAATAATGGCAGGGGTTACTAGTAACTGGGTATAAAATACTGGTGAGTTGGGAAAGTGGATCTAAAAGTACTACCTTTGCCAACTCAGTGACATCCATCCCATTTGGGTCCACTAGTTGGGTATCAAAATAGAGTAAAAGAAATGCAGGGATGTCAGGGGGAATTCAGCCATCTTACTCCACTTGAACCACAAATTAGTAACATTTATATATTTTGTTGCATTAAAGTTGGGGTTTTGATTCATGTATGGCCTCAACAACATTTGTTTTTTTTTTTAATTTTTAAAAGTTTATTTATTTTGAGAGAGAGAGAGAGAGAGAGAGAGAGAGAGAGAGAGAGAGAATGAGCAGGGGAGGAGCAGAGAGAGAGGGAGAGACAGAATTCCCAGCAGGCTCTTCATGGTCAGAGTGGAACCCAATGTGGGGCTCAAACTCACAAACCTGTGAGACCATGCATGACCTGAGCCGAAATCGAGAGTCAGCCACTTAACCAACTGAGCCACCTAAGTGCCCCTCCACATTATTTCTGAACGCATTAAAGCGAGACAACAGCCTTTCTTTATGGTCTCCAGTTATAGAATAAAGGCCATCGCAACTCTGCCTCAGCTCTGTGATATCTCCTCCCAGGTCTGTATCCTCTTGGTCATCATTACTGCTCCACAGTTTATGACTCAGTTTCTAAATGAACTCTGTAAACCAATTACACTTGACTCAAGGCAGCCACGATCAGAGCTACAACCCCTAAGGACCTTATATTGCTGGCCTGTTTACTGAAAGTGACTAGATTGCAAATTCAATTTGTTTTTCCTATGATTAATCTAACCAATCTGGCCAAAATGCAGGGGAGAAAATAACAGAGGTCACTCAAGAACAATTAAAATGTCAACATGTTTAGAAAGAGACCTGTTAGTAATGTCAATAGGAAATACTTTTGATGTTGATATTCAGGTCATTAGAACTCAGTGTTAATCAGGTCATCAGAACTTTGCACTGACTTACATTTAGGTGAAGAAAGTGGACCCAGGGCTATAGGCTATTTGCCCTGCTCATGCTTAAGTCAACATCTAAATCAAATCAAAGAAAAATCCCAAACTTGGAAATAACTCTGGAGTTCATCTCTTCTGATTTGCTTCTCAATTCACTAATTTCTTGTGTGATGTCACTGGCAAAGTCACTAATTCACACATTCAACAGACACAAATTGAGCACCTATCCCTGCCAAGCTTTATTTAACCCCAAAGATGAAAGCTCTCTGGTTGCTACTTCCATGCTAAGCCTGTCCTTGAATGCTGGCTTCATGACATAAATCCTTATCATCAATTCATCTTGAACCAAAACCTACCTCGACATGCTTCCAGAAGAGAAAACTCTGTTCTGTCTTCAAATATTTTTAGGGAGTGATTATACTTTTGTGCCATTTATCCCAGCCCAAGTCTTTCTTAGGCAAAATATGCCATGTTTGTTCCATCACTCCTTACATGATTTGCTGTCCAAACTGTTCATGACGCTGGCCACACTCCTCTCTGCACATTCAAGTCTGCCAAACCGCCTCTTACTGAGAAGAGCCCACACTGGAGGATAAACCCAACATGTGTTCTATAATGACCTGGACACTGTGTTTTTACTAATTCAATGCCTCAGCTTTTTGAAAACACTCCTGTGATTTTGTTATGTGAGTATTAGCTTTGGAGTCAGACCTGAATTTGTATTGATCGATGATTTTGTAATCTTGGGCACATTATTCCACATCTTCTAACCCTAACTTCATCTGTAAAACAGATATAATTATGATTTCCTTATGAATTTTGAAGGTGAAGATAGATGACATATGCAAAACCCTTAGCACAGTACCCAATATATAGCAGGTGCTAAGAACCATTAACTGAAAAATAAAGTGAGAGTTGGGGGGACACATGGGTGGCTCAGTGGGTTAAGTGTCTGACTGTAGAGTTCAACTCAGGTCATGATCTCATGGTCGTGAAATAGAGCCCCAAGTGGGGCACTGCGCTGGGTGTGGAGCCCGCTTAAGATTCTATCTCTTTGTCCCTCTGCAACCCAAGAGCACATGTGCTCTCTCTCTCAGAATTTTTTTCTTTTTTTTAATTTTTAATTTATTTTTGAGAAAGGGCGGGGGGGCAGAGAGAGAGGGAGACACAGAATCTGAAGCAGGCTCCAGGCTCTGAGCTGTCAGCACAGAGCCGGATGCGGGGCTTGAACCCGAGCTGTGAGATCATGACCTGAAGTCAAAAGCTTAATCAACTGAGCCACTCAGGCGCCCTGTTTTCTCTAACTTTTTAATGCTATTGTGTCACCTGCAGATTTGACAAACCTGAGCCTTAAGTCCTCATTCAAGTCACTGATAATGCTATGACTAAGAAGCACCAAGGAGAAAAGGCCATGTGACACATTAGGAGGCCTTCACCCAGGCTTATATCTATTTCTACTTTTCATCAGTGGTTTAATGAGTTGTGAAGAGAGCTTACTGCATTGACATCATACACACATTCCTTCATCGTTCCACAAGAGCATCTTAAGAGAAAAACCAGGCTGAAAACTTTGTCCCTGGCATTCTCTGCATCTATCTGCCCAGTAACTCTGCTAAATAAGAAAATGATATTTGCTCTGATTTAGTGAATCTATACTAGCTCTTGATGCTCATTTCCTTCTCTAATTACCTGTAAGTCATCTCTCTAATAATCCACAGTGTTTCTTTATTTCCTCCTTCTTCTTCATTGTAGGCAAAATAACACCACCGCCCCCCCCCCCCCGCCAAATATGCCCATGTCCTAATGCTGGAACCTGTGAATTTGCTACTTTATATGGCAAAAAGACTTTACAGATGTGATTAAGGTTAAGGATCTTTAGATAAGTCAAGCATCCTAAGTTAACCAGGTGAGCCCAATCTAATCACATGCGTCCTTAAAAGCAGAGCACCTCTTTTCTGGCTGTGGTCAGAGGGAGGTCAAGTTCTCTAGTGACTACAGAAAAAGGTCAGGTGCAGTGTTGTTGGCTTTGAATGTGGAGGAAGGAGGCCATAAGCCAAAGAATGTAAGTGGCCTTTAGAAGCTGGAAAAGGCAGGAAACACGGAAGAGAGCTCTGCCAACACCTTGGTTTTAGCCAAGTGAGACCTGAGTTGGGCTTCTGACCTTGAAAGCTGTTAAAATAATATACCTGTGCTGTTTTTAACCACTAAGCGTGTGGTTAACTTGTTACAGCTGCTATAGGAAACTAATATTTCCTTCTCCTCTTTGGTTATAAATATATACTTTCAGTTGGCATAAATTTTTCTTCAAATTCACTTTTGGCCAATAGGGGCTTAAAATGGCCAAGGCATAGGGGGCAAGTATAAGACAAGTCTGGTGAACTGCAGAAAATCATCAGTTAATCTCTTAATAACAATTCATCCTTCTCCCTTTATTAATGTGAGTTGCAATGAAATGTCTCCATAGCAAAACTTGGTTAGAACTGTTATAATCAGGCTACATAACTATACCTCTTTAAAAAACAAACAAACCTTAAGCATCTGTTGACCTTTACTCCTTTGTACCTCTGATGTAATTCAATAAAGAACAGGTCCAGTTTTACTGAATGTATTCTATGCTTTTAACGTGTGTAATAATTTGTTGTGTGTGCTACATTCATGAGTCAGAGCCCAATGAACACCTCCGAGTTTTGTAACTTTCAATAGTCACTTCTATCTCTCTGGACCTCAGTTATCATTCCTAGAAAAATAAGAACACTGGACAGGATAATCTCTAAGGTCTCTTTCTTCCTCTAAATTGCTGTGTTCTATCAGAGAACAGATTGAAAAAAAAATAAAAAGAAAAAAAGGAATACCTGTTTTTTGCTGAAGAATAAACTCATTGGAGTACAGCATTTTAATCCTTTGTTCAGTCTGTTTGCCAGTACCTCTACATAAAATGGGCTCTTCTAACCTTTAGTTTCTCTTAACACTTATATCTCCAACTAGGAAAATCCTACTCTGCTTTCAAGTTCCAAGTCAAATGCTACTTCTCATGAAAACTTCCTTCATCTCTTCTGAAATGCTACAGCACTCACTGCCTGTAGGCTAATCACAGAGTTATTCTATTCTGTTGCAATGTCTTGCCCCTCCACCTGGACTGTAGCTTCTCGAGGATGGGAACTGTGTTCCTTGTTGTTTGCGAACAGCAGGTACTGAGTAAATATCCTTACTTCAACTTCTCCATCTCTCATGCTTCTGTCCCCTCCAATCTGGTTTCCACCTCATCACTCCAATGAAATGTACTTCCCCCAAGGTTACCAATGCTCTCCAAGTCACACAGCTAATGGACACTTACTATATTTATCTTCTAGGCAGAGCTAATACTACTATGACCTCCTCTTTGAAACACTGTCTTCCATTGCCCTCCATAATACTTCTTTATTCTGCCTAGAAGTTCCTTTAGCCTCCATTGCTAACTCACCCTCTGTTATCCACCTCTTAAATATTTAACTTCCTTAGACTTAAACCCCAGACCCTCTTCTGCACTTGGTCTACAAGGTCTCCCTAGATTCTTTACATTCCCAATGCTCCAACTGTCACAAAAAAGAGCAGATTAGACAAGCAAGGCCTTTGCTCTCCATTAGCTTATATCCTAATGTAAAAACACAGACAATAGACAAGCAAATAAATAAATCATAAGATAATTTCACATAGTGAAAATCTAGACATAAAGGATTTTTGTATACAGATGGCATACAACAATAAAATTAAAACAAAGTTGTAGATCAACAAATACAGAACTCATAAAATTCATATGAACAATTTTAATTTAATGGGACATGTGCTGATGGCCACTCCATCCCACAACCTGAATGTGGCCAATGTGCAGGCTCTTCTGAATCCAGTGCACTGACCACATCCTATATAATGACTCAATGCTTCTATCTCTTGTCTCTATCTAAGTTATGTAGAACCTTCCTTCATACAACCTGCGATCAAGTCATTTGGCCTTCACTTAGTAGTAACAACACAACCTTCACATTTTAACTACCTGTGTGATCTTTTTTGTCCTTTTTCCAAATCCTTTGTCTTCAACAATTAAAGTGGTGCTCCCTGGCACCAACAAAATCTTAAACACAGACAAAAATGCAGACCCTAAAAGCACGTGGCAACTCTCTGTTCAGCTGTTCATCCAGAGGAACCAAAATATGTTGACAGTCATTTATTATTATCATCAAAATAGAAACACAAAATTAAATTCTCACAGAGAACTAGAGACCCCTTGAAAATACAACTACAGACTTTCAAGGATCTTCAGACCCTAATATGAGAAGTTTGAATGAAGTGAGAAAGGTCCTTGACTTAAAATAAAAAGCTGTGGATATACATTCCAGCCCTGATATTTATAGCAAGTGGGTCTATGATATTTACCTTATAGATCTTTTAGAAAGATTAAATAAAACCATAGTAATAAAACTGTTTGTGAAATCATCTTTGCAGCATGTGAGAAGTTGCCTTAGCCAGGTTTCCTGGAAAATAAGAGAATGAGAGTAAGCAATATACTAATCCTTAAGCCAAGGAGGGCACCGTCCCAGGAAAGCAGGAGTTAAAAAAAAGCAGAAAGGTCCTATAATCATCATGGACAGGAATATTGTAACCTTCCTTTGCCCCATCAGAACGTTCAGCTTATTAATACAGTTAGAAAAACACTAGCCTACAATTTTTAAAAATGTTTTTATTCAAATTCCAGTTTGTGTACAATATAGTGATTCGGCACTTCCGTACCTCACCCTATGCTCATCACAGCAAATGCCCTCCTCAATCCCCATCACCTGTTTCCCCCATCTCCCCACCTACCTCCCCTCGGATAACCATCAGTTTGTTCTCTATAGTTGAGAGTCTGTGTCTTCGTTTTTCTCTCTCTCTTTTCCCCACTTTGCTCGTGAGTTTTATTTCTTATTTTCCACATATGAATGAAATCATATAGTATTTGTCTTTCTCTGACTGACATATTTCACTTCGCATAATCCTCTGTAGCTCATTGCAAATGGCAATGTTTCACTTTTTATGGCTGAGTAATACTCCATTATATACATATATATATGATATGTATATATCATATATATCATACCTCCCTTATCCATTCATCAGTCAATGAACACTTGAGCTGTTTCCAAAATTTCGCTAATGTACAATTTTGCATTTAAATTATATACTCAATTATATCATGTTTTAAAGATTTTTTTTATTTTTAAATAATCTCTACACCCATTGTGGGGTTCAAACTCACAACCCCAAGATCAACAACTGCATGCTCTACTGACTGAGCCAGGCAGGTGCCCCTCAATTATACTGTTTTTAAAATAAAGCCAAACATCCCTCCCTCCCCTCAAATTCTTCCTTTAAATAGAAAATGTCTTTCACTTCTAAAGACCATTTTTGGGGTTTGTTTTAGGAGAGTTTCATACCATGCGTACATGGAAGTATATTTCCTGAACCTGGCGGCCAGATTTGAAATGCAGAACTTCAGAAACGCAAACACGTAAAGCAAAGCATCTTCTATGAATGACCTCAATCGAGGCAAAGTCCTGTTAAATTATATAAATAACATAGACTTTGGAAGAGGCTAAGAAGAAGTAAAACATCTAAAGTGGCTAACTGCCCTTGGTTCGCCAAGAATATTAATCTTATTTAACCTATAAAAGATAACTACAGGGAAAAATATCAAAAGGCTTGCTATGTGTCCCATCATTTTTTCCCATACAACCGTTTTGCATTTTCACTTCTCACTTCCTGGCTCTGTGCCTATTTTTAGACATTCAATAACACTTAGTATAAGCCAGTGTATGTTAGGCACGAATTAATGAACAGTAATATCTAGGGTGCTGGTAATATATTGTGGCAGGGGGTCAGGCGAGATGGATGGTAGAGAGAAGGAGCCTTTCGTGATCTTATGTAAGATGACACCATGGAGTTCAGTAAAGGAACAATCTCTCTATGTGCTCTTCAGACACCAGTCAGGAGAAGTTTCCTCCTGCCTGGGGGCCTTCGAACATTCCACCCACCATCTGCACTTGGAAAGGGAGCCACCCAAGAGAGCACCTACAGAACTCGCTAGGTCAGGGGGCCACAGTGAACACAACTGTTCCAGTAGATTAGCAGAGGCAACAGTCAGAGATAAGATCTCCAAGATAAAAAGTAGACATCTTGGCTTAGACCAAACCAGATAAGACAAAAACAATGGAGAGCATGCAGAAGAGAATCCAGTCCAAACAAGCATAGAAAATTCCCTTAGCTACAAGATTGTCACTGCTTCTTTCAGAAGGAGAGTCTAGAGATGAATATAATAACTCACTAGAGTCTCCTTCCCCAATGATATGTGTAAATATGAGTGTAAACTGCTATGTATTTGGTTTTCTTTAGTGTGTGGATCCAGTCATTCCTAAAATATTTTATCTTCTTTGGAGTCCCAAGTCAAAATGAATGAATGAATGAATGGATCCTATAGTTGTTGTCATATATACATATCATATTGATTTCTGACTTTTATCAAGACTCTGGTTGCCAAGATGGCCAAAACCAGAAAAGAGTAATTTCTTAGGTCTATGTAAGTATGTTGTAAGTATAATTAAATATATAATATAATGTAACATATATAACATAATATATGTAACATATAATATATATGTATAATTTTGTTTGGCTAGAACACCTTCTTCCTTCCAAGAAACTCCCTTCTTGGAACAGCTCCATTCCACATTCCTTATGTGGTTCAAAGGGATGGAGCTGCCATGTTTTTAGATGGCCCCAGCCCACTGACATGATTGATTGAACAAGGCTGGGGTCCCTAAGGCCCTTCCCTAACATTATCCTCTCTGGAATTAAGAAATAAAGTCAGTCCCTCTTTGGTGTTTTAATCAAAATATGTAAAACTCTGTATCTATAATGAGAATGACCTGAACAGCCAGGAGAGCATAGATGAAGGCAGAAACAATCTTAATAGCAGTCTGCCTCCTGGGTCCAGTTTTATTTTGGTTTGTGTTAAATTTCTGGCTGATTCCCTGTCGTTCCCATAGATTGATTTTTAATCCCACCTTTGGTTCCTTAAAATACCCTCATATCTTCCTCATAAATTCCGTCCTTTTTCCTAAACAAGTTCAATTTGAATTTTGGTTGTCAGTAACCAAGGGGATCTTGAATAATAAAACAATGTATTATTGTGTTACTTTTCAAAGGATCACCATGAGAATGTACAACAGCTAAAGGACTAGGTGGTGATTCCCAGTTACAACTTTGTTTTAGCTAACTTTGATGGATGGCTCACCACAAGTTTAACCTCAAGGGTTAGGCAGATATCAAAGTGAAAAAGAAAATCTCCACATTGTCGGGCCAACACTAATGAAAAGGCAATCACTGTAGGAGATAGTAGGAAACAGTAAGGATTTTCAAAGAGGTCTTCTCCCTTTTGTTCTTTTTCTTATTATTATATTTTTAAAAGTCTTTTGCTCTGAAGCCTTTGCTCCACAGGCAGTGCAGCTGGGAAGCCATGGGTGGTTTACTCCTCACCCCACCAGGAAGGCCCAAGATGACATGCCTCATCTGCCCCTAACTAAGCAGAGTCCAAGGCTGGGAGAAATCAAAGGAGTGATTTTTTCAAAACAGGTTTATTTTGCTTGCTGTGCAGGGGCAGTCTAGGACCGTCTGGCTAGAAGCTGGACTGTCTGAAACAAGTCTTGGCGGGAAGGCAACCGCATGGAAGATACCACTGCTTAGCTCCTCCCTGCCTCCCATCACCAAACCCACATTCAGATGACAGCAGAGACATCAGTGCCCGTCAGGTTCACAACAGCCTTATTCTCCACTCGGGGATAGATTTGGGAAGGAGAAAGTTTTTGTTTTTTAGGTTGGTTTCGGTCGGGTTTTTTGAAGGGAACCTTAAGACCACACAGGATCATCATCAACATCTCCTACCATGTCCGTGATTGAAAGGTAAAAAGGACAGAGGACCACCTGAGGTGAGCAATGACAAATTAAAACTTCCTCAGCCTAGCGACCCCCAGCTCAGACCCCCAACCTGTCTCCTAAGGACACAGAGACAATCCCACAGTAAATGGGACTGTGGGACTAATCCCGCTGAGCAGAAAAGGCACTGCTCTACCACCCACTGCTGTCCATGCAGTAAACTACTATTTCAGAAAAGAAAATCTGGGGTGCCTGGGTGGCTCAGTAGGTTGAGTGTTTAACTCTTGATTTTGCTCAGGTCATGATCTGAGTGTTGTGGGATCAAGCCCTGGGTCAGCATGGAGCCTACTTAGGATTCTCTCTTTCGCTCTGCCCCACTCCCCCACTTGTGTTCTTTCTCTTAAAAGAAAAAAAAAGAAAATTTGAAATCTTCACCACCTTCCCAGAACAACTGCAAGTCCCTCCACCCCAAATCTCCTACACCAGAAACCCTCCCTCATGGTCTCATGAGGAGGAAATGTAAAAGCATGGCAATTAAGTGACTGTCCCCTCCCTTTCTTTCTACTTTCACATGGCCATTAATGACCATCTGAAGACAGGCCTGCTGTTAGCCAAACGATGTCTAGAGTGTGAGATTTCTAGCTATTGTGTGTGTGTGTGCATGGTAAGAAATACACATTAAGAATTGTGGAAAGAAGGGTGCCTGGGTGGCTCAGTTGGTTAAGTATCTGACTCTTGATTTTGGCTCAGGTCATGATCTCACAGTTTATGAGTTCCAGCCCTGCGTCAGGCTCTGTGCTGACAATGCAGAGCCTGCTTGGGATTCTCTCTCTCTCTCTCCTTCTCTCTCTGTTCCTCCTGTGCTCTCTCTCTCTCTCAAAATAAATAAATATACTTAAAAAAAAAGAACTGTGGAAAGAAATGCACAGAAATGAACCCATACACAAGGGGGCTTGCTCTTCTGTTCCTTGGTGGAAAGGCCCGTGCCCGTATAGAGAGAATCTTGTCAGGGTCACACAAGCTAGGCTAACTTTTCAATGTGTCATTGAGTTAGTAGAGGGGCGCCTGGCTGGCTCAGTCAGTGGAGCATGAGACTCTTGATCTTGGGGGAATGCACTTGAGCCCCATGTAGTGTGTGGAGATTGCTTAAAACTAAAACATTTATAAATAAATAAATAAATAAATGCTTTGCTGAGTATGAAAATCAGTGAAGATGCTGTATTACTTGAGTTATATTCAGTTCTACTGTTTATTACTTTTTACTGTTTTTAAACCCTGAATCAAAGAGTTCATAGCATTTGGGCAGAACACTATTGGTTGTTTTGCAAATGGGCTTCCATGCATGTTCACTGTGACTTTTAAGACCCCAAATTTATATAGTCAGATGTATACTGTCCCTTTTAAAGCAACCTCCTGAGGAGACAACAGTAAAGCTGAAGTTATTTCAAGTTATTTCTGGACCCTCCCTAAGTTCTGCCTGAAGAAAGAGCATGTGCTTTAGAGTGAGCCAGAGCTGGGTTTGAATTCGCGCTTCACCACTCGCTTGTCTGATCTGGTAATTAACTTCTCAGCCTGTGCTATCAGCCATAAAACAGGGTTACTAATTCCTACCTTTCAGGGTTGTTGAGAGATTTAAAGAATGCAGTGGATGCAAAGCACTGGTACAACTTTGAAACATATAAAGGCTAAACAGTTATTCTAAAGATGGATTGTAAGTATCCCCAGTGGCTACAGCCTAGGTTTTCTGCATTTTTGAAATGGCCTAAATCTATTCAAAGCCCGTCCTCATGGGAAAAGGGATCAAGCTGGGGCAACACAGGTTTTGGTCAGACACAAAGCAGACCGCATGTGTAATGAGGCTGCCTTGGTAGTATTACTTGAAAACTGGTTTTGAAGAAATTGCCAAAGAGAATCTCCAAAAGTGGTTGCACTGGGGTACCTGGGTGGCTCGGTCAGTTGAGCATCTGACTTCTGCTCAGGTCAGCATCTCACGGTTTGTGAATTTGAGCCCTGCATTGGGCTTGCTGCTGTCAGGGCAGAGCCTGTTTCAGATCCTCTCTCTGCCCCTCCCTCTCCCTCTCAAATCAACATTAAAAAAAAAAAAAAAGCAGTAGCATGGCCTTCCATGATGACTGTAATCTTCCACTTCAAGTCTACACAACAGCATCTGCTACTGCCCTTCCATCTCACCCCCAGCCGCAGACCCACAGTCTGTCCCAAGCCAGGCTGCTTGGCTCACCAGACGTTCTGATTCTTAACCTTTAAGTCACCTTCTCAGACCTGGTTTCCGGAGTCACATTTCCAAGGTCTGGACTCTGGAATCAGCCCCCAAATCACTCTGATGACAACCAGATCCAGTGTCCAACAATGATCAGTACTACCTTCTTCTTGTTTTTTTTTTAAGAATTTTTAAATTTTTTTAATGTTTGTTTATTTTTGAGAGACAGACAGACAGAGCATGAGTAGGGGAGGGACAGAGAGAGAGAGGGAGATACAGAATCCGAAGCAGGCTCCAGGCTGTGAGCTGTCAGCACAGAACCTGACACAAGGTTTGAACTCATGAACCGTGAGATCACGACCTGAGCTGAAGTCAGATACTTAACCAACTGAGCCACCCAGGCGCCTGATCAGTACTACCTTCTTCAGAAGCTGCTCCCACCTTCAGCTTCCAACACTGCCCCCAGTTCATTCAACTAGACTATCCCAACTCCTAGTCCTGACAGGTTACCTTACTGAGCTTTCTCTACTGTCCTAGATCTCCCTTGAGCACGCCAATTCTTCTGCTGTTTAAAATAGGTCCTGTTAGGGGCGCCTGGGTGGCTGAGTCGGCTGGGCGTCCAACTTAGGCTCAGGTCATGATCTCGTGGTTCAGGAGTTCGAGCCCCACATTGGGCTCTGCGCTGAAGCTCAGAGACTGGAGCCTGCTTTGGATTCTGTGACTCCCTCTCTCTTTGCCCCTCCTCCACTCACACTCTGTCTGTCTCTCTCTCTCTCTCAAAAATAAATAAACATTTAAAAATGTTTAGAATCCAACTCCAGTTGGTTTTAATAGAGAAGTAATTTATTAAAGAATATTGGGACTTAACATAGATCAGGGAAGATCAGTCAACCAGGCTCAGTAAATAGGGAAGAATAAGAGACACTAGACACTGGCCAGGGCCAGAGCCAAAATCATGCCTGAATCCTTCTGCTAAGGACACTGCTGCCACCACCATCAAATGCCAGGCCTCATGGCTTGAACCACCATCTCATCAATGTACATTGGATGCTGCCTGGCTCAGGGATGCTGCTACTACAAACATCCCCCCAGATGGATTTTCCATTGTGACTCCTTCTTTGCATAAATAGCTCCAGCCTCAAAGTGTGGAGGGGGCCAATTTGATTGGTCTATCCTGGGTCACATGCCAATGCCCTTGCTTCGAGGGAGTCTAGGAAAGTATGTGGCACTGTCAGCTTCTAAAACAGGTAGACAAAAACCAACTATCCACTACAGGTACATGGTAACTATTCACAAGACTTTCCATGCTGTGTCCCTTTGCAGCAGCCATCCATTCCAATGCAATAAGCTTTGGCACACTGGGATTTTTAAAATCTGAAACACTTTTCTGGAAAGTCTTAAAAGAGGTTATGCCTTTAGACTCAGAAATTTTACTTCTCGGGGTTACCTGGGTGACTCAGCTGGTTAAGTGTCTGACTTCAGCTCAGGTCATGATCTTGCAGTTCGTGAGATTGAGCCCTGGATTGGGCTCTCTGCTTTCAGCACAGAGCCTGCGTTGGATCCTCTATCCCCCTCTCTCTCTACCCATCTCTCACTTACACATGCTCTCTCTCAAAAATAAACATTAAAAAAAATTTTTTTTAAGAAATTTTACTTCTTGGGTGCTTGGGTGGCTCAGTCTGTTGAGTGTCCGACTTCAGTTCAGGTCATGACCTCGAGGTCAATGGGTTCAAGCTCGACATCAGGCTCTGTGTTGACAGCTTGGAACCTGGAGCCTGCTTTGGATTCTGTCTTTCCCTCTCTCTCTGCCCCTGCCCCCCTCACACTCTCTCTCTCTCTCTCTCTCAAAAATGAATGTTAAAAAAAATTTAAAGAAATTTTACTCCTCTATAATGAGACTATCTCAGAATAATCTCAGCCTCTATAATGAGGATATAATGTAAAACAGACCAAAATTTCTTCAAAAATCTGTTTATAGCATTATTATTAACTATTACAAACAACTGGGAAAAAAAACCTGAACATTCAACAGAAGACGACTATTTGCAAAATTATGGTACATTCACTTAATAGTACATTATGCAGCCGTTAAAAATTATAATTGTGTTAATTTTGAAGAATAAAGAAATACAAAGGGTGGTATAAAATTGCCTATATTAAAGGACAAATTATATACAGAATGGTCTCAACCATATACAAAATACTGACAAATAGGTAGGCAGAAATAGATAAAATATTTCAGGAAGGTAGTAATGCTCACAATTCGTGGCAGATATAAAAGTACTTGTTATTTTCTTATTTCTACCTTTTTGCATGTCACATCATTGTAACAAACAAGACGTAGTGACTGTATTTCTTATATGTAGTTTAAGAGTGATTTTTAAAATACCTGTTTTACATCATGTCCTAGTCTAAAAAGTCCTTTCTAAAGAGTTCCTGCCAGAGATATCGCTTGGATACTATTGACTGTTGATGGCTTCCTTGAAATCCTTGTGTTTTTTCCAATCTTTTTTTTTAATTAAATTTTTTAAAAATATTTATTTATTTTTGAGAGAGAGAGAGAGAGAGAGAGAGAGAGAGAGAGTGGGGGAGGGGCAGAGAGAGAAGGAGATATAGAATCGGAAGCAGGCTCCAGGCTCTGAGCTGTCAGCACAGACCCTGACACGGGGCTTGAACCCATAGGCCGTGAGATCATGACCTGAGCTGAAGTTGGATGCTTAACCAACTGAGCCGCCCAGGCTTCCCTCAACCTTTTTAAGCATGGTACACAATCAGAAAAGAAAAATAAATAAAATACCGGTTTCATTTCCTTATGGTCACTCTTGATACAACAATGTATCAATTAAGTTAGCTTATTCTCGGTTTAAAAAGGACGAAGAACAACACAATCAAATGCAATGAACCATATAGTTCTAAAAATCACCTAACAGATAACTGGTGGCATTTGAGTAAAGGCTGAGTATTAGATGATATTAGGGGATTATTTTGGGAGGGATGCATGCTAAATATTAGTTTGAATGGTCACAATGCCTATAATTTAATTTTAAAGAGTCAGCAAAAATATACAAGAGAAATATGGCAGAATATTAAAGAGACACACATAAAATATTAAAAATGATCGAGAGTAACTGTATAGAAAAAGGAAAAAGATGATAAAGAGGATGCAAATATTAACCAGAAGAAAGATGGTATGGCTGCATTAATATCAAAGTAGTCTTTATGCTTTGTTTGAAAACACTTGTAGGTATCAGTTGGAACATTTCCTTATGAGAAGAAGGTTATATTCATCACCAGAAAATAGATCAATTCTAAATTTGTAGTCACCTAATAACTTTGCCCCAAAATATATACAGCAAAAGCTGAAGAAATGAATCCATATATACTGTTAGTGAGAGATTTAAACATACCTCTCTCAGTAAATAATAGAGTAAGCAGTCAAAATAAGTAAATTGTTAAAAATACAGATAGTTTGTACAAGACTAACAAACTTGATGTAACTGATGTACAAGGGACATTCCTTTCCCACCAACAAGTATAGAAAACATTTCTTTCTTAAAGCACACCTGGAGAATTTATAAAACTGACATAACCTGGACAGCAAAGCATGTCTCGATCACTTTCACATGACCAAAATTGCACAGAATCTGCTCCCTGGACACTGCAGAATTATGCTAAAACATCAGTGTTGGTAGAAACACAGATCCCATTACCAAAAAGATAACTAGAAAGGCACAAATATTTGAAAGTTCTAAGTATCTCATGGTACAAAGAAGAAATCACAAAAGAAACTAAAAAAGATAACTAAATGATAAAAACTTATCACCTCTAAAATGTTTTTGTGCCACACTACTAGTTTGCTTAATTGTAGATAGTCTGTTTTTGTTTAACATAGCAATACATTTCTTGTCCAAAAAAGAGCTAAACATGACCAGGCAAAACAAAACAACAACAAAAACAAAAAACAAAAAAACAACCAACAATTTTGACAAAAACCAAAATTCAATGTCAACACTGAGAAATACCAAATCTAACTCCTTCAAAGAACAAGGGCCAATCTTTGAGTGTCTTTCATCTATCCAGTGCTTATAATCTGAGCAAGGAAATCAGTCCAGCTAAGAGATTTGAATGCATTTTTAATATGCATGTGACGGTGTTACTTCAGGTTCATTAACCAGTACTTCTCTCTGTTACAGCAGAGAGCAAGAAATAACGGAAGCCTTCTGGCTGAATGACAACACATGACAGTACAGGAAATGTCACCTAATGCAGCTTGAGGAGCTGCAAGTCTGAAATAGACTCAAAGAGCTTTAACTAAGCATTTCAGTAACCTACACCATAAGGAAAGAGTCCCTTGGTCAGGAATTTAGAAAGGAGACATTTGGTGTCTGTGCCAAGCTGCACATTTTCAGCAAAAGAAGTCTGTTCTGCAATCAAAACTCCTAATTTGAGCTCCCCCACTGATTACTCTGTGTCCTTGGGCTAAGCATGAAACACATCTGATCTCTATGAAAGAGGGTGTGCATCAAACATGATAATGAATGCGGATGTGCTTTGTAAACTCTAAAGGGCTGCAAAAATGTTAATGATTATGGTGTCATAGCACTGTCCCAGGTGAACATTTACGGAGGTCACAGCATAAGCACAAAATACTCTTAGAAAGTTTTTTGAAGTGACCATTTAGAAACTGAATATCCCTCTCTTCTTTCTTTGGCCCTTTTTTCAAGTGCTCTCTCTCTCCCCCTCACCTCCTCCCCCCACCTCAGTTTTTGCAAAGGCTGCAGCAGTAAGAACAGTGGTGATGTACTGAGCATATAATAATGCAGCCGACTCTGCACTGTGTCCCTTTACTTGTATTGTTATTAATCTCCAATTCTCACAACAACCCTTCAAGGTAGAGATTTTTCAAATTTCTCAGGTGAGAACATCTGACACAGAGAATTGGTGGCATTTAGCCCTGGGTCAGGGTGAGAAGGGTGACAAGGATGAAGGGTAGTTGAAAAGAGCCCTTTTTTTAAAAAAATGCTAAGGAGTTGGGGTGCCTGGGTGGCTCAGTCAGTTAAGCATCAGACTTCAGCTCAGATGATCTCACAGTTCATGGGTTTGAGCCCTGCGTTGGGCTCTGTGCTGACAGCTCAGAGCCTGGAGCCTGCTTCAGATTCTGTGTCTCCCTCTCTCTGTGCCCCTCCCTTGTTCACACTCTGTCTCTCTCTCTCTCTCAAAAATAAATAGTAAAAATTTTTTTAATAATAAATGTTAAGGAGTGGAATGGAGGAAGAAGCATGCACATTTCAAGAAAGTTCAAGTGATTCTGTCTTCTCTGGCCTTTTGTAGAGAAGTAAACTACTAAGTTAGTTAATGTGTTCAAGCTGTTAAGAGAATATAGAACCTGCATTCAAATCCAGGCCTCCACTAGGAAAATTCATGATTTCTCTACTTTATTTCAATGATATATCATGCGTATACATTTAAAT
Source organism: Cryptoprocta ferox (assembly GCA_028646485.1). Lineage (NCBI taxonomy): Eukaryota > Metazoa > Chordata > Mammalia > Carnivora > Eupleridae > Cryptoprocta > Cryptoprocta ferox. The sequence goes on from CM053568.1 coordinate 67,485,585, forward strand.
TTATTTCTATTTTTGAATCACAAGTAGTAAGTGATCTTTGTAGAAAATTGAAGCACACCTTCAACTATAAAATATTTTTGCCAAGAACTTGTAACTTAAATGTAATTAAATCTCTAGATTCACTTCCAGATTACAGTAAATACATGGAACATAAAAATGAGTAAATGCCACCAAAAGAAACAGACAAATCCCTAATTAGCTTGGATTCTTTAAAAAATCAGTATCATTAAAAAAGAAAAAAAAGGTGGGAGAGTAGCTCTATATTAAAAGGGACTACATGAGGCACCTGGGTGGCTCAGTTGGTTAAGCGTCTGGCTCTTAATTTTGGCTCAGGTCTTGATCTTGGAGCTGTAAGATCGAGTCCCATGTTGGGCTCTGTGCTGAGTGTGGAGCCTGCTTGAGAGTCTCTCCCTTTATCTCTATGCCTCTCTCCCACTCGTGCACACTCTGTCAAAATAACCAAACGTTTAAAATTTTAAAAAAGGACTACAGAGGCTTAAAAACGAAACGTAATGTGTGAACCTTGACTGCTGAACCAGGGTTTGGGGGAAAGGCAATGAAAGATATTCTTGGGGTAATTAAGGAAATCTGAATATGGAATTGGACATTAATACAATTTTATAGGATTGATGATAATTTGGGGGGATTAGCTAAGTTAGGTGTGAAAATGGTATTATGGTTATTTATGAGAGTATACTAGTTCTTGGAGATATATGTTAAATTACTTATGGGTGAAGCATGCTATCTGCAACGTGTAAACGATATATACCCGGAGATAGAGGGGGGAACAAAAATGTTAACGTGAATCTAGGGCACACAGATGTGTGTGGTACTCTTCCTTCAGGTTATCTATATATTTGATATATATATGTATTTCCTTTTCAGAAAAGGGAAAAAATACATACACATACACACACACAACACACACAGGGAGGGAAAGGACGAGAGACAGACTATAAGCCCCATGAATGCAGGACTGAGATCTTGTTCACTCATGTATCCCAGGGCCTCGCCATGGGACCTGGCTTATGGAATGAGCTATACATAATTACTGAAAGAAGAAATGAGACAGAAAAGGAAAGAAAGGCGGAAGGATACAGGGAGGGAAGAAAGGAAGGAAGGAGGGAGGAAGACAGAAAGAAAGGGAGGAAGGCAGGAAGCAAAGAGGTCATCCTCTGAGCACTCAGAACAACCAGCAGAACACGTGGTTGTACATCCTCAGGGATAAATCCATTTTTAAAAGTGCTGCATTAGTAGAACCATCAGGTTTTAGAACCAAAAGTGCCCTGGTGCCCATCCATACCCTTATACAGTTGAAGAAACTGAAGCCCAAAAGCAAAGTGACTAAGGTCACCTGGCAGGTTAGTGACTGGGCCCCAGTCCTCTGTCCTATGAAAAGGCTCTTCTCTTCAAACTACACCGTCCTGTCCTATTTCCACCTTTGGCAAAACTATTAATCTATCTATTGTAATTTAAATGTAAATCCTTAAAGAGCCATGCTTAGTTACTCCCAGGCTTTCATTTTGCTGAAAGTAAAATTTTGTCCAGCACAGCACTTTTGATGACCTGTCAAGCTTGCCAAAGTAAGGTCCCTGAAAGGACAGAAAAGTGAAAGTAAATACTGGATGTCATACATTGTGCTAAGAGTCCCCACAGCCATGATTTTATTTACTTCTCCCAGTGGCCCTGTGAGGCAGGCATTATATTTTATAAAGTCTACTCCCTGCACCCTGCCTTTTGTGGTTAAAAGGTAAAGACAGGGGTGCCTGGATGGCTCAGTCGGTTAAGTGTCCGACTAGCTCAGGTCATGATTTCATGGTGTGTGAGTTGGAGCCCTGTGTCGGGCTCTCTGCTGTCAGCCCAGCACTTGCTTTAGATCCTCTGTTTCCCTCTCTCTGACCCTCCCCCGTTTGCTCTCTTGCACGCTCTCTCTCTCAAGAATAAACAAACATTAAAAAAATACATCAGCTGCTGAACAAAATGGTGTCTACCAGATGAGGTAAAGCTGATGCTAACAGAAATACTGGTGACACCAGAACATTTTATAGTATAGATGATGACTACATTTATCATGGTGAACAGAGTAATATGCAGAATTGTTGAATCAATATGTTGTGTACCTGAAACTAACATAACTTTGTATGTTAACCATACTTCAGTTTTTCAAAGAAGTTTTTTAAAGGTGAAAGTTTTGTACTAATGTTTTAGACCCAACTCTCCTTGAAATGAAAGCGAATAACTATCCCTGAACCATCATATTAGAATGGGTAGGAACAAACCCAGCTGTGTTTCCTTTCGGCCTTCTAATTTAAAGTCAATATTTTAATAATCTCTTTGACTCTCCAGTTGGTTGCTCTCAGGCTGCAAATGGACCACCACCAGTATGTAATTAAAGGAGAATAACAAATAGTTAGAATATAGATTACACAGGTGCTGACTTACAAATGCAAACGTTGTAGCAGAAGATGAAGTTCCCAGGAGGCTGGAGGTGTGTGTCTCTGCTTATTGCCATCATAATTCATTAATGGTCAAAGTAAAGCTGAGATCAATATTCCTGCAGTCACAGGAATGAGAAAAAATGATCAGCACCAAAATAAGATACAAAGACAGTCTCAAAATGTTTCCCCTTACATAATTAAGAAACTAGTCATTGTCCTGAATTTTAAAACTTAACAGATTTTCTTAGCTGTTCTATGTTCAAGAGGTGGCACAGCTTAAAAGATCTTGAAAAGAAATGTTATTCCCCTAGATAAGACCATATGCAAACAGAGAGAGAGAGAAGTCATCTTTTATCTTGGTGGTAAAGAAATAAAAAGGAAAAATGCTAGGATATGGTAAACACCACAGAAGGCAATATAGCATGTAATATAAGAAGCTCAGTTCTGAAATACAGTTGAAGAGGATGAACAAATCTTTTTGTAAGATCTGTGCCTAAACCAATGAATGCTCCAATGCTGATTCCTGGGCCCCAGCAAAGGGAATCAAATTCAGTAGGGCTACGTTTGGACCAGGGAATCTGCATTAAAAAATTGTTTTTTAATGTTTATTTATTTTTGAGAGAGTGAGAGGCAGAGCGTGAGCAGGGGAAGGGCAGAGGGAGATGGAGACACGGAATCCAAAGGAGGCTTCAGGCTCGTAGCTGTCAGCACAGAGCCTGACATGGGGCTCGAACTCATGAACCTGAGTGGAAGTTGGTCGCTCAACCAACGGAGCCACCAAGGTGCCCCAGGTGATCTCTGAATCACACAGGTGCCCCAGGGGATCTGCATCTGTAACAAGTATTACATGGACCACTCTTTGAGAAATAGTAAAAGACAGAGCACAATACTTAGTATTAGAGTAGTAAATGCACCTTATAATAAATGTTTTAAACATTTCTGCTTTTCGTTCTTCTGGGCTGTAAACAGCCCCATCCCATCCCCCAATTTTAAGAACTAAATACTGCTCTTTTACAACAGTTATATTTTAAGTAAATAAGAATAATGAATATTTGAAATAATGTTAATTGGCCTATTGGGTAAGTACTCATTTTGTACAAAATCTGAAATAGTTTAACTCCTGCCAAGAGTAATCAAGAATTGCGTAACTTAGAGCTAGCAGGTGGTGTGTATGGCACGTGTTTACCTGTGTGGCTTTGTGGCATGCCACTTCAGCCGGTAATCAGAAGTACGGTGGAACTTGTAATTACACACTCCTTGATAAAGGGAATTTGGATATGACAAGTTTGGTGATTGGTTCCTGTCCTCTTACAGCTGGCTCACCTTGCTCATTTCATTAACTTTGTGCTAAGTTGACTCCACATGTTCAGTGATTGAATTTTTTGGATCTCGCTTAGGAAGTTGTGGCAGAGTTTTACTTGCACCTGCCATCATTTAACAGTAACTTGTGAACCATGCTGTTATTTAAATACACAGGAATGACTAGAAGGGATTCAAGTGACTTTCATGTTATTTTAATCTTCAGAGTTATAATTTTAAAATGGTTTTTATCCTATAACAAGGCCATCTAAGCTTTCATTCAGTGGGAGCAAAAACCCAATTCTGAGAATTCTCTTTTGGAACAGATGTTAAATGAAATAAAACACTGTAAGGCCACATGGCCATGTACCACAGTATGAATTTTGGAGAGAGTACTCTGTGAAATATTAGAGATAATTCTGAGAAAATTTAAAAGAGTATTAGAGCAGATATAACTTGAAGTTTGCAATATAATCTTATAATTGGGAATGGATAATGGAATGGGGAAAAATGCCCTGGCTGCAAGATGACCAGCACCATAATGTGTTCTTAAGCTACAGAGATTGTTGATATGTGTGCTCTGAGATTGTATCCCAGGATCTTACATGTATGCCTATGAAAAACTACACATGAATTATGCATTCTTTGAATATATGGGGTGTTTGTAAAATCATTCCTCTTTTTAATTTCTTGGTTGTAAATGGCCTCATTGTGAAATAATAAAAATTTAGCTCATTTATGTTATCTTCTTCCTCCCAACTTATTTTTAAGTTTTGTTTTGGTTACCCTTGTTAACCTTAAATAGTAGGCTATGCCTCAATTTCTCATTCTAAAAACTTGAGTCACTATCCTGACTTCATATTATAGAAGTTGTGCTACTATCCTTCTTCTCCTATTTCCTTCACTTTCCACTCCCCACCTTCGGTCAGCTATACTTTTATATTATGAAGATAATATATTATGTAATATAATAAAATGTTTGCCTTTTTTTCCTCCAACATAACCAAGATCTTCCTTACTTTGTCCTTAGGGTGACTGTAAGAGTTTAAAATCAGAGTACTTACATTAAGATTACATCAATTGTGCACTGCCATACTAAGGAGCATAAATAAGGAGCATGTTAGGGCTGCTATTTCCTTTTCTGTGAGGGCAATGTCATAACCTCTCATCTACTTTAAAGGAGAATGTTCTAGCATCATATACTAATCTTTCTCTTAACTCCATACAACATATTATAATTCTTCAAACTTGGATCATAAGAGTCTCAATTAGCCTTTTGTTTTTCCGGATTTCTTAATTGCCTATCTTTTTTATTGACTAAATATATACTTTATCTTATACTCAAGGGTTTTTTGTTGGTTTGCTGGTTGATTTTCATTCTCTCAATGACAATATGAACTACATGGACTTCTCCTTTGCTCCAGAGTCCTTCCCTTTGGAGCACTTCATTCTCCTCCTCCAAAACATAAAGTTTTGTATCTTATTCTACTTCCTTTTCCTGTGTTAAGTCCCTTGACTACTTCTTTCTTGGATAACCTCCTCATTCTGCTGGAATACATATTCAAGTAACTTCTCAAGAAAGGGGTCCTGGGAAGTAAACTTTCCTAGGGTTGGTTTCTAAAAAATGCCAATGTTCTAATCCCACACTTGATTGATAGATTGGCTGAATATGGAAATTAGTTTCAAATTCAATTTCCCTCAGAACTGAAAGGAGTACTCTATTATCTTCCAGCAGCCAGAGATGTTAATGAGAATTTGTTTGCTCAATTTTCGTTCCGCTGGAAGTGGCCTAACATTTCCCTCTGGAAGCTTTTAGGAAGTTTTATTTATTCTTAAAATTCTAAAATTTACAAAGTTGCATCCAAGTCGGTTATTTTCCCCATGTATTGTAGTGGCCCTTAGGAGACTCTTTTAATAGAAAGATGTATATTCTTTTCCAGGAAATTTTCTTATATAATTTAATATTTTCAATTTTCTCCCTTTCTGGATCTCACATTACTTAGCTATTGGTTATCTTAGACAGGTTTTTATACCTCTTCTTTTCTCTCATATTTCCCATCAGTGGTGGAGAATGCTATTTGGACCTCAACATTTTCTTCAATTCACTACTGTCATCTTCTTTGTCCATATCAGTCGATGAAAATAATAATACTATTATTAACAACTGTGTCAGTCTGGAGCAGAGTCTGTGTTTTTACCATTTTTGAGTGCCTGGTCCAGAGTCATGCCCACCCAACTGCTGTTGTAGGTAGCATCCTCTTGGAGAGTGAATGCTGAAACTGTCAGGGGATGAAATTTAAAAACAAAAGAAAACAAAAAACCTTACTGAAGTCCAATTGTAGGTATTGCTTTCCCTTCTTCCAGGCTCATCACTCTCTTATAGATAAAATTAAATTGGTCTGGCATAATTTGTACTTCACAAAATCACGTTGATTACTACCCAGTACCTTGTGCTCTTCTAGGTGGTCACAAATTGATTGTTTGATGATTTGTTCTTGTATCTTCCCAGGTATCCAAGATAAGCTGAATAGTCTATAATTACTACGGTTGTGCTTTTCTCTGTTTTAAAAAAAAAAAAAAACAGGTACTCCATCTGCTGATTCCACTTGTCAGGACCTTCTCCTGTCCAACCTTTGTTTTCTAAAATAAAGGCCGGTGGTCTTGCAATTATATGTGCCAATTCCTTAAGTACCCAGGGATGCGAGTAATCAGGCCCTGCTGATTTGAATGTCCTGAGCTCTCTGAAGTGCTGCTCTTCAATCACTTCTTTCCCCTTGTTTGCCTTTGTACCTCCAATAAGATAGCCCTTAATCTGGTTTAGTTTCCTTATCACTACTGATTAAAAAGAAAAAAAAAACAGGTTACAAGCACAGTGAAAACCTCTGCTATTACAGTTATTTGTTAATAGTTTTTGTTTAGCAGTACTTGTTAATAGTTTTGTTGATAGTTTTAATGTTCATATTTTGCATCCTATAAATTCCTTCCTGTATTCTCCCCCTCCCTGCTTCCTACCTTCCTTTTCCCCTCCCCCCTTCACTCTCTCCTTTGCTAAATGTCTTATACAGGGTAAGGTAAGGAAAAAGGAGGAAAAACAAAAGAGGCATAGAGCTCCATATAAGTTTATGGCAGAGACATTTATTAATCACCATATATCCACATGCTCCATCAAATTTCCTGGCCTGCTTATAGGTGGGACCAGAAGCATGTGATGAGTTCTGGCCAACAGGTACTTGAGAGCCTTGTCCTCTTTTGTCCTGTCCCACTGATCTGGAAGCTAGCTACCTGTTCCAGATGGCATACAAACAAAATGCAAGTGACCTGGACCACTGGGTCACCACTGAAGAGAGGCAGCACTGGCCAGCCATCAGACACCCAAAGGACCATGTGTTAAGCTGCTAAGGTTTTGAGGGTTGTTTTCACAGTACAGCCTACCTTATCTTCACGAATACAGTACCAATTTCTGGATTAGTCAGATTATGCTAGGTTTTGCTAAGGGAACAAACTAACCCTGAAATCTAAGTGGCTTAACACAACAAAGGTTTCTTACTTGTGGTATGTGGTAGCTATTCTCCAAAGAGGGCTCCCAATGACTCTTACCTCCTGGAGTCACCCCCTTGGATAGTCACCCCCTTCTCTGCTTCTGCATTGATCCCATGACTTACTTTAACCAAGAAAATGTAGCAACAGTGATACTGTGACAATTCCCAGCCTCAACCTTAGGAAATCCTGACAGCCTCTGCATCTGAAGTCATTCATGATAAAAGTCTGACTATCCTACTGCTAAGAGAGCCCACATGCAGATGCCTAGACAATGAGACTCCATGTGGAGAGGCACTGAAGTGCCAGACATGACCAAAGAAGCCATCTTCAGTACAATTCCATTCAGGCCTTCCAAGGACTCCAGCCCCAGCCACCATCTGACTACAATCACATGAAACCCTAAAAGGGAAAAGCAGAACTGTCCAGTAGAGACCAGCCAACTCACACAATTGTGAGACATAACAATAAATGGTTTTAAGCCATTCAGTATGGGATGGCTTGTTAGGCAGCAATTGCTAAAAGAAACATGGCATGTATCCCAGTGTTGGTGTATGGGGGCTGGGCTCCACACAGACATTCACAGAACATGTTAATACAGGTTGTATCTCACGTCATGTATCTATACCATTGGGCACATGAGACTTCCTTTACTGTAGCGTTAAGGCAAGAGAGGGCTGGGGGTTGCATATCAATTTTTTTTACATTTTTTAACATTTTTTATTTATTTTTGAGAGGCAGAGAGAGTGCGCAAATGGGGGGGGGCTGTAGAAAGAGGGGGGGCACAGAATCCGAAGCAGCCTCCAGGTTCTGAGTTATTAGCACAGAGCCCAATGCGGGGCCTGAACTCACAAACCATGAGATCATAACCTGAGCTGATGTCGGATGCTTAACCAACTGAGGCACCCAGGTGCCCCTGAATATAAATTTTTAAATGCTTCCATCTCTGTTCCCAGTCCATCGGCCAATGAGAAATGTTAGGGAATAAACGGAAATTCAATGAGTGTTAAATGTCCCTGCCACAGAATGGGCCACCTAAAATGTGTCTTTTTCCTCTTCAGTATCATAACAAGGTTTATCCGGGAATCATCCAACTACCTTTCCAAAAATTGTAAACACTGGCGTGCAGGACTTGCTCATACAGCTCACAAGAACCCACTGATCATATCTCTTCTTAGTTCTGTATTCTGTGATGCCATATTGGTAGCATGAAATCAACCATGGTGGAAACATTTACAACAAAGAAATTGGCAAAGTGCCGTTAAAGTCAGGGCTTCCCTGCCCAAGAGCTGTTTGTTAAATATTTATCAGACCACTAGCTGTACCAATCCAAAATATACCTATTATTCAGCTCCCCTACATTCAAGCAAATTCATTTATTATTATAAGTAGAGTTTTACAAACATGCCATCAGTGGTTTTATCTTTGTATTCCATATTTCAAATAATGGCTGAACCTATGAATTGAAGATCTTTGCACAAACCTGAGTAACCTTTATTAATAATGAAAAAGATGACAACTTGAAGCTTTCTACATGTAATCAGAATACACATATTTTTACAGTTAACTTCGCTTTAGTATGGTATGGGAAATGTTGCTATACACTAAGTATAAAACAGACCTATTTTCAGCCAGCATAAGCAAGGATTTAATCCTCCTAGTAATTATTACATCTAATAACACTATCTTAGCTACTGATTTATTCTGGAGGCTTCAGTACCATTTAGGCTTTAGAGTTTATAAGAACAAAAGCGTTTCTTTCAAACTTTGTTGAAAGAGTTAATTCAGCTTCCTGCTCCAGTTCACCAACTCTTGCTCTCCTAGCCTTCACCCTCTATATTCACACGGTCAAGAGACAGGCCATCAATAAGGTTCAAGCCTCTTTTACGGGATATGAAGCAATAATATTTTAAATAGCACCTGGAGGCCTGAAGGAGTTAATACATCTTTCAGCAGTGCCTACTTTACAGCTCTGGAGTAGTCTGGATCCTGAAACCCTGGATCATTATTTATCAAAAGCATGAGAAGGATCCAGTTGGAGGGAAAACCTCATTCACCAAGCAAGGAGAAAGGATATGCTTACCAATGACATTTGAAAATAAGATGACCAGAAACCTTTTCCTATAAGTAACAAGGGATTTGAACCTGATCCATGCTTAATTACATGGTAAAATAAAATATAAGATGGTTCTGGAATCAAGGATAGAAGTCATCTTTAAAATGCTGCTTCCTGGGTAAAACCCAGTGAGACCACTTATGGATAAATTTTATGTTCATTAATTTAGAGCAGGAAGAAAAACAGAATTCTCACTGTACCTACCAACCAGTATATTTTCCATCACAAGGTGGATAATTTTCTGGGAACTCTGATAACTTTTTGAGTTTTCTTTTTTCCATATATGAATCAAGACTCCTTTATGTACAAGTATGACTGATTCTATTTTCTAAAGATGTCCACACTAATATACATTCTGGATACATGTTTTTCTCCAAACATGATACTGATATTCCTTCACTGAGAGGCACGGTCCCTTGGGACCTGTGGGGATCTAGTGTCTCCACACATAGGATGAGGCACAAATAACACTGCATGACTTCGAGACTAGGTCATAAAAGGCAAGATGGCTTCCCCCTGGCCCCTTCTCCTTGGGATCACTGCAGAGACCCCTTGGGTATATTTCTATGGTGGCAGGATTCCCTGACAGGTTCTCTGGTTCATTCTTGGTTCATGGCTGCTGCTCTTCAAAGTTTTACCCATGTCAGTCCTGAGCCAGGGTGAACAGAGGCTGGATTTCCTCTGGCTGGGGCTGGGTTTCCCTAGGAGGAGCCTGGCAAGATAGGAAGGCGAAGCCAGACATACTTGCCGCTGTGTTTGGTTTTTTCGGTGATGGTTGTGTTGTGTTATTTTACCACATCACCAGTCTTCGCCTACCCAAACAGAAATGCTCTGTGTAATCTCTGTCACACCAGTAGTATTTTAAGTAAACACAAGGAGGTGGGACAAAAGAAAATGGCTATTAATCAGAACTTCAGGCCTGAGCAGCACTCCCCATAACCAGAGGCCTTTAGAACCAACCAAGTTGAACAGTTGTTGGGAGGTCATTTGTAACCAAGGTGATCTGCAGTGGACAGGATAAAAATGATTTGTTACCTCTTTCAGAATTCACTGCTGTCTCCGGTGACCCCTGTTCTGTGGCTCACTTCGAAAAATGGTAGCAACGGACGAGCTGAGAATCCACTGAAATGGAGTGATGAAAAATGTATGGAAAATATTGTTTCTAATTAGGCAAGCCTAACACTCTTCAAAATTGTCAAAAACGAAAGCAAAAAAAAAAATCAAAACCCTAAAGCAGTGTTTTTCTTTTTTTTTCCTTTTTTCTGTCCTGAATATCAGCCTCCTGAGACTATGCGGCTATATACTCCTCTTTCCTTTCAAATACAGAATCGTGGGGCGCCTGAGTGGCTCAGACTTCAGCTCAGGTTATGATCTTGTGGTTCATGAGGTTGAGCCCCACATTGGGCTCGCTGCTGTCAGTGCAGAGCTTGCTTCAGACCCTCTGCCCCACCACCTCTCAAAAATGAATAAACATTAAAAAAAAATAAAAACAAATATAGAATCGAGTACTTTGCAGCTTGGTTTCTCTCCTATCCTTGCTCAGGCCTGAGCACAGGTAGTGAAGGGGGAAGGAAGGAGGGCTGTAACTCAGCAGTGAGCAGTAAAGTCTTGGTCACTCTTCCAGCTTAGGTACTCCTCCCACCCTACACTGCAGCCTCAACATGTGAGGCATCTCACCCACTTGGTTACTCCCAGGCAGGGTCTTCTCCTGGTTAAGGGCATGGGCTTGTTGCCAAAATGCTTGGGTTTGAACCCTGGCCCAGCCACTTACCCTGTGATTTCACCCCCTTGTGTCTCAGCTTTCCCATCTGAGAATGGGGATGATAATAGTATCTACCTCAGAGTTGTGGGGAGATTAAACAGGTTAGTATCTATAAAACACTAAACCAGGGCCCATCGTGCATTAACCACCCAATAAATGTCAGCTATGATTATTATCACCTAGGAATACAGCAAAATCATAATTACAATGCAACATTATATCCTATTGTCCTCTGGCTGCATACCATGAAACCACGGTGTAGGCAAAAATTTGCCAGGACCTTTGCTACTGCAGTTCCTAAACGCTTTGTTAGGAGATGCAACATGCAACACCTAAGGCCGACTGAAATCAGTAAAGACTAATGTAAGTTCCAGGATTTTGCCAGTAATCCTACTTCTAGGAATGCTGTCTTTGGGAATTTTCTCCTTTTCTTTTCTTTTTTTTTTTTTAAATGTTCATTTATTTTGAGAGAGATAGCCTCCACACTGTCAGTGCGGTGCCTGACCCAGGGCTTGAGCTCATGAGCTATGAAATCATGACCTGAGCCGAGATCAAGAGTCAAATGCTTAACTGACTGAGCCACCCAGGCGCCCCAGGAATTTTCAAATATGCAAGCACAAGGTACAAAGAAGTTCACTGCAGCGTTATTTATATAGTGAAAGCCCAGACCCAGACTACATGTGGAGCAATCTAAGAATGATTAAATAATACTATAAATATTATGCAACCACTAAGGGAGGTGCTTCTGAAGAAATTTTAATGACGAGTAAATGCTCACTGAAATAAAAATAGAAAAGCCAGCCAAAAAAATGCATGTACGGTATCACATTTGGTGACTGTGTATGCACATCTGCAGAGAAAACAAAGCTTTAGGGAAATGTATCATGATGTTTATAGTGGGGTTTCTGAGGGTAGGAGTTTACACCTGGTTTTTGTTTCTATTTCTTGGTATTTTTTGGTATCACAAATTATTTCATGTTTGAGGAAAACATTAAGTCATAAAGCCAAAACATTTTTTAATAAAGAATCTTTCAGGTGGCTCAGTTGGTTGAGCGTCCGACTTTGGCTCAGGTCATGATCTTGTGGTTTGTAAGTTCAAGACCCACACGAGGCTTGCTGCTGTCAGCCTGTCAGTGCAGAGTCTGCTTTGGATCCTCTGTCCCCCTTTCTCTGTCCCTCCCCCGCTTGTACTTCCCCAGAATGATTATTAAAAAAAATAGTAACTTACAGAATCTTTCAGAAGACACACAGTGGACTAACTAAAACTGAACCCTGTGTTTCCTAAATTCCTAGGTATTTTCTGTGGTTTATTTATTTATTTATTGGCCTCAAACAATGCCCAATAACAGAGACAGGCGTTGCTATTCTTCAACTTATCTTTGCTTTGGAAAGAAAAACTGAGAAACTTCTTAGCTAAAACAAAACCAACCAACAAACCAAACAAACAAACCCCAAAACCAGAGAGAGAGAGAGAGAGAGAGAGAGAGATGGGTGGGTGAAAGCCGTGACAGGGACGACAGTAAGGGCTTCCTAAGACAGTAGGCTACAATTTGGCACTAACTAATCATAACCATTTATTTTCACATCGGGTAGAACTATCCTTGGCCTATAGGAAATTGGAAGAGCCCTCTTCCAGTTATTTTTTTGGAAGAAGTTTTAAAAAAAATCTGTGGTGAAAGAAAGAAAGAGAGAGAGAGAGAGTAAGGGAGAAAGAGAGACAGAGAGAGACAGAAAGAGAGAAAGAGAAAGAAGGAAAGAGAAAGAAAGAGAGAGAAAGAGAAAGAGAAAAAGAAAAAGGGAGAGGAAGAAAGAGAAAGAAAGAGAGAGAAAAAGAAAGGAAGGAATGAAGGAAGGAAGGAAGGAAGGAAGGAAGGAAGGAAGGAAGGAAGAAAATTACCAAAAACAGCACATCAGGCAGGTCCAAATGGGCAAGTAACAGAAGTCCATGAATTCCCACGCCTCTGCAAACAGACCTTGCTAAGACACCTCCCTTTCTGAGTCCTGCGCCTAAGGAAAGGTTACTAGGAAGAGCCACACTCTGAAAGGGCTCGGAAACATCAGGGACTGTCAGTTTCTTTCTTTCTTGTTTTTTTTTTTTTTTTAATTTTTTCATGTTTATTTATTTTTGAGAGAGACAGAGACAGAGTGCAAGCAGGGGAGGGGCAGAGAGAGGGAGACACAGAATCTGACACAGGCTCCAAGCTCTGAGCTGTCAGCATAGAGTCGGATTCGGGGTGGGGCTCGACCCCAGGAACAGTGAGACCATGACTTGAACCGAAGTCGGATGCTTAACCGACGGAGCCACCCAGGCGCCCCCAGGGACTGTCCTTTTCAATTGCAGTCCACCTAATGCATTTCACCAGGGGCCCAGGTACTGCCCTCCGCCTGGGGGCCTTTTCCCCCTCAGCTGTGTGCTCCGGGGGACAGCGAGCCTTGTAGGAGCTGTGCTTTGGCCTGCCATGCAAGATTAATAAAATTAGGATTATTTATGATGCTGGAATGATTTAATCATATTTTTCAAGAACCTGAAGGATTTATGTCGAGGAACTGCTGTTTTAGTAACAAAACCCTTCTGGATGGACTCCAAGATAAACTAGTCTTGTCTGGCTTCCGCCCCGAGCCCCTCCACCTTTTTCCAGTTTCTCTTGGCAAAGAAGCTCTTCTAATTCACCGGAGGGTGATGGGCAAGGAGATGACCTTCCTGGCTGCTTTATCTGCCCTCGTCCCACCTCCAAATGCCTCTCAGCTTCTCTTTGTCCCTTCAAATTTCAAAGGAAGAATCAAGAGCGGAGGGAAGTAACATTGCCGGAGGCCTACTACATGCCATGGACTGGTAGATACATTACCTCATTCAATTCCCACAAACACCTTGTGAGGTAGGCATAATTATCCCTATTTTGCTTGTTAGGGAATAGAGGAAATTTATTCTTTTAGCAGCTGGTGGAAGAATTCCTCTTGGGGACAGAACCATTTTGTGGGAAAATGCTTTAATCAGCCTCTTTGGGCTATAAAGCAGGGATATGGAGAAATGTGTGGAGAACTGGGAGAGGGGTAGGGGAGAGATTGGGTGGGGGCTCCTTATTCAGAAAGAAGAGACAGAAGCAAGAGGAGAGCAGGGGAAGAGGGGAGGAGCACAATACGCTCCACTCTCAAGAGCATTAACTCTTCAAATCTCTAATAAATATGCTAACCTGAGGAAAAGCTTGCCGAAAGAGAATTCTCTGAATGGGATTGTTGGCATAGGGTGAAAGTGAAACCCCGTGTGTGTTGCCTGAACTGGGGAGAGGCAGTTCCAGAAGGATATTTCCTAAATCAAAGAGTAGGAAGGCCCCACTTGACATGTGAGCTCCATCAAGGGTCGGGGGATGGGGGCTGAGGCTCAGAGAAATCTATCAACATTACTAGGGTCACAAAGCAGTAATGAATACATACATCACTTGCTGAGACAGAACTGAACCCAGGTCTGTTTATTGCCAATGTCCTTTGTGTTTGCTCTATTCCATACGCAGCACTAAGTGAGGTGACCCTCTCTTCTCCAAGGCCAGCTGTTCCACTGGTGTGTACTCCGTCCAGTCCTAGTCAGAGTAGTGAATATTTATTGAGTGCCTACTACAAGCCAGGCATTGTCGCATGTGTTTGCTTTATTCGGGCCTCAAAACATCACTCTATATTCGAGTATAATTGTTCAGATTCCAGAATGTGAGAATTTATCCTCAGAGAAGGGAAGACACTGGCTCAGGGTCCCCCTGCTGTAGGTGGTGAAGCTGGATGGCTTGGTTCTCTCCTCTCATCCCTTCCCCACCTCCATCAGGTATGATTCCTCTAATTAATCCATCAAATTAACCCGTTCTTTCCACGCCGGCCCCTGGGCTGCGCCCCAAGATGGGATCCAGTGAGATGTGCACAGGTAGGGAAACACTGACCACGGAAGTTGCTCTGCTGAGCTCAGGTCAAAGTCATTCTCACAGCTCAGGCTAGTCGTGTTACTCAGGGCTTGGCACACCTTCCCTCTAAAGGGCCAGACGGTATATATTTTCGGCTTCGTGGGCCGAAAATGATCTCTGAGGCCTTTGTAACATGAAAGCGACCACAGACGTAGAGGAATGAGCACGACTGTGTTCTAATAAGACTTCATTTACGGGGTGCCTGGGTGGCTCGGTTGGTTAAGTGGCCGACTTTGGCTCAGGTCATGATCTCACAGTTCGTGGGTTTGAGCCCTGGGTCAGGCTCTATGCTGACAGCTCAGAGGCTGGAGCCTGCTTCGGATTCTGTGTCTCCCTCTCTCTCTCTGACCCTTTCCTGCTCACACTCTGTGTCTCTGTCTCTCAAAAATAAATAAACTTTAAAACAAAATAAAAAAAAAAGACTTCATTTATGAACACTGAAATTTGAATTTCATGTAACTTTTACATGTCACAAAATACTCTTCTTCTTCTGATTTTCCCCTCCAACTATTTAAAAAGGTAAAAACCTGGGCACCTGGGTGGCTCAGTCAGTGAAATGTCCAAGTCCTGATCTCGACTCAGGTCATGATCTTGTGATTCATGAGATCCAGCCCCGCACGGGGCTCTGCACTGACGGCGTGGAGCCTGCTTGGGGTTCTCTTCTTCTCCCTGTCTCTCTGCTTCTCTCTCTCTCTCAAAATAAAGAAATAAAACATTAAAAAAAATACATAGCCTGTCCTTTAAAAAGGAAAAAGGTAAAAACCATTCTCAGTGCAAGAGGCACATAAAAACTGGTGGCAGCTGGATTTGGCCCACAGGGCATAGCTCGCTGACCTCGGGTTTTAGTAAATGCTCCCTCCTCTGGGGTTCTGCGTCCAGCTGGGCAGCTTCTGGGTTGGGCTTTGATCCTTCTCTCCTCTGCCTATAAAACCACACATGTTCAGTTCCCGAGCTTCCGCACATCGCTCTCTCATTAGGAGCACTCCTCCACTTCTACAGCTTCTCCTGGTGAATCAGAAGAAAGGCGGTCTGCTGTCCCTGAAGGAGGTGGCCATCAGATAAGACAGCACTGCCATCACTTAGATGACCAGGTGAAGTAAAGCCCCCGGGCAGATGAAAATAGTGTCGCCCTAGGGCTGTGACAAGGCTTGGGAATAATATGCTTCAAACAGACTGAATACCCTAGAAGGAAATCTCCAGGGAGGGTGGAGAAGACGTTGCTAAGAATCTGTCTCTAAGGAAAGAGACTTGGCGCCCAAAATGGGAATGTCTTTCTCATCAAAGACAAGAGGACAAAGGATGGAAGGGCAGGTGAAGGACAGGAATGCAACTCAGTCCACTGCCAGGAGACAGCTTCAGTCCAGACTCAGAAAAGTGACTAAGAGGCACTAAGGAACATCTGAGGATGGTAACTGCTAACATTTATTAACCATCTGCCATGCTCCAGGCACTATATTGCTGGGTTCTTTATGTATATTATCTCATTTAAGCCTTTTGACACTCTGGTAAAATAGGCATTTTAAAAAAATTCTCCTTGGGGGGCACCTGGGTGGCTCAGTTGGTTAAGCATCCAATTCTTGGTTTTGGCTCAGGTCATGATCTCACAGTTCATGGGTTCAAGCCCCGGATGAGGGTCTACGCTGACAGTGTGGAGCCTGCCTGGGATTCTTTCTCTCTCCCTCTCTCTCTGCTCCTCCCCTGCTTGCACGCATTCTCTCTCTCTCTCTCTCTCTCTCTTTCTCTCTCTCAAAAATAAACTTTAAAAAATAAATTAAATAAATAAAATGTTTTAAAAATCTCCTTGCATTTATTTAAAAACAAAAACAAAAATAAATATTCATTGTGCATCTTCTATATTAGCAGACACTGTGCTAGATGCTGAAGACAGGTGAATAAGCAAAAACAGACCTTGTACCTGCTCTCATGAAGATTATAGTGTAGTACCGAAATTGGCATTTTTTTTTGCGATAAAGAGACAATAAATATTTTAGGTTCTGCAAGTCATAAAGTCTCTACTACAACTACTCCACTCTCCCATGCCTTTTGTAGTACAAAAATGGCCACAGATAATATGTAAATAAGTGAGTTCCAATGAAACTTTATTTACCAAAGCAGGGTGCGGGTTAAAGCTGGCTATAGTTTGCTGATACCTGGTGCAGCAGGAGACCAAGTTAAGCAAATAATTTCACAAATAATAACCATGAAGTGCAATCACATAAAAGTTTCTGATAATAAAAAAGCCTATATTAGGAAGTTTACCTATTCAGGGAGATCAGAGATTTCCTAGAAGGAGTGGGGTTAGATCTAAATGTAGTGGTTACTGAAGAGGATAGCAAGAACTATTCCAGAGGAATCAGTATGTGCAAAGGCCCTGTGGTAGAAGGGAGCATACTAAACACAAGATTGAAATAGAAGGTTTATGTGGTTAGAACAGAAAGGGGGCGACTATAAGATGGGGCAAGATGGGGCTGAAAAAGGCACGTAAGGGCCAGATCATGGAAAATCTGATAGATCTTATTAGGGAATTAAGTCCCTAAATACAGAAACTATGGCACAAGAAGTTAAATAACATGCTTTAGGCAGTATAGCTAGTAAACAATTGAGTTAGAAACCTACTGTGTTTACCTCCAAACCCAACTTCTGTATTCTCTTTGCTTAGTTTGGTTTTATGTTTGCCTTGTGTCGTTACAAATTCCCTTTATGAAATTCCAAACTCTCTTGGCTAAATTAAAAGGAAACGGAATTCTGTCTACACCTAGGCTGGAAGGCTAGCAAAGCCCAGACATCAGGTAAAAACCAAAGTAAACCTGGTAGAGGAGTTCTAGTTATAAAGAAGGAAGCACTGGGGACAGCTGTACTGTCTCTTCTCTTTCATCTCCATTGTCCCCTTATAGGGAGCCTTATCAAATTGATCTCTACCCTTGATGTCAATTAGTAGTTCTCAGAATATTGCCCAATTCCTTCAATCTGCTGATGCTGGTCTTTTTCTTTTCTTTTTTAAGATTTTATTTTTCAGTAACCTCTCCACCCAACATGGGGCTTGAACTTAAAATCCGGAGATCAAGAGTCACACACTCTATATCAACTGAGCCAGTGAGATGCCCCCTCTGACATTCCTTCTTGATCTAGCCTCTGCCTGCTCTGTCATCACCACCTTATTTGTCACCCTTCCCTTTGGGAAAATTGCAAGACTTGCTGTTCCATGAAAACTCCCTGCTCCCTCTTTAATTCCATATGGTTCCTTCTGCTGGAAGAGCCAGGCCACCCCTGCCCTTTTGTCTGGGTACCTTCCCTTCTTTAAGAATCCGCTCAGAAATTATTCCTCAGGCTTCCAGCTCTGCAGGGAGCTTTCCAGGCCTAATCTGCACTTAGCCTGAATGCTGCATTCCTCCTCTGTTCTCACACAGTTCCTTGTGTTAACGGTTAACATTCTAAACTACTGTTTATGGCCAGCCTTCCTCACTGGACTCTGGAGTTTGTGAGCTCTGTGACAGCAAAGAACTTCTCTGATAGGCATACAGCATTTTCTATGTAGAGGTTAATTTGTTTAACATCACTTTCTATATGAAAGTTAACTTGCTTAACTTGTTAATCTACTTGCTTCTCTGCCTCCTAATTATTTTCATATTTCTTCTTTGGAGGTCCTAGTTCTCGAGGTGAGGTCCCTGGTCCAATGGCATCAGCATTACCTGGGAATATACTAGAAATGCAAATTCTCAAGCTTTCCTCCATTCAGTAATCAGACACTCTGAGGTGTGGGGACCAGTAATCTGTGTTTTTAATAAGCCTCCAGGTGATTCTGATGGTCTCTAAAGTTTGAGAACCACTGCCTGGTAGGAGGTTAGTGCTCATTTAAAGTTTGTTGATTCCCTGAAGATAGTACCCGGTTATTTTCAATCTGGAAAAGAAAAAGTAATTGAGGAAATGACAATGGAAGCTTTATTAAGACCGGATTTTTAGAAAAGGAATTTTTCTGACATGGTATTTCAGATACATAATTGGTTCAGAGAAGGCTTTTCTTCATATGCCTTAAAAATAAGACTCCTCCAGGGACGCCTGGGTGGCTCAGTCAGTTAAGCATCCAACTTTGGCTCAGGTCATCATCTTGGGTGTAAGTTCGAGCCCTACATTGGGCTCTGTGCTGACATCTCAGAGCCTGAAGTCTGCTTTGGATTCTCTTTCTCTCTCTCTCTCTCTCTCTCTTTCTGCCCTTCCCCTGCTCATGCTCTGTCTCTCAATAATATATAAAATGTATTTAAAAAAAAAAAAAAGACTCCTCTGTCTGGCTCAGTCTGGCTTGGGTGTGATTTTGGCAGGAGTTTGAACAAGATAACCCTACTAGTTGCCTTCCAGTGCTCAGGTTCTCTGCTTCTAGGATATTCTACACACTATGAAAGAAATACAAGGTAGGGAGCAGGGCATTATTAGTAGGGGATTTGGGGCTTTCAACATACAAGGAAGTAGATGCTTTTTCCCCCTTCCTAAGTTGAGTCTTTGCCAGTCTATACTCATAAAAAGAGATGACCAGGACCTTTTGAGAATGGTAATTGTTTGTTTTTAGGTCATAAAAATGAATCCTTGCTTTGTTTTCAAAGGAACACGCTCTTCATGCAATCTATACAAACCGAATGACAAGTAGGTGAGGCCCAAGATTGGGAAGATAAAAACTTCATTTGTTGATTTTTGGCCGAGAGCTGAAACAATGGGACAAAGGAGTGGCTTGTTGGTAGAAGCTCTATAAAACACAATAATATTAGTCATGTAAACAGAAGAAAATAGGAGAGGCTTAATGAGATAAATTACACCAAGTCACCACATTAGGGATTAAAATATTCTGATAAAGCCAACACTAAAAGGACCAAAAGAAAGGATAAAGGGAAGAGTGGATAACTTCAGATTTAGAAAACAATGGGTCCCTCTATCCAGGGAGCTGACAAGAGGAGTTTTCAGAGGCTGCCTGAGCTGACTGAGCGCCCATTAAGATCCTACTTTTCATCCAAGGAAAAAAAAAAAAAACCTCTACTCAAACCACTGGCAGACAAAGCCAACACATTCTTTTCTTCTTCGCTCTTCCCTATTCTTTTTTTTTCTTTCACAATTGCAAAGCAATCCATTTTGCTATGTAAGTCTGTGAAGGGAATAAAAGCATTCACAGGTTTCTCTCTATTTGCATTCGCTAGATTTGTTGGCCTGACTTCCAAAGAGTGAATCAGCCGCTGTTCTCAAGCTCAGGGAATAAGAGCCAACTTATCAATGTTTAAGATTGCCCATGTACCTGTGTGAACAGCAACTTTTTCATAACCGTTTTTATAAGGACATTTGAACAATTGGAATTATAGTGCATGGATTTGTGCTGTTTAAACTAATAGCGCTGCCAGGCCTTGAGTAGATATTATATATTTCTATAGCTGTCTTTATTAAGTGTATGTCAATAACTATGCAGAAGTAGAACTTTTCCCAAAACTTGGAACAGGTAAATTCTCACTGGTTCACACTACCATAAACTTCTTGGCAATGGTGATGAGCACAAGGTTGCCAAAAGCCAGTAAGTGTTTAAAAAACAATGAATAGTAGAAGCCGTAATAATAATAATAATAACAACAACAACAACAACAACAACAACAACAACCAGGCTACCAGACCAGGCTAAGAGCTGACATTACTACTGTTAGAGATAGGACTCCAACTGTGCTTTTCAGAAATATTCTTTTTGGGTGTCAAAACTTGAACCCATGGGGGAAAAAACCAAACTTGAGCCTACGGGGTAAAAAACAAAACAAAACAAAACCACTTGGGCCTAGGTATTTTCACAATAAACTTCTGATGATTTGTTTGGTTGTTTTTATTTATTTATTTTTAAGTAGACTCCCACGCCCAACATGGGAGCTTGAACTCATGACCGTGAGATCAACAGTGTCATAGTCTACCAACTGAGCCAGCCAGGCACCCCTGTTTGGTTTCTTTTAAAAGTAGGATGTATGCACTTTTTTAGTTTTATTTTTTAGAGAGAGAGAGCACAGGCGAGGGAGGAGGGCCGAGAGAAAATCTTAAGCAGGATCCAGGCTCAGTGCAGATTCTGATATGGGGCTTGATCCCATGATCCCCAGATAATGACTAGAGCCAAAATCAAGAGTTGGACACTCAACTGATTAAGGCACCTATGTGCCCCAGTATATATGCATTTGTTGTGAAAAATATTAAAACTGCAAAGAAAAAAATTAAAACAGCCTTGATCGTAAGACCTACATAAAACCATATTTTGGTTTATTTCCTTTCAGGCTTTTTTTCTGTGCATATATTAAGACATGCATATACACACACAAATACACGAAAGTATTATCTAATTCAATACCATACTATGAAATACTACTGCATTATGTACTTTTTCAAGTACAAGTAATTTTAAAAATTATACACATTTTCTCATCAGTAAAAATCTTAAAGCAGAGATTGTAAACTGATAGCCAACAAAGAGGTCTGATTGGCTCACACAGTGGTCAACCAAGTGGAACTGAGGAATAGCTAAGAGACAGGGCTGTGCTCTCCACTTTACTGAAGTCCCCACTCTCTCTATTGTTCTCCATCTGAGACTGGTAGCTGCAATTTCTAATTTCACAATAATAATAATAATAATAATAATAATGATAGCCTTAGAGGAAAGTGAAATAATCCTTCTCTTCTCCATATCTGCACTTTATATCCAGACTACTTTACTCACTTCTCTTACTGCTTGACCCCCAGGTTGGGATCCTTTTACTAAAGCCTGTTTTGTAAAAGCTTTAGAAAATACAGCATTATGTGACTTCCATAATTTACTGAAGCAAATCACTGCTGCTGGACATTCAAGTTGTTTCCAGTTTGTTGATATTACCATTAATACTGGAAGGAATATCTTTTTACATAAATGTAAAAAAGAAGCTCAGAAGCAGAATTGGTTCTGAAGGGCAGGAATATTTTTCATTCATTTTTGATATATACTTCCAAACGTCTTTCAGAAAAGTTGCACCAAATTTAACAGGGGGTGACTTTGTTTATTCCCTGTTCTCTATGCTATAGCATCACTACACATTTTGGTAAAAGTAGTTGCCAATTTGGGGAGTTAAAAGTGGCATTTCAGGCATTATACTAAGTGAAAAAAGTCAGAGAAAGACAAATACTGTATGATCTCACTTATATGTGGAATTTTTAAAAATGGCATTAAAAAATAATAAAAATAGGGGCCCCTGGGTAGCTCAGTCAGTTGAGCATTAGACTTTTGATTTCAGCTCAGGTCATGATCTCATGGCTTGTGAAATCAAATGCATCAGGCTCTGCGCTGACAGAGCTGAGCCGACGTAGGATTCTCTCTCTCTCCGAATAAATAAAATAAATAAATAAATAATAACAATAAAAATGGCATTTTTAGGGGTACCTGGTTGGCAACTCTTGATCTCAGGATCATGAGTTTGAGCCCCATGTTGATTGTAGAATCTACTTTTAAACAAATATTATTTAATTCTTTTTCTATGTTTATTTATTTATTTTGAGAGAGACAGAGAGTGCGAGGAGGGGAGGTGCAGAGAGGGAGGGAGAGAGAGAATCCCAAGCAGGCTCTATGCTGGCACAGGGCTCAATCTCATGAACCATGAGATTATGACGTAAGTCGAAATCAAGAGTCAGACACTTAACTGACTGAGTCTCCCAGGTGCCCCTCCCCACCAAAAAGAGCATTTTTAATATGTATTTCATACTCATTTTTTCATATAGAGCCAATTTTATTGGAATTTTTTCATATAGAGCCATATTTTCTTTTGGAATTGTCTATTCATGTGTTTGCTCATTTTCTACTAGGGTACCTTAATTTTCTTTCTTTCTTTTTTTTTTTAAGTTTATGTATTTATTTTTCAGAGAGAGGGAGGCGGGAGACAGAATCCCAAGTAGGCTCTGTGCTGACACAGGACTCAATCTCATGAACTGTGATATCATGACTGAGCTGAAATCAAGAGTCAGATGCTTAACCGACTGAGTCACTCAGGCGCCCAGGTAGTCTTTAAATGGATTATAAAAGTTTTGTAAGTTAACAATATTACTTTACTTGGTCATATATGCTATAAGGTTCCCCTAATTCCCATTTTAATGTTTTGCATGTGTAATTTTCTTTGACATGCTGAAGTATTTAACATTCATGAAGTCAAACCTGGCAATACTGTGTTTCCTTCTTTTCCTTTTATGCTTACAAAGTTCTCTACCTTGTGCCTGGGTAAAATTTTATACATATTTTCTTCTGTTCTTTTACATTCATGCTTTCAGTACCCTTCTGCCCTCTCAGCAACATTGGCCAGGACTCTGTAGTGAAACTCTGCTTCTTGGCTGTGTGGCACCTGTATCTCCCAGAGTTACCTCTTACCTCTCATGCTTCTCTAATTCTTCTCAGTTTCCCATAATAGCTCCTTGCATTTTCACAATCCTTTAAATATTTCTTAGACTGATATATGCTTCAGAAAACAATTGGGGTGGGGGTGCCTGGGTGGCTCACTTCACTGAGTTTCTGACTTTAGCTCAGGTTGGTGAGTTCGAGCCCTATGTCAGGCTCCCTGCTATCAGCGCGGAACCTGCTTCAGATCCTCTGTTCCCCTCTCCCTGTGCCCCCACTTGTGTCCTCTCTCAAAAATAAATAAACATTAAAAAAAAAAAAAAAACCAGGTGCACCTGGGTGGCTCAGTCGGTTGAGCGTCTGACTTCAGCTCAGGTCATGATCTCATAGTTCGAGGGTTCAAGCCCCGTGTCGGGCTCTGTGCTGACAGCTCAGAGCCTGGAGTCTGCTTCTGATTCTGTGCCTCTCTCTCTCTCTACCCCTCCCCTGCTCAAGATCTGTTTCTCTCTGACTCTCAAAAATAAATAAATGTTTAAAAAAAAACAATTTGGGGAGTATCATAAAAACGTATTTGTTCTGCTCCCTGAGGTGGGACCCAGAAAAATTCATTTTCATCAAGTATCTGAAAGAATTTTTCCACAAAGTGATGAAGGAACTCTTGGGCCCTCTTACCAATGTGCACTCTGTCTATATCTGTCTCTCCATGTCTCCAGAGCTATATCCACATCCATATCTGTGTAGTACACACTGAACATCTCCTCCCAGATCTAGTTCCCAGGTACGTCACACTCGATCCAAAGCACAATTCACTACCTCTCTACTCAAAACTGCTCATCCACTAACAACAAGATGTTTCCCTGCTCCAGATCTGAATCAGCCATTTCTTCAAGGATATCTGATATCTTTTATTGGCTAATGGTATTTAGAAACTAAGATCTGGGCACTGTATACCTCCCATTATCTTGCCTTACTTTGAACTGTTCCCTCGGGACACAGTTCCAGCAGTGAGATGATTGGATAACAGAAGATGAAGTATTTTATGGCTCTTGATTTAATATTGACAAAGGTACAACCCGTCCATTCGCGGGCCCTGTTGGGACCATATATCTTTACCTCTCCACCCCCAGCTTGTGTCAGTTGCTAATATTAAAACAGCAGCATTCCCTAACACTGTCTTCCTGATATTAGAAGTTCAGGCAAGAGTTCTGACATACAGCTCCTATGTCTGCCTTCTTTAGTCTTCCAGGGATCTCTGCTGCTGGAGAGAACAGACACACTCTGAATAAGAGCCAAATGGGGAAGAAAGAACTCACTGGGCAAGTGCCCTAACAAGCTCCCACTCAATGCTCCTTCTCCAAATCGGTGCACGTCTCATTTGCAGAGGAAGATGGGGCCAAGGCCAGGACCTGTAAGAAAGGCTTCCCACTTGCATTTACCTCCTTAGTCTAAGCATCTTCAGAATGTACTGGGAAGGCTAGCCTGGCCTTCCAGGACGGCAGTGAAAAACAGAGATGGGCAAGATTTCTGAACTTTAATGAACAGTAACAACATCTACTAAAAATGTGTGATGCAGATTAGCATGGTGGAGAGAATGGAGGATGGAGAGAAAGGCAGTCAAGAAGAGGGTAGAAAGGGGGAAGAAAGGTGACTTCTCCTAGACTCCCGTAGAGTTATGATTTGTGACAAGAAGGAGATGGGACTCCCTCTCCTACAAGTACTACCAGGCATACCCTCCAATCACATTTACTCTCCCTTCCCTGACATAAAGTCCACATGTGCTCACCCAAACAATCTCCAAGAGACACTGCGAAGCTCTTGGAAACAAGACTTGCTATAAGCTATCTCAATATCCTTAAGGATTAGAAGCAAAGAAAGAAATGCTAGGAATATAACACTATATATTAACTACTCTGGAATTAAAATAAAAAACTTAGGGGGGAAAAAAGGAAAAAGATACCAGGGAAAACCAGAGCAGTACTGAGCATCCTGACAATCTCATACCTGTCCAGAAACGTGTCACTAGTATATTGCTGCTTGTGAGCTCAAGAGAGATCTCTTCCTTTTGAAGTTTTGCTGATGCTCCTGGGTGAAGGAACTTCTAACATCTCCAAACTGGACTGCTCTAAGTCCAGCTCCTTCAGTTAAACCCAGAGGCTAGGCCTTAGCTCAAGAGGTGGTCACTAATCTACCCGAGACGCGGCCAGCATCCTGGCTAACAATGCTGACTGTACTGTGGCTCTACCACTCCTAGCTGTGAGATTTGGGACTCAGTTTCAGGTAAGTGAAACGGAGGTGTATTAGTCACGGTTCTCTACATAAACAGCACCAATAGGAGATACATGGCGGGAGCGAGGGAGGGAGAGGGAATTATTATAGGAATACAGAAAATAGCTCCTGTGATGATGGAGGCTGAGAAGTCTGCCTGCTAGCTGAAGAACCCAGAAAGTCAGCGGTGGAATTCATTTTGATTCTAAAGGCCTGAGAACCAAGGGAGTTGATGGTGTAACTCAGCTGGAGGCCAAAGAGAGACCAAGGATTGAGACAGTGGTAGGGGTCGTGGGAGTGGTGCCGGTGTAAATCCCAATCTGAGTCTGAGGACCAGCAGTTCTGTCAGAGAGTAGAAGATGGATGTCTTAGTTCAAAGAGAGCAAATTTGCCCTTCTTCTACCTTTTTGTTCTATTCAAGCCCTGACCTGAGCTGACTGGACGATGCCCGTTCACAGTGGTGAGGGCAATCTTCTTTACTCAGGCTGATTCAAATGCTAATCCCTTCCTGAAATACTGCCACAGTTACACCCAGAAATAATGTTTTACCAGCTTTCTGGGTATCCATCTCCCTTAGCCCTGTCAAGATGACCCATAAAATTAACCATCACAGGTGATAACAGTACTGACTTCAGAGTCATTGTGAAGAATAAATGGATTCATATGTAAAGCACTTAGAACAACGAACTCAGGAACAATGGTTAGAGGGTGATGAGGATTTCAGCTCAGATCATGATCTCCTCCTGGTTTGCTGGATTGAGCTCCACTTTGGCCTCCCCCCCACTGACATCACAGAGGCTGCCTGGGGTTTTCCCTCTCCCTCTCTCTGCCCCTACCCTGCTCACCCATGCTCTCTGTCTCAAAATAAATAAATAAACATTAAAAAAAAAAAAGAAGGTGATGATGATGATAATGGCAACGACAATGGCGACTAGGAAGGTGACAAAAGGCATCTTCCTTCAACCTTCCAGTACTAAAATTCCCTCTGACTCCTGCTATACTTTGAAAGTGGTCCCAAGACTATGCTTCAGGGGATGCTAATGTTTTAGGAGCTGGGCCAAAGTAATGTATTGCTAAAATGGAATAATGATAGCCTACCCTGCCCCTTTCTCCGCCAAATACAGACCAAATCAAGAATGGACAGAATTTTTAAACTTAAATTCTCAGGGCGCCTGGGTGGCTCAGTTGGTTAAGCGTCTGACTTCGGCTCAGGTCATGATCTCGCAGTCCGTGGGTTTGAGCCCCATGTTGGGCTCTGTGCTGACATCTCAGAGCCTGGAGCCTGTCTTTGGATTCTGTGTCTCCCTCTCTCTCTGACCCTCTCCTCCTCACGCTGTCTCTCTCTGTCTCTCAAAAATAAATTTAAAAAAATATATGAAAATAAACTTAAATTCTCATCCTATTAGTTTTTACACCTTCAGTGCTAAGTGAGTGTTTGGAAGGAATTAATGAGTAGAAAACAATTATTTTTGGAAATGCTCAGAAATGGTCAACCAAGCCTAGCTCAATAGCCAGATTATTTTTCATGAAGATGTACTAATTGTTTGTGTCATGGTTTGCATAGATGTAAGAGTTATTTTCTGCTAGTAAAACTAGTCTTAATTTGTATGAGAGAATGAAATATGTCAGTATTTAGTTTTGCCCTAGCAAGAGGATAGTAGCATCAAGGATCATTGCCAGCTCAGAGAATGTGTCCCCAGGGTGATGTACTGAAGGCTTCCTGATGCGATCTCCAGGCACACACCTTCTCTAATGCATACAGGGCTCAGTGAAAGTAACACTTGTTTGATTGTTAGCGTGTACTCTCTTACAGGCTTTTAAACTTTTTTTAAATTATTACTCATCTTTTAAAGTAGAAGTTTTTATTTCCCAGTAGTACTTGTGCTCTCTGAAAGAAGAATAAACTTTTATAGTTTCTTATGTCTTCAGTGTCTAGAAGGGAAGCATATTTTTTGTGTATATCCAAATAAACATATTGGTTAATAACTTGTTACCTAGAATGAATCATGCTTCAAAACTTTTAGCTTTCATTAACCACCCCCAAAGTAAAACATGGGGTAGCTAAATCTTAATAGTTAAGGGAAAATGTCCACCTACTAAGGACCAACAGCCCATAGTATAAGGTTTGAAGATGGAGCATCATGAATCAGGCATTAGCCCCTAAGAGTTGTTGTGGCTGGGGAAAAAAGAAACAAAACAAAACAAAACAAAACCCACTCTACCAAAGAAATACCACTCACTTTAAAGGCTTGCTGGAGGCCATCACTACCAAACTGTAAATGATCTGCACTTTTCTGGGTTATTTGAAGACATTGTTTCTCTACTGATTCCTCTTACATATGGAAGAACAGTTGATTTTGCTTTCTATACAGACTACTTAGCTAAACTTAATGAACTAAATTCAACTTGAGATTCTTATTGCATATCTGTTGACACTGTGGAAGTATTCAGCATGCTATCAGAACATTTTTCAAGAAATGTGAATGACAGGGTTCACAGAAGAAACATTTTAGGCTCTTTTTGCACTGGAAAGAAACATTCTCAGTATTAACCTCTGCCACTCACGATGAACACCCCCTCCCCACCCACACCTTTCCCCAACACCATCTTGGCTGCCATACTCAACCCAAAAGGATGATGGAAATGAGAATATTTCATGCCTAGAAAAGAATCTTCTAATTCTAGCCCAGTGCAATTATGGACTTTCCCAGTCCATGCTCGTCCTAATGTCTGTGAATGTATGATTACGTGAATACCGGTATTGAAAAACAGGGGTATATTTTGAAAGATCTATCTGAAGACATTGGATAACACTTGAAAGACTGCAAATTCTTGATATGCCTGCCTCTCCATTTGACACTGAAGGAATTCTTACTGAGTGAAATTTAAGAACTGAGTACCACCTTCTCCTTGTTCATTATTCCTTCTTCATCTCCCCTCCTCCAATCCTGGGAGCTCAGTACTGTTCACGGAATAAAGATAGGCTTTGTTCTGTCTTCCCAACCAGAACTTTTCCTGAAATGGCTGCCATGGGGGAGGGAAGCAATAGCTGTGTAAAAGCTGACAGAAATGGTATACATACACAGCAATGGTAAGCATACTGTTTTATAAATCATAAGGCATAAGGTTCCTTTTTTTTTTTTCTTAAACCTAATTTGAGTAGCCAAGATTGTTTACTTGATGGTCTAATTTTTCCTTACTGGAAATAGCCAAACCTAGAGAGAAAAATCCCTTCTTTTTTTTTTCTCTCTCATTCTTCTTATAAACAAAGGTTTTATATTTCAAGTTTTTCCATCTTTCTAAAGTAGGCAGGCCTGATTTCAAATGAAAGATTTCAAATGAAGAAAGACACATAGAAGAGGTCCTAAAGAGTCTCTTGGTAGACAGAGAATTGTTGAATTTAAAGATAATTGAGTTTGACTTCTACCATATAACAGCAACCCACGGCCATTAGGATTCTTACTTAGACAGGGCTCATCAATTCTCACTAAACCTTATTCACAGATTTGAGAGACCTCGGCCATTGCTAATAAAATAGATGATGTGAAAGGGAAGTCTCTGGGAGGAAAGTGGAAGTTCCCAGTTCAAAAATAATCCTAGACCAGATCACACTCCTAAAAAGAGTTCCATTAATATCTAACTGACTTCCTAATTTCTGTATGTATTTCTCAAGGTCTTTCCAATGTACAACTTCATATTCATTGGGTAAGGTGGCATGACATTCTAGAAGAGCATACTTGAGACCTAATTCCATTAAGCTCTCACTGGTTAGCCACATTTTTTTTCTTGTTATATTATCTAAATTGGACAACTCAGGGCATTTAGCCACCAAAAGTAACTGTTTTATGTTGTGATGAACTGTTGTTCGTTATTCTTCATAGCCCTCCCACCCCAAATTCCATTTTTACTTTCCCAAAGATATGTGTATTATTGTCATTTCTTCTTGGGTAGGAAACAGCCTATGAAGGTGGTGGGGGAGGGGGCATTCAAGGTCAGTGGCTCCTGCCTTTTCCTGAGATCCACTTACCCTGTCCCCAAGAAACACATGATGATGTACTTCTTGAGCCCCACTGAAAACACCTTTGGAATCCAAGCTGCTATCTGATTTTCGGGGCTGCACAGTAGAAAGGGTGGTACTTCCCCAGCTTGGAGTGGATAGGGCCTTCATCAAACCTCAGACAAAGAAGGGAAAGGGAATCAGGCTGTCAGGGCCAGCCAGCTACTGTGTTAACTACTATACTATGTTATCTCAGTTAATCTCTTTCAGTCTGGCAACCACCATGAGAAACCTGGGCTATCACCTGACTTTATAGGTGAGGAAATTGAGGCTCAGAGAGGGGAAGTGGTTTGTTCAAGGTCATATAGTAGGAAGCAGATAGGAATTCTATGTCAGGACCCTCTATCTCTGAGCCTGGCACTCTGTTATACATTTGTTATATGTTTGTTTTTGTTTCTAGGCTTGGGGGTGTGTGTGAGCAGGGAGGTAGAAGTGGGCACCATGGGTGTGGGGGATGGGATGGGGATGCAGAAAGGAAGAAAAGGGCCAGCGAAAAAGGGAGTGGCAAGAGAATTTGCAGGGAATTCCCTGAAGAGCTTTGAATCCTACTGATTTGGAACTGTGACTAACTTTAAGGCAAGTATTATGATTTATCATTGTAAAAAGTGTAAGGAAAAAACAATCTTGTCCTAATGTTACTGAGGATAGTTTTAGGATATGACTTTCCATAAGTCTGAGATGTTCATCGAATTAAAACATTCCATAGCTGTGATGGTTCATTTTATGTCAATGGGACTGGGCCAAGGGATGCTCAGATAGCTGGTAAAGCATTATTTTTGGGTGTGTCTGTGGGCGTGTTTCTGGAGATTAATTAGCATTTGATTCAGTAGACTGAGCAGGAAGATGGTCCTCACCAATGCAAGCTGGTGTCATCTAAACCATTAGTGGTCCCCCAAATAGAACAAAAAGGAGGAAGGGCAAACTCTCCTTTTTTTCCTGAGCGGGGATGTGAAGCTCCTGGTTCTCTTGCCTCCAGACTCCAAGACCGACACTAGGAGCCCCTCTGTTCTCAGGCCTCTATACATGAATTGGATTATAGCCCTGGCTGTCCTGGCTCTCTAACTCGCAGACAGCAAATGGTGGGATTTCCTGGTCTCCATAAGGTGCATGTGCCAATTCCTAACATCAGTCCCCTATTGGTTCTTTTTCTCTGGACAATCCCTGCTAACCTGACCGCATAATTTAAAGCAGTGTTTGGCAACCGGGTGTTACAACATGTGCTTGTGACCTGTAGTATGCATGTGTGAGTGTGTGAAAGACAGAAAACTAGATGGAGACTTAAAATATGTATTTCTGGGGTGCCTGGGTGGCTCAGTCAGTTAAGCGTCTGACTTTGGCTCAGGTTATGATCTCGCGGTTTGTGGGTTCAAGCCCCGCGTTGGGCTCTGTGCTGACAGCTCTGAGGCTGGAGCCTGCTTTGGATTCTGTGTCTCCCTCTCTCTCTTCTCCTCCCCAACTCGTGTTCTCTATCTCTCAAAAATGAATAAATGTAAAAAAAAAAAATCTTAAAAAAATAAAAATGTATTTCTTACTATGGTTCATGGTCAAAGATACTTGAAAGCCATTGATTTTAAGAAGGCTTTGGAGGATGGAAATAAACCCATTTACATTTGATAGGCCCAATGTTTCCAGACCTCTTATCGAGGCCCCAACTACATATCTACTGTTCCCAGCACATCTCAAATCACTAACAATCACAGAACTATCTATGGTCTCCCTAATTTTGTATTTTTATTTTTAAAGGTGTTATCATTTGTGAAATTGTATATAAGAACAAGTTGCTCTGCTGTTCTAACTGAATGAAGACTCACAGTCTCCCTCATTCCTCTGCTCCAGTTGGCTACTGAGCCTGCCTTTATTTGCTAAACTGCAATTTGGGGTATGGATTGTGTGCTGCCAAAAACACACAACTGAAAGTGGCTGCATTTCTCTGCTGGCGGGCACAATTCCAGAGCCCTGAGGCAGCTGTTAGCTCTGTTTGCAGGAATATAAATTCTTAAAGCATCAACCTTACCTCCAAAGTGCCAAGAGAAATCCTACCAAGCTTGTGGGCAAAATATATATAAACCTTTTTCTATCAGTAGATCAATGAGGGATGTAATCTAGTGAGAGGAGAGTGAGAAATGGCACTGGGAAAGGGTAACTAAGTGCTCAGCTGTGGGTAGTGGCTCCTAGTGAGCTCTCTCAAGTGCCAGGGTTCAAAAGCAGGCCTCCCAACTGTGTGACTCTGGGAAAGTACTGTACTGGGCTCCCGGTT
This sequence comes from Cryptoprocta ferox, assembly GCA_028646485.1. Taxonomy (NCBI): domain Eukaryota; kingdom Metazoa; phylum Chordata; class Mammalia; order Carnivora; family Eupleridae; genus Cryptoprocta; species Cryptoprocta ferox. The sequence continues at coordinate 67,517,613 of CM053568.1, forward strand.
TCTTGTCCATAAAACGGGATGATGATAGTACTTGCCCAATAGAAATGACATGAAGGTCAAATGAGGTAACACAAACAAGTAAAACACTTAGAAGAATGTCTGACATGTAGTAAGTGCTCAATAAATAATGGTATGTATAAACAAATTTAGGAAATGAATAGGATAAAAATCCACTCTAAAACTAACTGGTGCACAACAGAATGGGAATCCTGTTGACTTCACAAAACTGGCACCATATACGTAACATAAAATGTATCAGCCTCACCATCTTTAAGCACACACAGTTCAGTGTCATTAGGTACATTCACCCTGCTGTGGTGCCCTTCCCACCACACATCCAGAGGACTCTATAGGTTGCAAAATTGAGACTCCGAACCTCTTAGGCAGTAAGTCCCCATTCCTTCCTCTCCCCAGCCCCTGGCAACTTCAACTGGACTTTCTGTTCATGAATTTGCTTACTCTAGATACCTCATATAAATGGAATCATACAGTATTTGTCTTTGTGTCTGGCTTATTTCACTTAGCATAATTTTCTGCGGGCTTGTCCATATTGTATGATGTGTCAGAATTTCCTTCCTTGTTAAGGCCCATTGACTTTTTAACCTATCAGTTGCTTTTTTTCATGTTTTCAGAAAATAGAGATGTCAATACGACGACAACCCCCTCTCCAACAAAGACAAATAACTTCTTGAAACACTCCCTGGAGTTACCGGGAGATACCTGTCTCCATAGAAATGCTAATTGGAAAACCAGTTTTGTTAAGAAAGATATTATATTCCTTGAGGCAGGCTGTTTACATTAATCAACATTCCTGTAATACTTGTCAGTGTTTTGTAACACTTTTTTCAAGTGCCAATGGTAGCTTGCCAGTTCTTCTGAAGTGTGGAGGCTGAGAATAGGGGAAACCAGAACGGTAACTCTGTCTCCTGGGGGCTTTTTCCATCATAGTGAAGCAGTAAATTTTATCATTTTCATTTTACAGTCGTTACTTAGGTGGATGGTGACTAGAAACATTGGACGGACTGATTCATCTGTGTGTGAAAAGTTCCGGTTTCCCTGTATTTTCCTATTTGCCTCCCTGTAAGGTATTCAAGGTTTTCACTGAAAGTTGTGGATTTCATCTGTTCACACGCAAACCAGAATCTGCTTACCACTGTCACAGAAATTTTTCCTTTCAATAAACATAATGGTGATAGGAAAAACAAAAACACGCTAAGCAGCTACGATGAAAGAAAAAGAAAAGATGGATGGGACATTCCAACTGTGGACTCTTAGATAATTCCTTGTCACTCTTCATGACTTTTTGGGAAACTATTGGCACGTCATAAATATGTGCCTCTGTGGTTCTAGATAAGCACAACATCAGTGTCAGGGATTTAGTGCTATTCTCATTTCTTTTATGATTAATATTTAAAGGTTAGTATAGAGCAATCATGTTTCAGCATTATATTTGAAAATATTAAGGAAATTTCAAAATCAAACCGATAATTTATAAATTTCACTGAGAGGATCAAGTGATGGAAAGGCCAACAGAACAACTATTCATAATGGGAATTAAGAAATTAAAATAGGGGCACCTGCTTGGCTCAGTTGGTTAAGCATCCGACTTCAGCTCAGGTCATGAACTCACAGCCCGTATCGGGCTCTGTGCTCAGAGCTCAGAAACTAGAGCCTGCTTCAGATTCTGAGCCTCCCTCTCTCTCTGTTCCTCCCCTGTATGTACTCTGTCTCTCTCAAATATAATGATTAAAAAATAATAATAAATTAAAATTTATTTGTTGCTACTTTATTTATAATATATGAAGTTTTTTTCTTTGTTTTAGAGTAGATTTTCTGGTGATTCTGAGCTTGATGGCCCACAAAACGATGCATTTGAGGATTACTAATGTAATGTGCTAATTTATTTAAAGATTTCCGTTTTCTATTAGTTGTTCACTAAGGTTCACTTGAGACTGCAGAGAAAAGAAACAAAAATAAAATAACATAAATAATAAAAGAAGATCCAGAGCAGAGATAGGGGGTAATCCTTCGGTTATTACCATGGCAGCTTTTCCCTAACTAGAGGGGGAAAAAAAACACAACACCACTTTTTCTTGTACTTTTTAAAACTGGAAACATCATGAATCAATCTTTTCACTATGAAGGGAATTCCCGTTTTTGTTTTTTTTTTTTTTGAGAGACAAAGAGAGACAGCGCGAGCAGGGAAGGGTCAGAGAGAGAGGGAGATACAGAATTTGAAGCAGGCTCCAGGCTCTGAGCTAGCTGTCAGCACAGAGCCCAATGTGGGGCTCAAACCCACGAACCGTGAGATCATGACCTGAGCTGAAGCCGGATGCTTAATGGACTGAGCCACCCAGGCGCACTGGGAATTCCCATTTTAACACTTGAGGAAAAAGGCGGAACACCGATCCTGAAGTGGTTTTCCTGTTTTTTATCACGAAAAATTTCAAACATACAGAGAAGTTGAAATATTAACAGGAGTAGCTACAGGTTCTATCCCCACATTCTGTGACTGTAGACCCTTCACCAAACTTGCTTTCTCTTTCTGCATACACACTCGTTATGTGCGGCTGCAGACATCATTTGAAGTTGCAGGCCATGCATCTTCTCAGAACAACATCCTCCTACACAACCAGAATTTTCTCACATCATGGGTTGCCTGGGTGGCTCAGTTGGTTAAGCATCCAACTTCGGCTCAGGTCGTGATCTCACAGTCCATGGGTTCGAGCCCCACGTCAGGCTCTGTGCTGACAGCTCAGAGCCTGGAGCCTACTTTGGATTCTGCGTCTCCCTCTCTCTCTGCCCCTCCTCTGCTCACTCTCTGTCTCTGTCTCTCAAATAAAGACATTAAAAAAAAAAAGAATTTTCTCACATCAAGAAACTTAACCATAATTCCATATTACCTAATATCCAGTCCACATTCAAATTGCCCACCCAAGAAAGTCTTTCCTAGTTGCTTTTCTTTCTTCTTTTCTTCTTTTTTTTTTTTTTGAACAAGGAGCCAATAAAGATTCACATATTGCATTTCCATTATTATGGATTTGTTTTTAGGGAATACTCCTCCTCATTCCCTTCCCCACACCCATAACATTGACTTTAAATTAAATTATTTGTTCTAACTTTTTTTTTAAGTTTATTTATTTTGAGAGAGAGAGAGAGAGAGAGAGAGAGAGAGAGAGAGAGAGAGAGAATGAGCGGGGGAGGGGCAGAGAACAGGGGACAGAGGATCCAAAGTGAAGTGGGCTCTGTGCTGATAGCACAGAACCCGATGTCGGGCTTGAACTCATGAACCATGAAATCATGACCTCAGCCAAAGTCAGATGCTTAACCGACTGAGCCACCTAGGCACCCTAGGACCCTAAGATTTAGAGTCGCATGCTCTTTTTGTTTTTTTATTTACTTTTGAGAGACAGAGAGAGAGAGAGAGAGAGAGAGAGAGCATGAACAGGGGAGGGACAAAGAAGGAGACACAGAATCCAAAGCGGGCTCCAGGCTCTGAGCTAGCTGTCAGCACAGAGCCTGACGTGTGGCTCAAACCCACGAACCATGAGATCATGACCTGAGCCGAAGTTGGACGCTCAACCGACTGAGCCACCCATGCACCCCGAGTTGCATGCTCTTCTGACTGAGCCAGAGAGGTGCACCTAACATTGACTTTTTAAATAATTATTTATTTATTTATTTATTTATTTTTGAGAGACAGAGACAGAGCACTAGCAGGGGAGGGGCAGAGAAAAAGGGAGACACAGAATCTGAAGCAGGCTCTAAGTTCACAGGAACTGTGAGCACACAGAACCTGATAACAGGGCTTGAACTCACAAACTGTGAGTTCATGACCTGAGCTGAAGTCAGACGCTTAACTGACTCTGCTACCCAGGCGCCCCTAACATTGACTTTTTAAAGAACCCAGGCCAGTTGTCTTTAATATTTTTAATTAAAAGAATGTTTTAAATCTTTATTTATTTTGAGAGAGAGACAGAGTGCAAGCAGGAGAGGTGCAGAGAGAGAGAGAGAGAGAGAGAGAGAGAGAGAAGCTCAAGCAGGCTCCACACTGTCAGTGCAGAGCCAGACATGGGGCTCAATCCCAAACCAACTCAACTGACTGATCCACTCAGGTGCCCCCAAGCCAGCTGTCTTGGGAAATGTCCCAACATTCTGTATTTATGTCATGTGACTTGTTCATCAGGCCTAGAATTTCCATTCTAGAGACCTTGAAGGCATCTGGAACATTGCCTAGGCTTCTAGCTCCTTATCTATTCCCAGAGCTCACCCGCCTTCAACTATAAGAAACACCAAGAGATCAGAGATTAGCTGAACTCCAGCTTCAACTCTTCAAAAACAATTGCTAGTTTCAGTAAGAAAAGTTATTTAAACGATACTGCCAAAGCAAAAGCTTTAAAGGTCAAAGGAGAGGTGTCCCGGTTTAATGTTGATTTCCTAGCAAGTCCAGGGCCTACAGCAAGGTAGGTCATCACAGATAGCATTCAGGGGTCAGGGTTGACTCTTGTTAGGTGAACATGTCAGAAGGAGCAGCAAAAGTGCTTCATTTAACTACTTTTTTCTTTTGCCTACCAGATGACTCTTCACTTCTGTTGATGAAATTAAACTTCTATCAGACATTACAATGGGTTAAAAGAGGCAGGGGCTTGCTAACTTCACTGAGACACACTGGTATGTTATTATCCGAACTCCAGGAAATATATGATCTTGCCCCAAAATACTGTCTTTGCTTTTCAAGGGCAGCTCCCCAAAGACTTGGAGAGCTCTGACGGAAAGGCCCTCTGCTTGAACTATTTCAAGGAAAACTAATCATGAAGCTACATGAACACATAGGAGCGCGTCATCGTGGACATGAGATGAGGTCTAGAGAGGCATGAATATATGGTAGAAAATGCTCTAGTGGCATTTGTTTCTGCGCTTCTATGAAGGCTTATAGACACAGGCTATTTTGGACGGATACCTCTCTAGAAATACAGACTTAAATAAACAAAAGCTCAGCCTCCACGGAGGTGGTGTTATTCTGCAGGCCAAGTGTTTTTAAAAAACGTGACTGGCCAGCTAAGAAGTTTATCCGCCTGGTGCCTCAAATTCTCAAACAGTTTATTTGAATACCATGTGAATGGCTAATCTCCTACAAGTTTTGGGGCTTTAACAAGGTAAACAAATGAGTGGCTGTGAAAGTAAACACTGCACTTCCTCCCAGGCTCATCCTTGGCTCCAAAATTCTGCTCCTTCCATCCCTTCCACTAGCTCCAGCCTTCCCCTTCCCAAGCTTGGTCTCTTGTACCCTTTATAAGTACTGAAATTGCAAAGGAGACATTTTTAATTATAAGTACTACAGTAATGAATTCAAGTACACTCGTTTATCATAAAGGGCTTTCCCATCTGTCTCTAAAGTATACTTAAAAAGGCTGTGTATTTGATAACATTAGCACCAAACATCTTCCACATGTTAATGTTCAGCGTTTTAGATGTTCACTTTCCCCATTCCCAAAGACAACATGGTGGTGGTTCCAGAAAAGGCACATTGATCTCCGTGTTTGGGAGTGCCTGTGTGGTCTCTTCCTAATTTATTTGCACTCTAATCCTCAGGGATAGCATCCCAATCCCCATAGGCAAAGGGAGATTAGGGAATGGGGCTGTCTGCTTCTCCCCACCCTACAGAGAAGGGAAAACAACTTCTTCAAGTCCCTCAAGTTCATCTGGCCACTGTACAAATTGTTCTTGAGCATGGAGGGTTTCCAAAAGCCCTAATTAGCAACTCACAGCAAACATTTCTTTGCATTAGCTAATGATCCGGCTACACTTGTAAGCAAACAGAACCAACATATCTAATCAATGCTGAAAAACCAACCAAATGCCTATTAAACATCTGGATGTAATTTTCTAGTTAGAACAAAATGAAAACATATGCAGGTTCCTTTGATCTGCATCTTAACAAAGAAATTGTTGATAAAAAGCATACTGGTCAGTCAATGTGTCATTTTCATAAACTCTGCTCGTTTCTCTTCAAATGCTCCCAGTTTAATTTAGTTGGTTTCCTGCAATCTCTAATTTTACCATATTGTGTGAAACCGCAAGAGATTCTTTGGATGTGATTTTATTTGAGGTTTTACTGCTGCATGGATCTGCTACTGATTTTTTTTTTCTTTCTTTGCTTTCTCTCCTCCATGCCTCACGCCCATCCTGCCCTTTTCTTTGGTAAAAAGGTGGGGGGAAAAGGTTATAAAGCAATTCTGGGAAAATTTCATCTGGACCCTACATTCTCAGGTTTAAGAAAACTTGCAGTTAAAAAAAAAAAAAGGCAGTGTTGCTTGGGTGGCTCAGTCAGTTAAGCATCTGACTTCGGCTCAGGTCATGATCTCACGAGTCTGTGGGTTTGAGACCCGCATGGGGCTCTGTGCTGACAGCTCAGAGCCTAGAGCCTGCTTCAGATTCTGTGTCTCCCTCTCTCCCTGCCCCTCCCCCACTCGTATTCTGTCTCTCTCTCAAAAATAAACATTAAAAAAATTAAAAATAAATAAAAAAAGGCCGATGAGAAAATATATAAGAAATAACCCACAGCTACAAGAGAAAATAACAAGTGAACTTCAGAAATTGAAATATTCATTTTAAATAAAAAAGTAATAGATTTAAAAGATGCATAATTTCTATGACCAGCATCCACAGTGTTTTCTATTTTGTCTAGAACCTATACTATATAGAACATCTAGTTTTTGTAATGACTTATGCCATTTCATGACTTATGAAAATTTGATAGTCAGCAACAAATGAATGGAAATATACCCAAATATGCATCAATGATAAAATAAACAATCTGGCAATCTTTTTGTTTCTTTCCAGAGGATAAAAAGGGGACTGTTTTTTTTCAGAGACAGTTTTCTATGGAAGCAGAGTACTTAATATCATTTCATGTTAAAACATCATCAACATATGAATATGTTAAAGGTAAAAAAGACTATGGTTAACAGACTTTAAATAGAAGACTAAAATTATAGATTTCATGAGTAGGATTATTTTCTTCTAAACAGGCTGCAGACAATCTGCACATATATTATTTATTTAAAACATAAGATTAAAGCTACTTGATTGTTTAAACACCATCATTTGTAATGCAGTTTGATGAGAGTTTTGTAGTATAATTATTACAGCATGACAATCACAGAGAAAAAATGACCTTGAAAAGGGGCCCAGCCTTCTCCCTCTGTCAAGGAGGATGGGATACACTCGAAAACCAACCATCTTTATGGACACAATTAAAGGTCTTCTAATTTTAAAATCATTACTCTTTCTTTTCTCCAGATACTACTTTATAAGGAATTCAGAAGGCTCCTGTCTCAAAATATACCGTTTTAATTTCTGTTTAAACCTAATTACCAGTGTGTGCCTGTAAATCACAGTAAAGCTTGGGTAAGCCAGGGAGAAGTCTCAGTTGTTCCAGTTGGACCAGCAGGCACAGGCATATTTGTGGCATCCAAGTTCTTTCTACAGAGTCCTGAGGCTGATTATGGGATGAACTGACCAGAGACCGGCCCAATCAGGAGACAAGGATTTCAAGGAACACAGGTTGCCAAAGTCAAAGCTTAGTTGCCTATGGATCATATTATTTCAAAAAGTCCTGTATGTGGAGCAAGACTGCTTGAGTCATCACTCAATTTAACTCAGGAAAGTGGGCCAGTGCTTGCTTCCTTTTCATTCTCCATGTTAGCAAAATGAATAATATAACCCCCCCACTCCACTTAATGAGAACACTGCAAAACCACATGCAAAACTTGTTTAAGAATTTACTATGGCCTTGTACAGGCTGGCTAAAATTGCTCCTTTAATTTTTCATTTATAATTGATATTTGGGATTGATGCAATTATAGTCAAATCAATATCATACATATTTAAAATTAACTCCAACAGTGAAATGTATTATCTAAAATGATTCTTTTAATATTTCAAGAAAAAGATCTCTGAGAAAGCAAACCTTCAAATAAAACGTATTTCTGTTTAAAGAAATGCCTTTTCATAAGTCTCTTTAATGTAAAATAATGAGGACGCTGGGGCTATTAATACCAAAAACCTGTTAAGTATATTCCAACGTAGGATCAATGCTTGCCGAAGATGCGTCTTTCTTATGGAAGAATTCACCACCATTTGGCTACAACACCGTTATTCATTCACCAATCGTGTGTGGCAATAGCTAAACCTAACTGTTCTTTAAACAAAAATATAAATGCGGCAATACTGAAGGTTTTCTGCTGGGTGGTGTATTTGGAGAAATAGACAAAAACTGGAGATTTACACAGTATGCCCCGTTTATTTAAAATCTCAAAATTTTAGGTCGAGTTCCACTCATAAGAATTTTAGCCACGTCATGCACCCAACGCTTGCCATTTAGCTCTTACGCAGCTCATTCCGGGGATACTACCCGAAGTTTGGGGTTAAGAGTGGGCAGGACAGGTTTCCAGGTCTCAAAGCTGGTTTATCCCATTGTCTCCCTTTGTTTCCAGTAATTGTTAACAGACTCGTGGTCAAGCTGCTGAGAGGCCCCTAAAACTCTCAGCACTCCCCAACCCCCAAGACGGCGAAGTCCTTACTTTTAAGACAAGAACCAGAGATACCGCGCCGCGGGCAAAAGCCTCGATCTGCGACTAGGACGCGCGTCCCTTACCCTGGCAGCACCTTAGGTATCCTTCCCGCCAAACCAAAGCAGGCCAACTTTTTTGCAAAGTCGTTTGAAATGCTCCAATAAAAGCCAATCCCTACCACCTTGGGTGCAAAGAGAGGAGTGAGCTTTAAAATTAAAAGCTTAGTCTTAGACGGACGGTGTACGTACGCCAGCCAATGCGCTGCCGCATTTTCCACCAAGTGCACAGTCCACTCCTCGCGAAAAGGCAGCTCAAGGAAAAAACAATCCATAGAGAAATTTTTGAATGTGACCTCACTTTCAAAAGAGGAGCATCAAACAAGGGGCAAGCACTGAAAGATGCGTTTGGCTTGAACTACCACCCCTCCCACCCCCAACCCCTGCACCCCATAAGAAACTACGCGGTTAGTTGAGTTACTTTCACTGAGATCTGAGGATTTCCATTAAAGGGAAAAGTGAACAAGTGGCAGGATTTTTTTGCAAACTCGAGCCCCCAGCTTCCGCGGCTACAAGCTCGCCGGGGCCCTCCCGCTCGCGCGCGCCCGCGCGCTCCCTCGCGGGCCCCACGTTACTTTGATTGACAGCCCGGCCCAGCCGCTCTCCTTCTCACCGACCTTCCCATCCACAGTGCCAATCTCCGCGTCTCGCCTCTTCCCATTGGTTGGTTTCGGCGTCCCGCGGCTCCTCCAGGAACAGTTCCTCTCCGAGCCTGGGAGGACGCGGTTGGCGGAGGAGGGGTAGGGGGGTGGGAGGGGAGACCGCGGAGACAGCGGAGATGGAAGCGAGCGGGTGGGAGAGGAGGGGGAGGACGCTCCGTCCGGTGCTCTCCTGCCATAGGCTCCGGGGACGCGTCGCGTCAGCACCCCACGTTGGGCGCGGCACACCCTATTGGCTGGCGCACACTTCCCCGCTCCCCGCCTCCACCGCCCGGGCCCAAGTCCCCCGCCGGCTCTGCGCTCCCGACCCCCGCCCGCGCGGGGCTGGGCGGGGCCGGCGCTGGTTAGCTCCGGAGTGTGAAACCGCGTGTTAATGTAACCGGCGCGAGAGGCGCGGGCGGCGGCGGCGGGAGCGGCGGCTGCAGGAGCAGCAGCAGCGGCGGGTACCCAGTGCCCCGCGTCCCTGAGGCGGCCGACTGCGCCACCCCCACTCTCTCACGGCCGGGCGGGACCCGCGCCACCAGCCCGGACCTCCGCCGGCCGGCGGCGACTTAACCCCCGCAGCGACTACTCCCGACCCGCCCCCGGAGTTTGCCCGCCGGGTAGGGAGGCCGAGCTGCGGAGCGCACTCCTGCTTTTTTCCCCACCATCTCGTGGATGTCGCCCCCCGGGTCGTGAGAGAACTTTTCAGCGGGCTGGAGCGCCCTTTGAGGAGGGGTAGACGAAGGGAAAGGAGGAAAGAGGGCCTCGGAAGGGCCTCGGTGGAAGAGTCCAGAGCAGCCGGGCCGGCAGTGCGGAGCGAGTGCGTGCGGAGCGAGTGCGCGCGGGGCGCGGCGCCCGGATGCGCCCCGGGCTCGAGGAGCAGCGGGCGGCTGCGGGACTACCCTCCGTGGAGTAGCCCCGCCGGGCCAGGAGGGTTTGTGCAACCGGGGAGAACACCGAGTGTCGGTCGCACGGGGCGTGCCGAGCCGCCTCCCGGCGCGCCCTCCGCACTTTCCCCGCCTCGTCGTCATCCCGCGCTCCTCCGCCCGGGCTGAGGCTTCGGTGCGCCAGGCGCTGAGCCTCCGCCGCTCTCCGACGTCGCTCCTCGCCGCCTCCCTGGAGCCCGAGAGCGCCCGGCCGAAGACGCTGCCCGGACCCGCAGCGGTGGGTCCCTAACGTCGCCAGGTTTGTTTGTGTGGGGTTGGCCGGGGGCGCCGGGCCACCTGCACCTCACCCGCGGCCGGCGCCGCGGGGGAAAACCCGGAGAGGAGGCGGACCGGGAGAAGAGCGAAGAAAAGCAGTCCGCTTGGATTTGTTTGCCCCGGAAGGGTGCCGCGCAAGCGGATCGCCGAGGGGAGCGCGGCCGGAGTCACCGCGCCCCCACCTCCCCACCGGGTCGTCCGAGGCCCGCGGGTTGGATCGCAGTCCCCGCGCCCTTTTCTTGGGCGCCGGCGTCACCGCGCAGGTTCTTGGTGCAATTGGGCCCGGGGCGCCCCGAGATGTGGCCCTGAGCGAGGGAACCCGCGGCGGCGGGAGCAGGAGCAGCCGGGCGCCGAGTGGCCGGTACGTCCCCCCGAGCGCGCCTGCGTGCGTGGCCAGCGCGCTCCTCGCGCTCTTCGTTTTTGCCTGGCTTCTCGGCTAAATTTTCCTCGGCGGGATTAAAGTTGGAAATTGAGCGGAGCATTGAGTTGTCCGGAAACAGAGCTGCGGCCGCCGCCAGAGCGATGTTCCCGCAGAGCCGGCACCCGGTGAGACGCGGCAGGGTGCTGGTTGGAGGAGCTGGGCTGTGGGATGGGGGGTGGAGTGGGGATGGGCGCTTTTCCTCAGCAATAGGGAGACGGGTCTCTGTTAACATTTGTGGAGGACTCCCTAGCCTCTAGGGGTGCAAGGCTGGGTAGGTCCCGGACGTTCTCCTCTTGGCCTGGGGAGTGAGCTGAAACTCTCAATTTCCCCCCTTTACTCTGGGCCCCCTCGGAGTTGACGTCTAGACAGGGCGGGTGGGGGCGCCAGGGGAGGCTGGGGTTTCTTTTTCGAAGCGACATCCTCCCCCACCCCCCGCCTCCCTGAGGCGGGTAGGGCGCCCCCACCCCTTTGTTTCTTGTCTCGCCTATTTACATGTCAATGCAGCCCCCGTTCCGGCGCGCCTGGAGATGGCCCCGGCGATTCTGGGAACTGGGAGCGTTAGGGAGTTGTTTTCTACTCTGATCCTTGGGGTTATTATCGCTCCCTCGGTGGAGGGGGTGGTGTCCTCGATGACAATTTGGCCTGGTTTTCCCCAGGCCGCCCAGGAGCCCCTGTCCTTCCAGCCAGGCAACCTGGGCGCACGTACTGCGACCCGCCCTGGAGCCTGGAAGAAGCTGCGAATCTCTTTGGAGGCCCGAGACCAGGCGAGGGACCACTTCCTCCCTCCGTAAAGTGCAGAGTAGACTCGCGTTCGGGGCTCCGTTTCCTGCCACTTCTAACTTTATTTTTTGTTTACGTCCCACCCACTTCTCAGTTCTCTTACTTACTGTTTTATTTATCTGCCCGCAACCCGGTCCCTCGGTTCCCCTCACTGGTCGTCCCCAGACGCCGCACCAGGCTGCAGGCCAGCCCTTCAAGTTCACCATCCCGGAGTCCCTGGACCGGATTAAAGAGGAATTCCAGTTTCTACAGGCCCAGTATCACAGGTGCGTGTCCGGCCGCGCTGGGCGAGCAGTAGCCCGGGGCAGCCCGGTTACCCTCCTCGCCCTGCCTGGTGGCCGTGGCGGCTGTACTTAGTACTTGCGTCCAGGCGGTGGCGTGTGGAGTCGCAGTTAAGACCTGTCATTCAAGTTACCCCCTTTCCAGGTTCTTCCCGGGCCGCCTCTTCTCTAGTCTCCTCCTCCTACCATTGTTTCCCTTTTGCCCGTTTGCTGCTGTTCCAGGGAGTCTTTTTTCGAGTACTTAGGAGTTGCATGAGAACCGTCAATATTTGCACTTCGTTTATTTATTTTGCAACAAACTGAGCCGAAACCTTGGTTCAATCGATGTCCCAGCCCTGGAGTGCAGGTTTAGGAAGGCAAAGCCAATGTTGAAATCGCTCCTTGCCATATTAGAGGATTGGGTTGTTTGAAGCAAAGTCCACTGTGGAAGGCTAGATGCTGATAGCTGTGCCCATCATTGGTGAAGATGGGGGTGGATATGTGTAGGGTAAAGCTCCCCTGCTTTGGCCTCATTCTTTGTTGGTTTGGGTAGGACAAGGGATTTGAGCCTCATTTATATACATCTCAGCTTAGTCTCTTCATCTAATGAGACTTACTTCAAGAGGTTCATAAATGAAAAATGATTAAAAAGCATCCCATCAGTAGTGGATTTTCCAGAAATGGTAGTTTCTTCCCTTGTTTCTATGAAGTTTCAGTTGTTTAGAGCTAAGAGATAACTGTAATGACAGGTTTTATTTTTTGTCCTGCTTGAGAAAAAGCAAACAGATGCTTGGGTGTGAATTTTCTTATTTTGTCAGAGGCTTTCTTATTATTGACCTTTTGTCTGCTTGAAAATCATAATCTCTGGAACTTGAGGCCTACCTGCCCACTCTGTGTTTACCAAGCAAGGAGGACTTCAAACCACTTTATTGCAGCAGCTACTTAACATATTTTGGCAAGGATTTAAAAACCAAAGGTTTTAAAACGGACCAACAATTGTAGAAGTAACTTTATAAGTACAGCTTTCAAACCTAGAGACTATTTGAGTTGGCAAAGGTAGTACAGTCTATGTCTGAGGCTGAGAATTGTGCAAAGTCCAGAATTTGGTGGAGTCCAAAGGAGCAAACTGGTGTGGGGAGGTAGGAGTGAACAGATGACCAGGAGGAGGAATTGGTGTTCTGGGAAGATCAGAGGTTTTGACATATTTCATTCTTGGCATCTGACTAGGTATACAGTAAGAAGGAAAAGAATAGTAGCTGAATGGATACCCTATACTGTTCACCTTATCCCTTTTCCCTACTTAGCAAGGACAGAGCTTTTGGATGTTTACCTAGATAGTTTATGGCTTTTCGAAATTGGTCTGTGTTTTTACTTGAAGTGCAAATATGTGAGGCAGATGTTAAAACAAGTGACATAATGTTTACATTAAGTTGCATGTTTTGTTTTTGTAGCCTTAAATTGGAATGTGAGAAACTGGCAAGTGAAAAGACAGAAATGCAGAGGCACTATGTGATGGTAGGTATCAAAGATTATCCTTTTTTCCTTTTTATATAATATTAGCAAATACATGTTCTTAACATTACAAAACATGAGTTAATGAAATGCTTGATATTTTTTTTTTGCAGTATTATGAAATGTCTTATGGATTAAACATAGAAATGCATAAACAGGTAAGCTTTAGTTAAATCTCAAGTTGAAATGAGAAATCAGTGATGATTCTATAAAACTGGCTTTATCCTCAGTAGTGGGAGGATTTGTATGTTGGTTGTCTGCTGTTTCCCTTCCTGTGAATTGGTGACGGTGTTTTGCAGCAAGGGTTGCTTTTTGACAATTACAGAATCTTTAAATGACTAGGTGAGAGGTGCTTTGGAAATGTGAACCAACCTGTTTATAGGCTGATAGAAATTGAGTCTCTGAGTTGACTTTTCCACCTGGATAGATTTATTCTCCTCTTGAAAGATTTGGGTATCCCGTAGCATTCTGGAATTCAGAAGCTCATGGTTTTTTTTTTTTTTTGTTCGTTTGTTTTTGGGTTTTTTTTTTGTTTTTTTTTTTGCTAGTTTGGAAAGCAGTGTGGTCCTTTGGGGGAAAGAAGGATATTTGGGAGTTTCCTAATCGGGTTAAAAAATGTATTTGACCAACTGTAGGGTTCTCTTTGTGCTTTGGGTTGCATAAAATGGTACTCAAGGTTAGTGGCTTATTAGCAAACATCTTTTTGAAAAATTTCTCAGTTGATGCACATTTGGAGGTGAAAAAGCATTCTTTTATGGCCACAGCATATGTTGGGAGTCGCTTCAGTCCTAGTGGTTTTAAAAGCATGAAAAGATTAGTGACTGGAAAGCTCTAGCTATGACTATGAGTTTGCAAGTTCCCATAAAATTCACACTTATGGCTACTATAATGGTGTATAAAAAGAGTATTGAGCTGGAACAAGGCACTAAGGACCTCATAAGAGAAGAAAAGCTAAATGATTGCTCAGCCCAAAGGACCCTCGATTGAGTAGTCATTGTCTGCCAAAGAAAGCATTAATGGCAGGGTGTAAGTATTCTGGAGATATGCTGACATTCACTTTTTCATCAGGACGCTGCTACAATAAGTCTTTTAGAAATCGATTGCCTCTTAAAAAATTATCATCAGATGAAGTTGCACAGTTGGACACATTTCAAAGTGCAACAATACAATTCTTACTTGATGTATATGTGCTATTTCATCTCAAACCCTTGTTTCATTAAATTAAAGAGCATGGCTGACCGGCTGGGGCACAGTGGAGAAATTGATTAGTTCAGCCTTCAGATCTTCCTTATATTCAAAGACTTTCATTAAGCAAGTGTGTTTCAGAGTTGAATTCTGCTTTTGTAACTCTGCACTCTTTGATTTTTAATTCATCATAGATTTCCTAATGTTAAGTTACCGTCTTGTACATTAGATCTGTTCTCAGATATGTTTTTTGGAAAGAGATAGTTCAAGGCCTTTCATTAATAATATAATTGGGCCGTTAAAAATGCTGATTTTATTCTGATTTGCAAAGTTGGTAGCCTAGATTATGTTGCCTTTGTTTTTTGTGTGTTTCAATGGCTAGTTTCTGATTGAGGCAGTTGTAACTTGTTGATAGTAATTGGGCAAAAAGATATATGGTCATTTAAATGAATTATACAAATAAACTGGGTGAAGAGTTGGAACCTCCCCCCCTTTTTTTTAAGTTACCCTAAAGGCATATATTTTGTTAACAAATATTGTAGAAGGGTAAGAGGAGACTGAGCTTTTTCTTAAACTCATAAACTCTAAGAATTCAATAACTTCACCAGCTCTTTTACAAGGAAACACCACCTCTGTGTGATGCTGTATGCTGGTGCAGGATTTAATGGGGAGGTAAAGGAGGTGTATAATTCTCCTGGGTTCCTGTAGGTTATGTGACCTCTTCTTTATCAAGTAGGAAAAAGGAAGAAGGGGCGAAGAGGGTCAGGAGCCCCATGGTGTGAAAATCTGTTTCTAATGAGTTTCTATACTCTACTGGGCATTTGTGGGTATACATTGTCCATCCATGAACCAGTATGCATTAATAATATGCTGTGTGTAATTGGCTCAGTAATTTGAAAAATGTGAAAAGCTGAGAGATGCCATGTTCTTCATAGTAGGGTATTAAGTCCCTTGAAATTTAGTTTATACTGTAAATGCTGACAGACCCTTAACTAGAGTGGTGTGCAAAGCAGTGCTATAATTCAGTTTAAAGTGGCCTTACATTTGAAAAACATCCTTCTGAATGTCACACATTAATAATAAGTTCTGAGGAGGCATTTGGTGCAGCTAGTAATCATAATTCTTATTAAAACTGGTGACGTCTAGCCCCCAGGGTGTAGCCAGGCTCAAATTGATGCTTTTTGCCGCCTGATCACCAGCATGGCCTAAGTGCTCATTATATTGTAGAGAGAGCCTTTGGAGCTCTCATTAGATTTGACAGGAATTCTCTCTGGGGGGAAACTGGGCATTAGCAAGACTCCTGACAGGCTGAAATTAGTCCTGCTTTATGGCTTATAACCAAATGCTAGCAAGGCATCATCAGGGGACACAAGAAATTGTCATTTCTGACAACATCTTTGTTACTGAAAAAAACGCAGCGATGGGGAAACTTTGTGTGGAGAGAGCTTTAATGTTAAGATTTGTCTGCAGTGTGACTACTGCTCTCTCTCCCCACCTTTCAGCGGGTTTGTCGATGAAGTGAGTTGTAGAGATTTCAGTGTCAAATCTCACCACCGACTTTTCCGTCTGGAAGTTTTAAAGTGGAAGTGTGTCCAAATCGAGAATGGTATAATTGTGGTTTCCTTACTTGGTTTTGTGCCCACAGTCCATGTTTATGTTGTGTCAACACTTCCTGATAAGCTTTCCCCTTACTTTCTCTGCTCCCATTTGTGGCTGGTTACTGAAAAGTCAGCAGACTAGGGATGGTGATGGGTACTTCGAGTTTTTATTGTAGCGCTAAGACAGTTTTTTTTTTCTTTGAGTCTTATATAGATCTTTGCCTGTCCATCTCTCTCCAGGTAGATCATAAATTTTAGATGTTATCTATACAGGAGAGGTGGAGACATCTCATGAAACATTGAGGCAATTCTGATATCACCAAAGTGTTAGGGTATGTTAGAAAATAGGTTAATGTGAGTCTAGTTGTTTTGAGGGCTGTGCCTAGTGTGTTTGGCGGTGTGATCTTTAAAGTTTTGTTTTCTGTCATGTGGTACGTGGTATTACTTCATTTGATAGTTTTGGAACAAGATGTAGTATAAATACATACATAA
This sequence comes from Cryptoprocta ferox, assembly GCA_028646485.1. Lineage (NCBI taxonomy): Eukaryota > Metazoa > Chordata > Mammalia > Carnivora > Eupleridae > Cryptoprocta > Cryptoprocta ferox. Next base: position 67,534,336 of record CM053568.1, read on the forward strand.
GCCTTGTTTATTCCACTTGTGTATCTTTTCAGCATGCTGATGTAGCCATGCCATAAGTTGTCTTTAGTGGTGTGAATTTGTATGGTACTTAACAGTTTTGAAAAGTGATTAGCCCCATCCTGTGAGGTAGTTTGGGTAGGTGTTCTTCTCTGCCTGCAGCTCTGGGAGTGTGTTCAGAGTTTGGGATTTGTGAAGCCCAGGTTTCTGTTGAAGCTGGAGTTTGGGTCCCCTCGTCCCTAGACTTTCATTCCTTTACCCACCCCGCTGTCATTGGAGGATGAGGCCAGGGATGGAATCACCCTTGGATCGCCCTTGGGCCTGTGGGGTGACCCGGTCTGCCTGGCTGTGTGTCTCTCGTGTTCTCTTGCTCTTTGTGCTGACAACTTCATGATACACAATCCTGTCCGGCCTTGTTGCATGTTCTAAGAGTTCGTGAAAATCTGCAGTCCCGACTGGTCTGTGGAGGTCTCAGCCATGGGTTGGTAGAAAGTTGTAGCCAACCGAGCAATACTATCTGCAGGTTAAAATATGTCTAAGAACAAAAGAAAATTTGAAACTGTTGTGTTGAGGCCGAGCGCACAGCCAGCAAGTGTGATCAGTCACTTTATCTCCCTGTGCCTCTCTTCTTCTGAAGAGCGGGCAGAGTGAGCACTCGGGGCTCTCCAGGGCGGCCAAGAATTTAAAAATAAATGAAAGGACTAGCTCTGGAAGGAAAGAGGGATTCTGCAGGGCTGGTTGTGGGGTGGGGAAGGAGGGGAGAAAGAGAAAAAACCAGATGAGAGCCTAACCAAGCTCCATGTGAAGTTTCAGCCAGCGCGGTGTCTCAGACCACGTAAATTTCGGAGTGAAAGTGCTTTCACCGTTTTGATGTGTGCTTTAAAGTTTCTCTTAAAGAATAAATTGTTCTCTGGTAGTGTTTTAAAAGTGCTTAGGTGGACTTGTTAAGGGTTCACCTGTGGGTTAATCTCTTAGATGTGACTCCTACTATTTGTCTGCAGGTCTTACCTTTCTTCCTGCTTTTTAACCATGTGTGTTTTCTGTCTACTGTTTCTCACTTTGAGATTTTTTTTTTTCCTAAGTCAACGTCTCAGAATGGGAAAAGACTAGCTGGAGTAGTTGTACTCAGAGTTAAGCTCCACCAGGTGTTAGTAACCTTGTGATACAAAGGGAGCCGCTGTCATCAGACTGGAGTGGTCCCCAACTTGACTTCACTAGCCAGGCTTGTCCTTGATAAGCATCAATTAAAAGAGAGAAAGCTCCCTGTGTATTTAGAACCCACATTTTGAGGCACAAGATTTGCCTTTGTTTTTTATTGGCAAGCAGGGTGATTTCCTTCCTACTTTCTGTCACCCTACTGGACCCCTTCAACAGTTGGCTAGTTCACGGTTTCTGTCCAGAGCCTGGACGAGGGTGAGGTAAGGGATACACTTACCTTGGGCACAGAATTTAAGGGAGGGGTCAAAAAACATAGTCATTAAGATAAAAAATATTTTTAAAATTCAAAATTAATGCCAAAAAACTATGAGGAACCAGGGGTGCCTGGGTGCTTCAGTGGTTAAGTGTCCGACTCGATTTCAGCTCAGGTCATGATTTTGCAGAGCCCTGTGTTGAGCTCTGTGCTGGGTCTGTAGCCTGCTTAAGTTTCTCTCTCTCTCTCTCTCTCTCTCTCTCTCTCTCTCTCTCACATACACACTCTCTCACTCTCTCTTTCTCTCTCTGTGTCTCTCTCTCTCTCTCTCTGCCCCCCCTCCCCTGCCAAAAAAACAAGAACAACAACCCAGAAACAAAGTCTGTGAGGAACAAAAATATGTGGTCTTTATTTAGAATGGCCCTTGGTGTAAAATACAGTTCATTTAGGAGACTTTGATTAGTGACTGGGTGAGTCGTTTGACTAGTTACATGGGTCTCAGTTTCCCTCTCTGTAAATGAGGTTAGACTAGGCAGGTTCTCAAGTATGGCTCCTCTTAGGAGAGTCATCCCTCCCAACCTCACCCCCAACCAGTGTTCAAAACCCAGTGCTTTGTGTGTGTCCATTGAGAAGAGACTTTGGCTAGAGAGAGGGCTTAAGATGTTCCTCCAAATAGTGTTATTAAGAAACACAGAATTTGTTCTTTTAGCGAATATTTAAGTATATCTTCTTGTTGTGGTAGTTAAACTAATGGATATATTCAGTTTTTGGCTTATGGAACCATTTTAAGTTTCCATAGATTTTGAGTCTTTGCTCTTCTGCTATTAAATATTTGTGGTCCTCAGGAGTGGATTAAATGGGAGGAAACTAAGAAACTGACTGGGCTTCTCATAGACTTGGATTGGCTGGATTGTCCCTACCACCCCCTTCCCTCTTGCTTATTGTTATTTCAGATTTTGGAAAAGTGAGATTTTATTTAGAATTTTAATGCTGAATATTTGGTGTAATTATTTTTAATTAAATTTTAGGCAGTTATTTCATAGGGTGGCTTATTTGATAAGAGTAGACATTTATAGATTGAAAACAGTCCTCATCAATGGGATTGGTGAGTTTTGTAATAAGAAATGTACCATAGTATTGTTCTATGACTGTGGTTTGGTGTTTTGAGTTAGAGCGTTTGTGTGTGTGTGTATGTGTAGGTGTGGGCACTCGTGGGAGAGATTATCTAATTTTATGAGGCATAGCTTGATCTGAAAAATGAAAAAAATTTACACTGAAAATTTTAACAAATTAAGATATTCATTTGTTGTTATTCACTTGGCTTAACAAAAAGTGGTTTCTAAAATTGTTTGCAAAGTTTTGATGTTCACGGAATCGTTTGGTTTATAGACCACCCACTTGCCATGCGTTTTATGAAACTCCCAAGAAATGTTGACATAAAGTGTTATCTTATAACCTGTGAATTTGCACAAATCTGTTTCATTATTTCACGTTTCAGTTTTTTTTTTTAAGTTTGTTTATTTTGAGAGAGAGAAAGCACCAAGCATGAGCAGAGGCAGGGCAGAAAGAGAGGGAGAGAGAGAGAATCCCAAGCAGGCTCTGCGCTGTTAGTATGGAGCCCGATGTGGGCCTCCATGTCATAAACTGCGAGATCATGACCTGAGCTGAAGTCAAGAGTTGGACGTTTAACCCACTGAGCCACCCAGGCGCCCCTCACATTTCAGTTTTTAATCGTTACTAAGTTTAATTATGTTTGAAAGTAACTCGGGTCACAGTGTTTATGCCCTTCCCCCACATGTTCTCACAAGACGTGTAACTAACAAATCTTCCTTTTTCTACAAGTATTATTTGCTTCTTAGATGTTCTTTGACCACAGAAAAAAGAGTAGAGTGAAGCCCATTTTGGGTATAAGGAAAAGATTGGGAGGAAAAACTGAGGATTCCATCCATTGAATTTATTTTTTCATCTGTCAGATAGAGAAACTGTTAAGTGTGGTGTGCATATATCACTGCACACGCCAGAGAGAGTTATGTGTACAGCTATTTCTAGTGTACTGATAGATATTCATTAGGTTTTCATTATTCACTTGATGAAGTGGAATCAGTTTTTGAGAATGTAAAGTGCGTTTGAGCTTTGCGTGTTCAAATCCTCTAATTTGTGCAACTGCCAAAATACATGCAGCACTGTACCGGGTTTGGTATTAGTGCCGTTATTGGTCTAACTGGATTATTACCCTGTGGTATTTTGTGCAGTGTGTCAGTAAAAAGCTTGAAAATACATCATCAGACTTGCACTTACAAATTTATAAGTTATAAATATATTATGTACTAATATATTGTATACGTTTGTAATATGTGGAAATTTTTTTCTTTTATTGTCAAGTTGGTTTCCATATAACACCCAGTGCTCATCCCCACAGTGCCCCCCTCCATGCCCATCACCCCCCTTCCCCTCTCCCACTCCCCCATCAGCCCTCAGTTTGTTCTCAGTATTCAAGAGTCTCTCATGGTGTAATAAGTGGAAATTTTAAGCAGAGGGGTTCAAAGATAAGTTCTCACATCCCCCATGCACCCCATTGGCATGTCCTGTGCGCCCCTGGGGTACGTGTACTCTACCCTAGAGACCACCAGCTTACATCCACACGCTCACGACTCCAGCCCTGGAATGGGAGCATTTTTAAAGTAGTGAAGGCAAAACCCCTTTAGGGTCTCTGGGTATGTTGGTATGTCTGTTCTTTCTGATTTTGACTTCTCACTCCAGTAGTGGCCTCTTTGCTCATCACTCACAGCCTTGTGTGTCTCCCCCAATCACTGTCCTTGCTAGTCTTACCGGGTCACCTTTGTCCTCCTCTTCACAAATCTTTTATTCCAGCCAGTGGGTCTCCTCTTCGTGCCTAAAAATGTGTTATGTCTTTCTGTGTTTTCTTTATAAAAAGTCCAGGTCTTTTTGTGAAGATTCACATGGCCTTCCTCAATATCCTTCAATTCAAGGTCCGTTCAAATAACAACATTCATGTATACTTCAAGGCCTTCCACGACAACTCCAACAGCGGCCTGTCACACCACTGATTTTTGCTTCAAGTTCTGTAGTCATGTTTTTTTCATGTGTGTCTTTTGTAACTCCCACCTAGGCTGCAGACTGCTTGAAGCTTGCATTCGAGACTTCCTCCTTACCCTTCCCACTGAGTTAGACCAAGGGGGCACTTGTTAGGTAGTGTTTAACGTACTTCCTAGGGAGGGTGCTACTTGTAATCATTGCAGATCCTGAACCTGTACAAAAATCAGGTAGAAAGAAGTTGCTTGACAAAATCAGGTAGAAAGAAGTTGCTTGGCAAAAACAATCCCACACGTTTTTATACACAAGATAGCTTCTTGCCCAACAACTTTTCTTACGTTCTTTCAGTAAATCTGTGGAATCCAGATTGACAACTTGAACCAAGAGTACGAGGCTGGGTCCTAATGCTGAAAATCAGAATGAAATCTGTTTGAGGCGCCTGGGTGGCTCAGTCGGTTAAGCGTCCGTTTTCCTCTTGGGTCATGATCTCATGGCTTGTGAGTTCCAGCCCCGCGTGGGGCTCTAAGCTGACAGCTCAGAGCCTGGAGCCTGCTTTGGATTCTGTGTTTCCCTCTCTCTCTGTCCCACCGCTGCCCTCTCTCGCTCTCTCTCAAAAATAAACATAAAAAAAAAAAAGGATGAAATCTGTTTGATATCACTAGATGTTTGACAGGACTTCAGTTCTCACATAACCACTTTTGCTCAGTTGTTTTTCTTTTGGAAAAGTGATTTATAGTCAGAATATCCAGAGGCTTTTTAATGGGGAGTTTCATTATAGTGATATATTTGGGTTTGTACTGAAGAGAAGACAGCGAAAACAGAAGTAGTATATGGCTGAGGCCTGGGTTTCTATGTGAACTGTGTGTGTATCTCTGTCCCTGAAGCCACTGCATGTCTCCTCAGGATGACCACAGCTCCTAAATAGAGTTGTGGATTAGTGGCTTGTAATGCGTTAAAGGCATTTAATGTGACTTAGTTGCCAGGTTTCTTAATAATAATGATCATACCCCTTGATGATTTACTTTTGGCCTTTACGTGGTTCCTTTGCCCCCCACCCCAGACATTTTATTATGGAGAATTTCCTTTTTTTTTTTCCTGTGTTTATTTTTGAGAGAGAGAGAATCTGAGTGTGCGCCCGAGCGGAGGAGGGGCAGAGAGACGGGGACAGGTTCCAAAGCAGGCTCTGTGCTGACAGCAGAGAGCCTGATGTGGGGCTCAAACTCATGAAGTCAGATGCATAATTGAATAAATCACCCAGGTGCCCTTGGAGAATTTCAAATCTACAGAAAAGGGGAAGGAAATACACAGTGACCACCCATGCTGTCCCCACCTGTATGATCTCAGGAGTGTAAAATTAACATTTTATGATATTTTCCTGTCACATATCTTACATAGAGCTTTTGCTCCCCTCCCACCAATAGATAGGCGAATAATTCTGGAAAATTTGGAAGGATTTGTTGGGAGGGCAAGGCATTTATTTCCTTAGCTACTTCCCCTGTTTTAGACTGGTAGATGAAGAAGGGCTTTTCTTAAAGTACATTTTAAGAATTCCATCTCAACAGGTGTTCACATTTTATAGTATTTTCTCCTGGATTTGCCTTTTGTGTTTTGGCCTGGTTGTATTAGGTTGATCCACCATTATATGGTGTTAGGGAGCTTTCTTTTTCAGCTGTCACCTGGAAGTGGATATTTGCACTTAACAGAAAAGCCACACTCCCCTTCCCCCCAAGCCCTCCTACTTTTTAGTCCTTCATAGTGTACCTTTTAGATGCCATTAGCATGTTCACAGGGGGAAATAGTTTGAGCGTTGTTAGGTAGGAAACCTGGTAATAACTGTGCTAAAGGACTCTGATCTTGAACTTTGTATGGCTGGAAACTGTCCCATTAGAGAGTTTAAGTTGGCCTCAGAGGCCATGGGTGGTACAGGGATATGAAGCGCCAGAAAACAAAACCTCTTTGAGGACCTCAGCGGGAGGAAGAGGCTCCCCAAGGCTGGGCCCTCCAGGAGCACAGCCTTTGTCTCTCCTAGGCGCCCTCTTGATGCCTTGAGCAAACAACCGGTCAGAGCCTCTTACAAGTAAGGTGACCAGCCAGTGTATCGACACGCACAGACACAATAGAAAACTGCATTAGGAGGCGAGCCGTTGGGATTTGCAGTAAATATATTACAGAACACAAGTGACTTGCCGATACTGCTTGTTTAGCAGTTTGCAAGGGCAATGGCAGTATGGATTTTTGAATTAGAAGGGAAGGGCTGTTCTTTCTCTGTGCGGGAACATCTAGTTGATGGCTGGGGAGAAAATTGATTTAGAGAACAAAATGCAGCCACCTTTATTTGTGCTATTTGAAAGGCTTCTATGGATTAGTGAGTGAAAATAAAAAGGTCGCGTTCGGTTTAGGAAAGGAGGTCTTAACGTTGATCTTCATCTTGGTCTGGAATGGAGAGAAGAAAAGTTGGCCCATTGGGATGGAGGAAGGGTATCCAGTCTTCGAGCGGCCTGCAGCCACAGGTGCCTGCTCCGTTCCCAGTTGTCTTTTTCAGTGCTTTGGATTTCAGAAGTCAGCATCTCGGGCTGATTATTGTAGGGTCAGCTGATTTGGGACATCAGAGTGAGCAGTCAGGCTCCCATCCATTGAGTGCCCATGTGCCCTAGGAGTTGTGTGTATGTCCTCCCAGCCTCCTTTTGTGTGGTTAATTATTCCTACTTACAAAAGAGAAGAGGGCTGGTGGGGTAGGGGGTAGTTATAGGGAGTTAAGTGAGTTTCTCACCCAGGAGCAGTTACATTGTTGCCCTTAGGCACTCCGAGGGAAGGACACCTGTTCTTGAAATTGATTATCTAAATATATTATTGGTCCCTTTGAAACTATACCTGTTGTTGGAATTCTAGACCATGTTCCTGTTATTTTTCTAAAGCCCAACAGCTTCCTTCCTCCCTACATCTGAATTATTCACTTCTTATTATTTCCCATCAGTTACAAAGGATTTTATTTATTTCCCTCTAAGATCAGAAGAATTTATCTTTAGGCTCAAAAGGAAACTTTTTTTTTTCCAGTCCCCCATTGGTAGCCTCTGTTGTCTAAGGAATCTAGAGGAATTAAAATGCCTTATTTAGGCCAAGCAGCAAAATGTGCCTTTGCAAGGCAACAAACAGTCTTAAGAATTTAATGCAACCACCAGTGAGAATAGAGTTATGTGGAGTTTTTTCATTTAAGGGGATGGAGGAGGAACAGAGAGGATTTGGTTCATTTTGTGGAAGTGAGTTTTGACCAAAAACAAAACAAAACAAAAAGGATAAGAGGTGCATTTTAATTTTTTTAATGTAATGTGGAATGTCCAGCTCTTAATTTGTCATCCTAAAAAAAGGGAGGTCAGAATTACCAGCTCAAGTTGTTGCTGGGTTCGAGAAGGAAAAAGCCTTGGTGAGGTATACATACCAGACCAGTTTCCTTTCAGCTTGAGTAGATACTTGTGTTATTTTCTCCCGGTACTCCATGGGCTTGAGATTTTTGTGGACGGTTACATTCACAGCTGCTGCTTATGTGTTAGTATTTGGGAAAGGAGGAAAAAAAACACCCATACACACAGGGGAGAAAGCAGGACCGTTGGGATTAGACACACTGGAAGATTAGGCTGTTGGCTCTTACTGCCAAGCACGATGCAGTACAAACTTCTTGGATGTCGTCATAAGTGTCTGAGATAGAGGAGGGCACAGCTCAAATTGTGTTCCAGTTGTGCCAGTACCTGCTCTCACACTTAATTCAAGGCTTGGCCGCCTGCTGGCATCTGCGTGCTGAGAAGCCCCACGTTGCAGTCTCTTTGTGTTGAGCTTGAGAAGCAGTCCTGAAGTCCTGAGTATCTGCAGGGGAAGCACAAGGTTCTCCACGACCCATTCAGCCTGCCAGTTGGCCTGGGTTCTGCCGCTGGCTCTTTTACAGTGCCCGGGCCATGAGCTCCCCACCCCCGCAGAGCCAGTCTCCTTGCACAGCTACCCAGAGGATTGGAATTGGACCACTGAAATGTTTCCAACTTCTGTACTTTTTAGCTGACCGAAGGCCAGAAGCATACCACTAACTCAAGAGGGGAATTGCTGACCTTTGAATCTCTTAAGAAATCTGTATTCCGTAATTGACTTACCCAAGATGAGGCTATACTCTGTACATTAAATGAAGTACAGAAAGGTGTCACATTTTGACTACATGCATAGCTTTCTCTAAGGGTACAGAGATTTTTGAGCTAGTTGTTGAATTCTGCATTCATTCTTGTTTCTTGACTAATGCATCAAATATGGCTTACCCATCTATAGAGCCCAAACAAATCAATGTCAGTGCACTGATTCAATCTTGTGTAGGCATTGTTTTGGTTATTATTTTGTCACAAGGTCAGATACCTCCAAAAAACTGTGATTTTTATTCTTATTTGTTTTGATTAGCTTGTGGAATTAGTCTTGTCAGTTTCCTTCCAAGTCCTGAAATTGCTCAGGGTTTGTGTGGAATGAATCCCAAATTGTTGCTTCTCACATTAAAACAGTATAAAAGGGAAAGAGCTTTTGAGTAGACTTTGCACTGTGAGAATATTGGTATTGACACCATTTATAATTTGGAGTATAGTTTGAAGACCAGATTCTACTGTTTGTCGCATACTGGTTAATATGGCTGTAAAGAGGAGATGAATGTGGCTACTTTTCCAAGTCTATTACTCAGGAGGACTGTAAATTTGATTGGCTGTTACAATTCTAGCAGAATCATTCGATTTGAGAGCAATAGAAAGATAAGATATCCAATTACCCAAATGATTTGCAGGGTTAGCCAACGTTGTCATGGAGACACGAGTTGGAACAAATTAAATTTTAAGCAATAAAATAATCTTAAAGCCCGTCTGGGAACAAGAAAATTTGGCAGTGGCACTTACCTGAATTGAATCTTAGCTTGACACGATGTTGTTTGACATTGATATACTGTGGGGGCCTAAACTTATATATGGTGCAACATTACCTTAAAAAAGTAGCTCGGCCAAACCCGTGAAGGGGTGGTGGTGGTATTAGTATAAAGTCAGGATATTAACGTTTATTCCAATGGCTTCCATGGCTTAAATGATAATTAGGCTCTGGGTTCCCAGGAATATTTTGTATTTAAAGATTGCAATGCCTTAATAATGATTAAGCAGCATTAATTGGACACTTGGAAAAAAAAAGATTTATTTAGTAGCAGCATGCCGTTTCTGGAACTGCTGCTGTTCCTCTTTGTGTGTGTGCTCGCAGATGTAATAGAAATCGTGTGGATGTCTTTTGGTGGGGGTGGAGGTGTAAGTATGCATATATTTGCATGTACAAACAAGGAGATTTTGGCACATGCCCCTGCACTGCAGAGGATTCTCTGTATTCGTTAAAATTTCTACTTTGCAGTGCCGCTTGCAGACTGGAAAATTGCGATCCAAACTTTAGCCGATGGCCTAAAACCTGAGTGAGTGTCAGTCTGGGGCTTAGGAGGTTATTTCCCCTTATTAATGTATTGTTTAACTGGTTCCTGGCTTGTGCCACGGATTTGGAAACAGCCGAGTGGCCCAGAAGGAGGGGGGGAGGGCCTTTTATCCACATGTCTATTAGACAGATGGAGATGAAAATTGGTCTGAGGTCAGGCCATTTGCAGTGTTCTCTCAGCCTTCGATTTTCCTCTCATCCTCACCACAGATCATCTCAAATGATTCAGTAATGACCAAAAGTGCAACATTGACCTTTATTCCCTGGTGGATTACTGTGTTTCACAGTCCAAATGGCAGGAAGTCTATTCTGTTCTTCCAGAAGGAGCTCAGCATTATTGAGCCAGCCCAGCCCGGTGGGAACCAGTGTAACAGAATACAGGGTTCAGTTTGATTTCTGCTGCTCTGGGAAACGAGAATTGACATGTCCCAAACCCACATAATGAATGAAAGGGTATCTGGGATGCTTTCGCAAAACACACATGAGCGTATAAATTGATTTGTCCATTTGTAAAAAAACTGGTGAGTTACAGGAGTAGTAACTTCTGGTGGCCCGTGGCTTATAACTTGTTTTCACATTCATGGCCCTTCTGTGTAATGCTTCCTCAGTGTAGCTTAGACAACGCAGTGACATCATAACGCTGGATCATTTTCAAATTACAAGTTGGCGTGCCAACTGGATATAAGGGGACTATGGGTTTTTCTTTGACATGCTTTTAATTATGTATATTTTTGGTCAATCCATGTAACCCTGAATAAATGATCTCTCATGCAGCATACTCTCCTCCTCCCCCAAAGTGGCTTGATTGTTATCTTGAAGAGTTGGTAATTATTTTTGTGTTGCTTAGATTTTTCTGCATATTGTATTGTGATACTATGGTCAGGGTTGGGTGTTTTTTTTTTAAGTAATTTAATTTGTATTTAAAATGATATTCCTGTTTGCCTCCACCTGCATAGCTGAGTAAATACTCTGTGAATCTTTAATACACTAGTGAAGTCTGTCACTTAGAATCCTTGTACTTACCGTCTTCTAAATATTTAAAAGCTTTTGCAAAAGGAGTATGTTGAAAATTTTCACCAGCATCCCACATTTCATTTTAATCATGATCTAAGATGCTTTTCAAGAAAATAATTTGTTTCTTGACTGTTGAATTCACTGAGCACAGTTCTTTTTCTACCTCAGTGGCTCCCAGCCTGTGATGCCTTCCCCTGCCCCCATACTTGCTGCATTCTGGAGCTTTGTGGGCTTCTTGGATTGTGGATTGAAAAGAGAATCCCAGGTTCCAGCTGGGAAAGGCCAGGATCCTTGTCTTCCTTCCCAAAGGACCACCTTTCCAGTAGCTCAGCCTGGGAGGAATAAAGCCCAGGGGTGGGACTTCCCAACTGAGACTGAGTTTGGGGCTCTGAAGGCTTTGCCTGGGCGCTCACCATCACAAACCTGTATCTGACTTGTGGCCATTCTGCTGCCATGCCGCATGTCACTGATGGGCTAGGCCTCCTGGCAGGGTGGGTGCTTTCCCTAAGAAGGTGCTTTGGAAGGAGAATAGCAGCTGTCATGGTGCATGTGGGTCATTCATCAACAGCATGCTTTTAAAGTTTGGGAACCCCTGGCTCATAGTCACTCCAGGCAGGAACTTCCTCTTCCACTCTCTGGATTGGCTAAAGATTTCAACCTGTTTAGGAAAACACCCAACGCCCAACTGTTTGTCCAGTGATCTTCAAACAAGATGTGGGGAACGAGGCAATGGTTAATGTGAAAGCTAATGATGATTAGGCTGATTAGGCCTTTATATAGTTAATGTGCACTGGTTGTTTGCTTTGTTGTGATGGAAGACGCATAGATAGTGATTGTAGACTGAAGTCAGTACCAACCAAAGACAGGTTACTAACGCAAGTCTAAAAGGTAGCCATAGTGGAAAAGAAATGTTAATAAATTTTATTGGGAGGAAAATAATGTTAACACTTTTTGAAAAAGAACAGTGTCCTAAACCCCATATTCAGCGGTAACTGGATTTTTGCGTATTCCTGTGCAGTCTTTGTCTTTACATATGCATATTTTATTTTCGTAATTTTAATTTTAACCTTTGTGCCAGGATGATGTAGTCTGCTTTTCCTCCCACTAACCCTGCTATTGTATGATATTATCTAATTTCTCATGAGCTCCCTAATGACTAAGACCCGTGAAGAGGGTGAAAGGTGTGGGCTTGCTCTGGGTGTGTTCCACACGAAAGGCTTGTTCTCTTTCCAGAACGAGAACAATAGGTGGTGACTTCATGGTTGTGTTCTGTGATTCACCCCATGGAACGTCTCTTGAAAACCTTCTGTGGCATAGCAGTGCATTTTCCTGTAAGGGCCACCAAAAGCTGTCTTTTTCCATCACGGGACAAGTCCTTACGATTTCATGTGAGCAGCACTGGCTGAACTCCGTTAACAAGGGTTTCTGAATAATGGAAATGTGCTATTTGGGCGCTGAAACAGCTGCGATGTTTTGTCAAGGATGCATCTTTTACCAAAATGACAAATTAAAGCCCAAATGCTCTGCTTGGCAACAGTTGGGTCAAAACATTTAAGTCATTAATTAGAAGGAACTGAAGGGGGAAAATTTTTACACAAATACACAGTGTTGCAGACTCAACTTCATCTTGGAAAATGCAACTGAATTCTTAAAACAAAAAAAAAAAAACAAAAAAAAAAAAAACGAGGGCAGCCCTCAAGTGGGGCCTGCCAGGCTTGTCATTTGCAAATAAATCAAAAGACCATCATTGCTGGACAGAGAACCAATGAATAGAGTTGCTTTGTCATTCTTTGATGGGCCCCACACTCAAGCCTGCTATTAAAAATGAATGCATTCAAGAGGCTCTGCATTAAGAACATAAACAATTAAGGGCACTTGAGTTGCTCTGCTGAGAGCTTTCTCCGGAGATGCAGGCCCCAACAATCTGCCTCACGAGCAGCCAGAGAATGGGAGCAATTAGTGTTGCTATCTCCGCCTCGGCAGCCTTCAGCAGGGTCTTTTTTCCCCCCTCCTCCCCTTCCTTTTAACCCCTCCTTGTTTTCAGAGAAGCCTGGAGTGTGAAAGATGAGCGGCATGGGGGGGGGGGATGGAGGGGATGGAGTATGCGCCCAGTTGGAAAGGGCTCAGGTTTAGAACGCGGTAGGAGCTGCCAAATGATGGGGGAGGTAGGACATAAAAGTTATTATCTGCCAGTAATTGGTGACTTCTGTTCTGATTAATTGAGCCACTAAAGGGTTTCTGTCATCTGGTACTCTTTGTTTTGTTTTAATCATAGGGTTTAAGCAGGGGCGAGACTACATTGCCAGGGATGGAATCATTTAAATGAATATTGTTTGAGGTTTCCCACAGTAGGCAAATGTGCTCCTACACCCCCGGGGTTGCATTCCTGCCTTGCTCTTGTTTGGTAAAATTGAGTGGAGAAGGGCACCGTGGCTTGTGGCAAGGCCTTGGGGGAGAGACAGGCCTGGCCTAACCCCCTCTCCCCACCTCCACCTACTCGTTTCTGACCCTAGGCAGGTTTTGCTAACCTTTCAAGCCCCTTCTTACCGGGAACCTGCACAGATTGACAGGTGTGAGAGGGTCGACCCAGTTTGTGTGCTAACACGGAGTCGCTGCAGCCCCTGGTGGACCATGTTCTCAGCATGGGGTCCTGGTCCAGTAGCTTGCAGATCATCTGGGAACTTGTTAGGAATGCAGATGCTTGGGCTGCAGACCTCTGGACTCCGTCTGGGGGTGGGGCCCAGTCATTTGTGTTTTAACAAGATTTTAGGTGATCTCACTGTACCCTTATGTTTGAAAACCACTGACAACCTCATTAAACCATTAAAACCTCAAAGAGATGCCAAACCCTTTCCATTTGGATTTCCCCAAAATGTGGTTAGTCATTTATCTACATATTTATATTTTAAACAGAAAGCTACTCTGATGCATTAGAATTTAAGATAAAATTACCTTCCCATTAGCGTACCTGTGAAGCAAGGTGCCATCATGGGGATGGCATGGGTAGGTCTGCTGAATAGCCAACCTTCTGAAGAAGGTCTCTGGGCAAGGAGCCTTTCCCCTCTGGTAAAGGGCAGAGGAGAGTACTGGAAGATTATTTATAGTGTTTTGTATGTATCATTTTAGGTACCCAGTTTTTATTCAAACATCTTGAATTTTTCCTAGGTATATCAGATGTCATCTTTAGGATTATAGAAATGTATTTGTGGATGTGTTTTTGTGGATTTTTCTTTACTGGGGAACTAGATTGTCTGATGTAGGGCTGACACACTGATTCTCTCTGCCTGTGAAGGGGAGGATGAAAATGCAGAGAGTAGGGCGATTACTCTTTATTTGTTTGCAATTTAGAATGGAGGTCCCTTAGGAAATTCCCTCTCTGCCTTGTGGAGCACTTCGGCTGTATCAGTGACAGACTGGGGCCACTTCTTGTGGTGCCATTGTTGGCTGAGGGATAACATGCTCTTGGCTTTGAGTTGCTGTGGTCCGTTTTGGGCTGTATTACTTTGCAAACAAGGCTGAGGTCATCAGCTTTGTTTCCGGTTTTGAGTGTGTCCCTATTTCCCACTTCTGCTTCCTAGAGAAAGGACTAGGCAGAGAAAGTGGCTTCTAATCTTGCTTTATTATCCTGGACCAATCATTTCCTTTAGGCATTGGTTTCTCCACATCTGATAAGAAGGTTGTAAGAGGGCTGGGTACCCAAAGGGTTTCAAGGTTTGACTCCGTGCACTTGTCAATCACAGGAGTAGTGGGCCTAACCGCCCTTTTCTCCCTTCGCCTTGTAATCATACACTTAGACAGTAAATCAAGGGTGGTGTTCCCAAGGCCACTGGAGGGAGGAAAAAAGTTACAGATAACCCTGCCACCCCAGCATAATCACTGTTTTTATTTTGTGTATCAAATTACAGTGCTTGGCCACATGCTTTTTTTTTTAATAGGCACCCTAACACCACATCTTTGTTCTTCCCCTCCTGCTTCATCTAGTAAATGTGTTGGCCATTTAAGCATCATTATCCATAAAAATGACTTTAATGGTTGCTTGCCATGCCTTTGGGTTGATGTAGTGTATTTAACCATTCTCCTAGTATTAGACAACTGATTTATCAGGAGGGCAAATGTTAAGTTTTTCAAAAACTCTGCAGATGGTTGTGATGTGTTGAACTGCTATTATATCTTTACCTGGCTTTTTCTCTTTCGCTTTGAAGCGAGTGCTACAGTGAACAGCTTCATGCATGGAATGCTTTTCATCTGAACTATTTCCTTAGGATAAATTCTTAGCTGTGGGAAGCCTTACCAAAGGGTTTGAATAATTTCATGCTCTTGAAACACATTGCCGAGTTCTTTCCAAGACGACTGTACCAATTTACTCTGTCGTCAGTAATGTATGATTGTTCTGGCTTCCCAGAGGACTTATCATTGTTGGGTTTTATTAATTTTTTTTTTTTAATAAACTAACTTAACTGGTGCAAGAATGACCCACCTTGGTTGACGGTGAGGTTGAACTTTTTTTTATTTCTTCTGTATTTCAGGCTGTCATTTCACAGACTTGAACCTCCAGTCAGAAGGGTTTTAGAGATTATTTATTTCCTTTTTTGTATGCTTTGTTTTCATGTTCTTGCCCGTTTATCTGTTGCCAGACACTTTTTACCAACACTCCACTGTGTTTTTCTCTTGGCTTCCTGCTTGGTTCAAGGAAACCAAAAGATCAGTTTGCCAGCCCTCAGCACAAGCAGCATTTTTTATGATCCATCAATTTGCAATTTAATGGTGGTGGAGTTTCTCCTCCCTAAGCCGACTTTGGGCAAGGTGCCATTCATTGGATTGCTTGGAGACCCATGGGCAATTATTCCTAAGCAGTCTTCGCCCTGCTTTGAGCTTCAGACAACACTCATTCTGTATTACTCTGTGTGTCATGGAGAAATGGGCAGACGTTGGGGAGTGGACTCTTCAGTCTAGTAATTAGACCGAAGGTGTAAGGAGTATGAACAGCTGGAGAGCCGAGCTCTTAGGAATCATGAAACCTACAGCTTTGAAGTTCACATGCCCAGAAGAACATGTGTTCTGTTCGAAAGCTCTGCCAAATCCACCAGCGTTTGGTTCATTGCTGGCCTTGGAGGTATTTGACCGTATTTAACTTAGTCAGAAAATATATGTAAGTGAATCTTCTCCCTAATGAGATACGATTTCTTCCTGTAAACAGAGCCTTATTCAAACACTGTTTAATCACAGGTTATCTGGTTGCATCTTGGTCATTGAGTTTAGGGTGTGCGTGGATTCTATTTTAGTTTTAGTGAAACATTCCTTTGAAAGTGTGTTGGATGCGTACTGTGTGGTCAGTGGTGGGGCAGGTATGGTGAGGAGCTTTGTCCCTGTTCAGTGGAAGTGTTGCTCTCGTGCTTCCTGTCTTGCATGGAGATGAGTTTTAGTGCCAGAAAAGCTGGTAGGAAACTGTACAGAAGCTTTCTGTAAATGATATTTTAAACATAGAGGCTTGGGGCTCCTGGGTGGCTCAGTCGGTGAAGTGTCCAACATCCGGCTCAGGTCATGATCTCACTGTTCCTGGGTTCAAGCCCCACATCAGGCTCTGGGCTGACAGCTCAGAGCCTGGAGCCTGCTTCGGATTCTGTGTCTCCCTCTCTCTCTGACTCTCCCCGCTCATGCTCTGTTTCTCTCTGTCTCAATAAAAAATAAAACATAAAAAAAAATTAAAAAAAAGAATAAATGTTAAAAAAATTAAATAAATCAAGATAGAGGCTTAGTTTGGTAAATGACAGTAAATGCTATGGAGGATCTTGAGGGTCTAGAGAAGTGGTTTTTGGTGTTATGGGGCAGCTTCTAAGTGGATTTGAGGCAGGCCTTCAAGAGTGGGGTCAAGAGTATATAGCACTTTGTCTTTTTTTTTTAAGTTTATTTTGAGAGAGAGAGTGAGCGTGCGTGCGCATGTGTGCGGGCAGATGGGGGAAGGGCAGAAAGACAAAGGATCTGAAGCAAGTTCTATGCTGACAGCAGAGAGCCCGATGCAGGGCTTGAACTCATAAACTGTGAGATCGTGACCTGAGGCGAAGTCAGATGCGTAACTGAGCCACCCAGGTGTCCCAAGAGTATAGCACTTTGTAGTAGTGTAGTTGGCATATTTGCTCACTTGATTCTGATAAAACACTAAAGTAGGTTGGCAGAGACCTGGGGCCCAGCAGTTGAAGTGACTTCCCTGAGGACGCCTCGTACTCATTTGCTGAGATGCAAACCCAAGTTTTTGGATTAGGAGGGCCAACCCTATTATCATAAACAAATCAGTAAGGGGACTTGGCATTGACAAGGAGAATTAAAGATTGTTCCGGACAGGCCATTTGGATTCCTGCTTCCTGCTGCCTCAGTGTGGCAGCTATTCATGAAGTAAGGCTTGATACTGGGGCCTTTCACCTGCTGGTTAAGTTTCTGAGCACTAAGTTGTCCTTGCAAATCTGGTTTGGGGAAAGCTCTTGAACGCTGAGTTAGTGTTATTGCCTAATGTGGTGTCAGAAATACAAGCACAGGAAAATTTTATTTATAAGCATTAGACTATTAGCAGGAACCAAACATATCTTGAGCTTTGGGCAGTAGAGTGATTGCTAGGTGAAAATATGGGTAGCCTTCAGGTCCCCCCTCCCGCAAATTGGAGTTGTCCAGCCCTTGGAAGAGGTAGAAGGCAGTCTTGAAAGACTCACAGAACTTTCTCAATCCCTGCTGAAGCAGGGTCACACGTCCAGTTTAACCTTCTTGCAAACTCTGTGGTCAGGAATTAGCACAGGTGATAAACTGCACCTTGTTAATTTGTGCTAAACGAAAGGTCTTATCAGAATATCCTTGCATTGAAGCAAGAAATAATGCTTAAGAATTATTGTCAGTTTTTATGCTGCCACCCACACTGTTTTATTTAAAGGCTGGGGGAAATGTTTATGAACCTGTCCTGGGGTGGTACCCTCAGGAGGGTAGGAACTCTCATTGTGGAGAGCCAGGGCAGCTGGAAGAATGTCAGAGTAAGCCAGAGGTGAGATCTGAATTTAGCTTTGCGGCTCAAAATCCAGCTCACTTGTCAGAGAATGGTTTAAGATGAGGGCTTGGAGACCTGGCAGAGGGAGGAGACAGCTGGGATAAGAGCCTCTGTTGTTCTTATTTCCATTCCTTCTTCAGACCGTTTATTGAGAATTCCCAGGGCAGATGGTATGGCTTTTGATGTTTCTTCATTGGTTTCAGCTTTGATCTTTAACCTTCTTCTGTTTTCAGTCTTACCTACTCTTCCCTAATTTATATTGTCTCTGCTTTAATCTGTACTTTTCTCCTTTTGTTTTTAGTAACTTTGATATTATTAAAGGCTCATGAGTTCATTCCATTCAGGGTCTTAACTGTCCCCTGGCAGTTCAGTTCGGTTCTCCCTTAAAGCCATTTTATGTAGTAACACATATAATTATTATTACTAACTAAATCTTCTTAAAACAGCCCTAAAAGAAAATTAAGAATGGCTTCTATAATTTTGGGGTGTTCTAACCCTGACCCGAAAGCCCGGAACATGGGAAAAATATTCTTTATTGTGACCACATAAAAATTTAAAGTTACTTAGGACAAAAAAGTCCTTAGTAAGCAAGGTTGAAAGCAAGTGGCAAGCTGGAAAAACTATGGAGAAGGTTGATATTTGTCACATGGAAAGGACTACTACCAAAAGACAGTGATGAAGAAAGACCAAAGGAAAAATTGAGGAAAGGAAATACATAGTGGATCAATAAATAATATGAAAAGATATTTAACTTAAGGAAGAATCTAAGTAATGCAAATAAAAATGAGGTCATTTTTTTTTTTTTTTTAATCTACTAGGTGGGTAAAGATTTTAAAAAGGTCAACAAAACCCAATGTTGACATTGGGTAGGAGAGCAGGCCCCCTCATAGACCAGCAATACTGTAAATTGTAACCTTCTCTGCTGGGCAGTTTATCAGCATGCATTGCAATGTAAAATATGTATGCACTTTGACCTAGCGGCTGCACTTCTAGCGATGCCTTTTGAGATCTATGAAGAGGGTTATTCAACACAGAGTTTGTAATTACGGAAAATTAAATGAAGTATGAATATCCACAGATACCAGGATTGCTTAAGCACCAGCATGCTTGTATAGTGGATGATGTTCTTTTTTTTTTAAGTTTATTTATTTTGAGAGAGAGAGAGAGAGAGAGAGAGAGAGTGCACACATGCAAGCAGGAGAGGGGCAGAGAGGAAGAGAGAATCCCAAGCAGGACCCCTACCCTCCCCCGCAAGCTCTCAGTGCAGAGCCCAACACAAACCTTGAGATCATGACCTGAGCCGAAATCAGGAGTCAGATGCCCAACTGAGCCACCCAGGCGCCCCTCATGTTTGTATTTATTGAGTGGAGAAGTATCCATTTTTTTTCCCTGGAAATAACATATTATAGAAAAGCAGTGTTTATAATGGGACCTCTTCATGTAGAAGTAGATCTTTCCCCTCAGGGCTTGTGTGCACATATATAATGAAAGCCTGGAAAGATGCTTTCCAGAATCACCCAAATGTTACTAATCATGGATGGTAGACTTAAGGTTATTTTAACTTTCTTTTATATTTCTGTATATACAGCTGTGTGTGTGCTTGTATATGCTCAAAGTGAGCATATATCATCTTTAAAAGTGGAAAACTTTAAGAGAAAGTTTGAGAAGGGGAAAGTACAGAATGCTGTTGTAATGTATGGAGTGGAGGATGAGGACCTACAAGTCTGCAAAGGGCATCCCTACACCTTCACATCTACTCAGATTTATAGTGCAGAACCCTGTTGCGAAGGAAAGGGAAGCCTGCCCAGGAAGCCTACCCATACTTTCGAGGAGAGCCATGACCTTGAGTTAGCTTGAGTAAGTGGCCATGATCAAATGAGCTGGGTGAGGCTCACCCAGTTCTGTTTTTGCACCTGGTACAGCTGCAGCCTTTTTGCATAGATCTATTTGCCCTGCTGGTTAAAGCGAGGTCATGGGTTTGCTCTCTGGACTAGTCATTTCCCCCTTTCTTCCAAGGGAAGGTCTGTATGTAATCCTATCTCATTGGTGGTCAGGGATAATTGAGTTGGGGTGGCCTAAATCCCGTCCCATAAAACCAAAGGCCTTGTTGCTCATTTAACTGGAATCATCTTGAAGGACAGAGGCATGTCTTTTTAATGTACTTGATTATACAGTTCCCGAGTTTTCTACTTCATCTTACTTATTGCATTCTCGCTTTCTCAAGGGCATGGTCTCTGCGCTTCATAATTTTCTTCTCCTCATGTTCCTTTTCATTGCCTAATTCGGTAATAGAGGTGGCATTAGTAAGCATTGACAGAAAATGATGAAATAAATAATAAGGTCAACGCTGGGACTCTTTTAAGATGACTTTTTTTTTTTTTTTTTTTTAAAAGCAGAACTGGTTCTTAAGAGTTAGAAGAAAGCAGACCGGCTTTGCAATGCTGGAGGATGTTGGAGGTGGGGGGTAGGCAGGTAGATTCTCCCGTAGGCTGGAAGCAGAGCACCCTTTATTCTTCCTCTCAGCCAGTTTGTTCCTTAGAGCAGAGGGACTGCTGTGGATTTGGACTTGAGGCATGGACTTCTGATTTCTTTACAACAGCCTGTTCCACAAACACTCAGGACACATTTTGTTATGTTCGGCTAACGCTTGGGCTCTGTCAGGGAAGTGTTTGCATTTGATGCTGAATTGTGGGCAAACTTTACAAATACGTAGAACATCTCGATTTGACCCTCATGGTGAACTTGGGTTCTGTTTCAGCAGTGTTTTTCTTGCCTTGTTTGAAACAGTGAGACTCAGTGAAGGCTACTAACATTAAGTCCTGTATGAGTTGTATGAGAGTTGGGACAAGCAAGGAAGGGGGCATGTGGTGACTCAAGAGTCGGTTGAGCATCCGACTTCGGCTCAGGTCACGATCTCGCAGTTTGTGAGTTCGAGCCCCACGTCAGGTTCTGTGCTGACAGCTCAGAACCTGGAACCTGCTTTGGATTCTGTGTCTCCCTCTCTCTGCCTCTCCCCTGCTCGTGCTCGGTCTCTCTCTCTCTCTCAAAAATAAATCAACATTAAACAAAAAAAAAGTTGGGACAAGCAGGAAGGAGGTCTGTGGGCTCTTTTCTTTTCTCTCTTGCTCTCGACCTTGTCTTGAAAGCTAGACGATGTTTGATGGTGCCCCTGCCCCACTGGCTTCTGACATGGGTAGGAATGAACTTGCTGTAACAATGTAAATGTGCGGTGGTACACCATAATTGAATACGCATACGAGGGGCTTTGCCATCACCAGGTTAAAGGATCATATAGCCTTAAACCATGAAGATTTCCCGACTCAATTAAACTACCCATTATCTTTTCTTTAAGTGACCAATAATGCGTGCATTTATGTCTTACTTTGCAAGTGGGATTAATATCTGCTGTTTATCTCCAGATAAATATTAGCAGCATAGCCCGGGAAAAGCCAGTTTTTATGCCCTTGAGAGTGAAGTAGTGGAGGGCTCAAGTGTTGGGTATAAAGTTTTATCTTTCTGAACTGATTATGAAGTATACTAAACATTTATCTGGCTTTGTCTTTATAGACTGAAATCGCCAAGAGATTGAATACAATTTGTGCACAAGTCATTCCATTTCTGTCTCAGGAAGTAAGTAAAACTGTTCAGCTGTTAAAGTGCAATTATGTTGCTTCTCTGTTTGCAAATTAGCTAGTTTTAAGATGTTAATTTTATCACAAGGAACAAGTGTGAAGAACATCTGTTACAGCTGAAGTGTGTAAACCCCCTGCTATTCCATCTCACAGATCTGAGGGCACACTGTAAAAGTGGTGACAATAGCTCAACTCCAAATTAATTTTTTTTTCCTGTGGAAGACTGCGAAATGACGATCCAACATAACAGCTTTTCTTTTCTATAAGCTTGGTAGCTCCTGATGATTCAAGGGTCCTTCCCTCTAGAGAGCTTTTCCTTTGCTGCATTTTCCAAATGGGTCCATCAGGGTTTGACTTGACCGTGAAAGCAGGTATCTCATTGGTCCTTGCACCTCAAGTCAGGTTGACTTCATGCTGTTCATGCTCTTCAAGTTTACTTTACGGTTGGATACATGCCCCAAAATGCTAAGCTGTTTTAAGTGTGTACAGGGTGCACGTGTCTTGAGACAGAAAAGCTGAAAAAGCTTTTTGGGCCCGCAGCAGCTAGAATACTGGGTGTCTGTTCTTGTTGGTATCTGCTGCTCCATGCTGGATAGCACGCCTCTGCCTTTTCCAGCCTAACATCTACTTGATGTTACAAGTTAGATTTGTTGGCTTTTGGCATCCTGTTGTTAGACTTGAGTAATCCTGGTTTCTGCTACAGTCTCCTGCCTCCCAGAACAAAGATGTGGCTTTGTTTTTATTTGTGGGCGGAGTTGGGAGGTACACAAGGTGTTTTCAGTGTGTGAACTAATTGTTGAAGTGGGGAGGTCCTTCGTTTTCCCCTCAGGAGGATGAAAAATCTAAAGGCTTAAGGCGAGGAATTCCCAGAGTTCCCCAAAACTACTGGTGGGTTGGCCAGAGAAGTACTCAAAGATTTAATGTTTAAATTTTCAGAATAGAAATGGGGGTTTTAAACTGTCTGTAAACTTTACCTGTTTAAACTTACAACAGACACCTTTTGCAAGCCAGGGTGATCTTTCGAATCCCATCTATTGATTTTCTAAGGCTTCGGGTTACCAGTTTGGAAGTCCTTTTTGACTTTTCTATCAATTCAACCCCGAAATTCCCATCAGAAGTTAAGTGGGGACTAGTGTTGGTTAGAAATAAGGAAAGCACCATTCTGCGTTTTCCTTTTCCTGCTGTACGTGTGTTCTGTGAAATAGTAAGAAGTGCTTGAGAACCTTCACATTTGAATCCATATTCTCCTTGAATCTGCATTGCATGTGCCTTTGTGTTTTTGTTGTTGTTGGAAGGTGCAGCGAAGTTCTTTGCTAACATTTTTTCTTCTCCTTGTTTTAAGCATCAACAACAGGTGGCCCAGGCCGTCGAGCGTGCGAAACAGGTGACCATGGCAGAGTTGAATGCCATCATCGGGGTACGTGGCCTACCAGGTCTACCTCCTACAGTGTGTATAACCAGCTTTCATTTCTTAATAATTTGATGGCTTAATCTGTCTATCTGTCTGTATAATGTTATGTAGTTTAACGTTGGTCTGTTTAATAAGGGTGGGGGAGGGGGGCTTAGGTATGGCAAGGTGTGTAGGGGAAATACAGAGGAGCATAAGGAAGGTGATAGCAACATTTTTAGGAGGGGAAGAAAAATAAATCTACTTTTCAATGGGAACATAAATGCCGTGTTTCCTCTGACACTTAAATCACCCTTGCTCTATTAGTTAAATCAGAATTTCAGGTTAGAGTTGTATATACTTTTCCTTACTTCTGGCTTGTACCTTTGGATCACAGAGAGGTCAAGGCAGGTCTCAGAATTATCCCTTCTTTGGTCATCTAGGGTATTAGACCCAATGTAACTGCTCTTTCCCTTTCTTGTGCCTCTTTCATGAATTTTTAAGTGGCACCCCAATGAAAAGAGTGCTCTCTTGCCATTGAAGAAGTGATAATTGTCTGCTCCAGTGCTCTCTAGCCTTTCACCAGGTTTCTGCTCTCCTGCCTTGAGTTCAGTTAGCACTCCATGCTGGCGACTGCTTGTCAATCACAGGTCATTTGCTCTGCATTAATGAGCCCGGTGAAC
This sequence comes from Cryptoprocta ferox, assembly GCA_028646485.1. NCBI lineage: Eukaryota > Metazoa > Chordata > Mammalia > Carnivora > Eupleridae > Cryptoprocta > Cryptoprocta ferox. The sequence goes on from CM053568.1 coordinate 67,558,019, forward strand.
CGTGCGGTCCATCCCCTGTGTGAGCTCGTCCGTCCCCCCGCCACTGCAGGACCGGGGACGGTTCTCATGTTTTCTGCCCTTCCAGACTAAGCCAGAGAAGTAGCTGAAACAAGGGACCATCCTTTTTGATTTTATTCATATGTGACTGCCTTGAGCGGATTCAAATCACTCATTTATCAATTTATGTTAATTGCTTGTGAGAAGATGCCCTGCTGGTCTTTATAGTTCCCTCAGACACTTTGTAATGATAATTAGACATGCTGCTGTACGGATTAAGAGTGCCATAGTCCAATGACGGCCACAGACAATGGAACCAGTTAATCCATCAGGGTTTAAAATTACATCCCAACTGGAGATGGAGAAAAAACATAAGAGCCAAGGAGGATTAAAGAATGAGCCTCAGCTTGAAAACTCTCCTTTCATCAGTTTCTCAATTGCAGATCTGCAGTCGGGTTGCCTGTGGTAAGCTATTGGCAGTCAATTAGGTGAAATAAACTGGGAGGGTGACCTTCATTTCCTTTTAATAGCTTTTTCCTCCCTGAAATGGGGAGCTTCAGTGGATTTTCAGCTTAAATTTTATTCAAACTGCTTTATTACACTTGACAGCTTAGCTCTGCATAAACAATTCTCCCCTCCTCCTCTTTCCCCAGACCCAGGCTCTGCCTTTCTCCCCCTTTAGATCACATTTTTGACTGTTACTTAGTGGGCTCTCTAATCACATTCAACAAAAAACACAATTACATCTGCATTTGTCGGCTGCCTTCTGTACCCTTTTCTTGTGTAATGAATTGCTTTATTTCAGAGATCAAATCAAATATTCGCTAGTACTTTTGCATGTACCGTGTTTGATTAGCAAAGACTAATAGCAAATTGTACTTGTAGCTTGAGCACAGAAATTTTTTAACCCAAATGAATGAGGATGGAAAAGCCTGTTTTGATTAAAGAAAAACATATGCAAAGCAGCTCTCAAGTACCCAGTTAAACTTTGTGGAACATGTTTGTTTTCTGATAGTCTCTAAATTTTTACATATCAACCTCGTACCTCTAAATTCTCAAAGGCACTGCCCAGTCCTACACATTAGAAAGGAAATTGTATTAACCAGATGTTTATAGGTAATACATTAAATTGAATCAGAAAATAAAAATAGCAGGTTGCTCTAGAAGGGCAGATGAATCGCTAATTTTATGAATGGCTTTCATCCAGGAAACATGTTGTTGAGATTATAAAGGCAGATTAGCTCAGATAGCTAGCAACAATAACTCAAATCAGTGAATTGGGCCTAGCACAAGACTTAAAGCCAATTGCATGTCTCCAGCATACTAGCGTGTGCAGTTTTTATAATTGTAATTTTTGGCTCAGTATATTAATTTATGTCAGAAGGCTCTTTTAAAGTTCGTAGTGATCAATAATTATCCTGCAACCGTAAGTTTCATGCTCTGGCATATGCTTGATTTTCGCTTGAAAGGAATTGTGCGCGTCCTGGAAAATTGAAGTAGCATAAAATTGGGTTGACAATTCAGTGGACCTTTGCACCCCTTCATTGAACATGCAGTGTGTCAACCTGTCTCCCCAGAGGGGAGGAGGCTCCGGGAGGCTGTCTGTTCCTACAAGCAGCAGCTGTGCACAGAGTAAATGCAGCCCGGTTTGATAGCAGCTGTCAGTATTGTTCAGGGACCGACTCAGGATGAAGAACAATGGGAGAGGCCACGCTCTTCGTCTGCATCGACTTTTAGGCTAAGAAAAGAAATAGTAATTTAACGGTTTAGACGTCTATTACAAGTGTGAAAGATCATGAAAGAGTAGCCTTTAAAATGCAAATGAGCCGAAACATTCTCATTCCCTTTAAGGTACAATCAAGGGGGCTTACTGCTTGCTTGGCAGGGCTAAAGACATTTCTCTTTAGCAAACCTGGAAAAAGTGAAATCTTCTCAAGGACACCAAATTTCTAAGGTAGGCTCAGCTTGTGTCCTGGGACTGTGGACGGTCTTGGAGAGGAAGAGAGGTTCTATTTTTGGCATCCTTGTTGAGTGAATTAATGATGCCCATTTCTCAGCAGCGTAGCAAAGTTCGTTCTCGTACCTGACAGAAAACACTGAATTTTAAATCTTTTCCACTACAGACAGCACTTGCCTTTAACTTACAGATTACTGGCATTTAAGAAACCTAAGCTTCTTAGATACTTACTATTCGGAGAAACTACTGAAATAGTTCAGCAATACTTTTTTTAAACAGTTTTGACTGATAGCACATTTGATAATTGGTGGAATAATTGCAACTCTAGTTCTTAAATTTTGCTTTTTTATAAGCTCTTTTGCTATTAAACGAGTTACGTTCTTGTAGCAATAGAAAGAGTATTTAATAATGCAGAGATCTTAATAGGTGTGGGGTTTATTTGGTTTGAAACACAGCTCACTTGTGCTTTAGAAAACAGGTGGGAAGGGAAACTTATTGGAGACCTTGATTTTTTTTTTTATTTAATCAGTTAAATTTATTTATTTTTTACATCAAGATAGTCTCCATGATGTAAGCAGTCTTCCTCAAAGATGTTTTTCCTTTTTCCAATTTGTAATTGTATTAAAAATGCTCAAAACAAAATAGATTTTTAGATGACAACACTTTGTGGAATAGTTAACATCTTCCTGAAGGCAGGGAAAATGATTGAAGGACCTTGTATAATTTGGGGAGTTTGGCCCTAAGAACTTTTCTTCTACTTGCTATAATAATAATTGATTTTCATTGAGATTGGGATTCCAGGTAATTAGTGCTATCTTTTAATGGGTTTATGTCACATGTAATTAACATAGATCATATAGATATATATTTGTACATATGTGCTTTTTAAAAAAATTGAGTATAATTTATATATTCTAAATCACACCAATCTTTTTTTTAAATTTATTTAAAAATAACGTTTATTTAGTTTTGAGACAGAGTGAGTCAGGGAGGGGCAGAGAGAGCCAGCGACACAGGATCCCAAGTGGGCTCTGTGCTGACAGCACGCCTGATGCCGGGCTCAAACTCATGAACCGTGAGATCATGACCTGAGCCAAAGTTGGATACTCAACCAACTGAGCCACTCAGGTGACCCACACCAATCTTGTTTTTAAGGTTTATTTATTTTTGAGAGGGAGAGCAGGGGAAGGGCAGAGAGAGAGGGAGAGAGGGAGAATCCCAAGCAGGTCCCTGCTCTCAGTGCAGAACCCGACGTGGGTGTCAAACTTAGGGACCAGGAGATGATGACCTGAGGCAGAATTGAGAGTTGGATGCTTAACTGACTGAGCTGCAATGGTGCTTGAGAATTGCACCTATCTTACATGTGTAGGTCACTTTGCTGTGTGCACATACCCTGTATCTCACACTGCTTTCAGGGTGCAAGATCTCTCTTTCACCCCAGAAGTTCCTAATACGGAACTTGGCCAGGGTTTCTCCACTCCCAAAGAAAGATGGTTGGTTGGTTGTTTTTTGTTTGTTTGTTTTGTTTTTTTGTTTTTTTGTTTTTGAGAGAGTAAGAGAAAATCTTAAGCAGGCTCCACACCCAGCATGGAGCATGACTCGGGGCTCCATCTCACAACCATGAGATCATGACCTGAGCTGAAATCAAGAGTCAGACGCTTCACCAACTGAGCCACCCAGGCTCCTGGTTGCTTTCTGTTTAAAAAGTAAAAAATGATTGGCCGAGCGTAATTTAAAAGAAGAACAGAAAGAAATAAAAACCCTGCATAGTTGTATGTCCACTTCCATCCAGGTACTGGCTGCCCAACTTCAGGGTGTTCTATGCTCATCTTTCTAAGAGGGTTTGCCTTATGTTGGACAGAGCATAGGTCTAGGATCAAATGGACTTAAGTAGTGCCAAATGGACTTGGTGCTGCCACTCTGTAGCTTTATGACTCCGTATAGTCAACCTCCTTGAGTGTCCTCATCTGTAAATGGATAATACTCTCTACCCTGCATGGCTTTTGTGGGGATAAGGCCTTGGCTGGCAGCCTTTACCCAGCATGGTGTCCTGACTCCTTGAACTTCACTTCTGTCTGCCTCGTCTCTGAGTGCCTCTAGCAGATCTGTGGGTCCATTTGGCTAAGTGCCCATGAGGAGTGATGACTCCCGAGTAGTGGGTCACCCTTCTTTTGTCTTTTCTAGTGGTTACATGGGGTGTCGGTGTTTGAGATTAGACCCATCCAGATGCTCTGCTCCTGCCATTTCGTTGTCGTGCATGAATGACTTTTAATAAAGATGCACAGTGAAGAAGCATTAGCTGTTTGACTTTTGATGAGTCAAGAGGTTCAAACCAGGGAAAAGTTAAGTCGGGAACAGATGGAGAGAAAATTGAGAAGCAAAAGTGAGGATAAGACCTCGGCTTTCTTAAGAGGAAGGGGAACAAGGCCTTTGCTGGCACTGAGGGACTGCACAGATCATTGTGATGGAATTGGAAGGCGAGAGAGAAGAGGTGGCCAGAAGACCTGGGCGGGGTTGCTCTTCCCATACCCCAGAATGCCTGATTTTTGATAGCTGGCTGAGCACTGACTGCTGGACGTTAAGAAAATTTGAGCAGTTTCCTGTAGCAATGCCTGTGAACTTCAGGAACTTGGAACATTTAGGGTTAATGTAGGCCACCTTGTTTTTTCTTTCTTGTTTATTTGGATCTTGTCTGACTTAATTTTCCATGAATAGAACTTCTGTCAAGGCCTTTGGGGCTGCAGTTAAGGGTCAGATGTGTATATTCCTGCTTTGTAGGCAAACTTCTAATTCTCTCTATTTTGAAACAACTTAGTATGAAATAAAAGAAGTCTAGGGGCTTTTGTGATGTCTGACTATCTATGTTTGTGTAGGGCATGGCTATGAATACAAACTCCTGATGTGTCTGTAGGAGACTTCCTGTCCTTAAGAGATTGAGTTGTAGACCTACAGGCTCCCCATTGTTGCATGAGGTGATTGGTTTAGGGATTAGCAAAATGTTGGATTATTTTTCTCCTCCGGCTGTAGCTGTCAGCTATCTATAGGATTGTAGTGTGTGAAGTTTAAGAGGATGAGGTTAGCCTCTTATTCTTATGAGTGTGCAGTTAATCCCTGGAAAGCCCATCAATAACCCAGCTGTAAGTTTCTTTATAAAACAAATTCGCCCTAGGAGAATAATGCATAGCATGCTACCAAGAGGAGAAAATGAAATGGCTACAAGAAGCATGGATATTCTAGCTGTACTAACTTACATTTAGTGATATACTCTTCACCTAAATTCTAGTGGTCCAGACCTTTTATTAATTTTCCAAGGAGAAGGAGCAACATTGCAAAGTCTGTTATACGTATCTGCTTCTTTGGTTCAGGTTAGATTTGTACTGAGAGTACAGGTAGGTTTATCTGCCAAATGCAGGGCTTGGCTTCAAAGTCTGGGTTCCTCTGAATAGTCAGTGTGCTTTTTAGTTATTAGAAAACTTGTTGAGGCATTGTTTACTTTTTCATCTCCTCACATCTATTCACATGATCTGTACTTGATTCCTTGGAAGAAGGCATTATCATAATTTCTCTCTTTTCAGAGTAGAAAGTAGAGCACCCCATTTTGAGAGAGTTTTGAGCAGACAAGGTGGCGGAGTGGTTAAGTCAATGATTGGACTGCTAAGTGTTAGATTTTTATGTTTTTTTTTAATTAAAAAATTTTTTTAGTGTTTATTTTTGAGAAAGACAGAGTGTGAGCGGGGGAGGGGCGGAGAGAGAGGGAGACAGAATCTGAAGCAGGCTCCAGGCTTTGAGCAGTCAGCACAGAGCCCTATGCGGGGCTCGAACTCATAAACTGTGACATCATGACCTGAGCTGAAGTCGGATGCTTAACTGACTGAGCCACCCAGGTGACCCTAAATTTTTGTTTTTTAAAGTTGATGTATAATTCACATACCAGACCATTCATCCTTTTAAAGCATACGAATCAGTGTTTTTTAATCTATTCACAAACTTGTGCACCCATCACTGCTAATTCTAGAATATTTTTATCACTTCAAAAAGAAACCCCATATCCATTAGCAGTTACTCCCCTTGCCTCCCCCCCTCCCCCCGTCCCTGCAACCACCGATTTTTCTGTCTCTGTGGATTTGCCTGTTCTGAACAGTTCATTGTAAAAGGAATACTATAACATGTGGCCTTTTGTGTCTGGGTTCTTTCACTTCTGATGTAGTTTTCAAGGTTTATTCATGTACCATATACTTCAACCCTTTTTACTCATGAATAATATTCCATTAATATCACATGTACTAATCCAGTTATCAGTTGATGGACATTTAAGTTCTTTCCACCTTTTGGCTGTTATGAATAAGCCACAGTGAACATTGTGTACATGTTGCATGGACATGTTTTCTTCTCTTCTGAGTCTAAACCTACAAGTGTAATCACTGAGTCACATGGTTACTCTGTTTAACTTTTTGAGCAACTGCCAGACTGCTTTCCAAAGTAGTGGATGAGAATTCCAGTTTTTCGACATCTTCTCCAACACTTGTTCTTGTCCATCTTTTTGATGCTAGCCCTTCTAGTGGGTGTAATGTGCTTTGTTGTGGTTTAGATTTGCATTTCCCTGATGGCTACTGATGTTGAACATCTTTTCATCAAAACTTTACATGATTTTAGAAGTGGATCTATCTAGGGGCACTTGGGTGGCTCAGTTGGTTGAGCATCTGACTCTCGATCTCTGCTCAGGTCATGATCTCACCAGTGATTCGTGAGTTTGTGAGCCCCCCGTTAGGCTCCACGCTGACAGCACAGAGCCTGCTTGGGATTCTGGCTCCTTCTCTGTGCCCCTCTCCCACTTGTGATTTCTCTCTCTCCCTTTCTGTCTCTCAAAACGAAAATAAACATTTAAAAAAATGGATCTACCTAAATAAATGTGTTTTAAAACTTATTCTAAACTAGGCCTTTTAGTCCTAGTGCCCTCTGATCATTGTCACAACTGTAACCGTCATCTAGGGCAGTTGGGAGGAGCAAGTAAGTCAGTGATGATGCAGGACGAATTGGCTTTTGTGGATTTGCTAAAATGCAGAAAAAAAGATAAGTTCAGATGTTTCTGAGAAATTTCGCCCTTCATCCTGGTGCCTGCCTACGTATAGGCCATCCGTTTCGCCTCTGTGCGTCATTTTCTGTGTGCTCCTGCATTGAGATGGGGCCTTGAAGTGGATTGGGTTTTTTTTTGTTGTTGTTGTGTGTGTGTGTTTTTTTTTAAACTGTGTTCAAGTGGCTTGAGAATTCTTGGCCCCAGCAAGCAGTTTCTGCCTGTTTATCACCCTTGCCCCTCTTCACGAGAGAGGCCATTCACATAATGGGAGGTTTTCAGATAACTCCTATAGTGGTGTCCTTGATGTTTCTGCTCCCACACGTCTCTTTCCCACTCTCCCTGCTTGTTTACTGTAGCATGCCAATTTTCTTTTTCTGCAGTCTCCCAAGATAAGAACTGAGTGTTTTAAAGAACAGGGAAATAGCAGAAATCAAGGAAGAGTGATTTGGAGAGAACTGTCAACAAATGCTACTTTTCACATTTTTTTCCCTTTAAAAGTGTTTAAATACCAAACACTATAAATGCCACTTACTACTGCCATGCTTTTAGCATTAGAGATGCTATTTTGGGCCATGGTTTTAGTTCTGGTTGGGTTCAGTTTGTGATCTGTGTGACATGGTTTTCCCTGAGGTTATGAAGAGGGTTAAATTTCAAAAATTCAAGTTGATTCTGTGGTTCGTGATAAAGTGTTTAGCAATCTAGTGAGGTTAAGGTGGGCGTTGGCCTTCATTTTCTTTCTGGGTGTCCTTTCCAGTTGTACAGGCAGCTCTGTGGTGATAAAGCATGTGCTACAGCTGTTTTAGAAACAGAACCAAAGAAACCACTACAGCATTACATTAAAGCTGGGAATGTAAACAGCAAAGTCAATTTCATTATAGTAACATAATTGACCCAGGCTGCACTAGGTAAAATGGGAATTAAAATTCCGAGTGTGTTGCCGTTGTTTGACATGGATGAGGTGACTTTATTCTTTGTGGGTTTTCATTATCATTAACTCACAGTTCGGTGTTTGTTTTACTTGTCTTGCTCCAAGGCCTGTCCACACTGTCTGGGTAAGCGCAAGTGCATGTCTTCTTCTGTCAACACCGAAATCTTTACAGAACCACCTGAGAGGCGCAAAAACACCAATACCTGGAAGTTTCCGGTGTTGCTGTTTAGCTTTTTTTTTTTTTTTTTTTTTGGCCTTTTTTTTCCAGTGTACCTTTTTAAAATTGTTTGATAAAATGTGAACTTTTTTTTTCCATTGTTTGTTTTATTTAAAATAGTGGAGTCAGCTCTGGGAAGCAGATGCCTGTTTTGTGAGTTGTGACAGGATATTTCATGACGATGAAGGGACAGTGAACAATTGAATGCTGAAAAGCGTTTTTATTTTTTTAAGCAACCATTTGTCAGGTCACTTGCTGTATAAGAACATGAAATCTAATGTAATGAGGCAGAATTCCAGCTTCGATATAGACTAAAAGTTTTCAGCCTCTGCCCTGCTGACATTTTGGGCTTGTTAATTCTCTGTGGTGGGTGGAAGGGGGCTGCCCTATGCATTGTAGGATATTTAACAGCACCTCTCCCACCCCCACAATTCCTCCAGGTGTGACAAGTGTAAATATCTCTAGACATTCCCAAATGTCCGCAAGGTGGGGAGAGGAGGGTGTCATAATTGCTGTTTGAGAACCACTGGCTGTCTGAGAAACCACCTGCATTGCTAACAACTATCATTGGCTCATCCAAAATACCTTTTATGGTAGCTTGACAAACTTTTTGCCTGTGTGTCCTGTGCTGTATAAATTTGCAAGCATTAACCCCCCACCCCCCAAAAAAAGGTTTACTAATTAGTGTAAGGTATGGAGGAGGTGGAAGGTTGGATTTTTCTCACCCTTGCTGTCATGTTGAGAAACATCTCAGTTTCCCCATCGATCTGTGCAGGTTTGGGTCTATGGAAGACCGATGCATGTAGGTTCCCACGGTTCGTAGAGCCTTGGGGTTTTTCTTTTTCTTTTTTTTTTTTTTGAGGTTTTGCTGGCTGTATACCGATGTCAGTATCACTTTTGTTGTAAAATACATTTTTAAAGTAGCATTCGTGTTCCCCCCACGCCCCCCACCCCTTTTGGTGAAGGTGGCAATCACTGGATTGTCTCTGGTAAGACTTGTTGAAAGAAAAGGTCCTTCCAGAGACACATGGGACAGGTGGGCTGCCCTTCTGGAATTAAGTGTTTACGCTCCTGGATGTGGCCCTTCTGTGCATTCCAATACGTGTGTGTGTCTCAGAAATGACACTTTTTATTTGTTAAGCATCTTCTTTTGCAAGAAGCCATTGCTGCCACTGTTCAGACTTGATTCTTTACAAGCTTCCTTGGAAGGGAGCTGGAACAAAAGAGATCCTCCGTTTTCAGACGTAAGGATGGAGGATTGGGGACTGGGGACTAGAGAGTGGGGCTCATAGGCACAAATCTAAGAACACATTTCCATCTGTCACTGCTGTAAAGGCTTCATGGTAAAGGTGGTGGATTTATCTCTAGTAAATGTCCAGTGATGAGGGTGGATTGTCTCAGGATATGTGGCGTTATATGGCCAAAGAGCATCCTCTTACCTGGGAAGAGACATGGGAGATCTTTGTTGGAGAAGGAGATCGCTTCTTCCTTCCTCTTGCTTGGGAACACTGACTGCTTGCGAACGAGACTGGGCTACCGGGTCATAGGAGAAATGCTGTTCTAGGGAATGAAAGGCTTGCCATCCTCATTGTGGCTGTGAGCCCTGTGTAAGCCACTCTCTCCTCTGTGAAATGAGATCATGGTGCCCACCCTTCTTGCCTTTGGTGTGTTCTGAGCCGAGGCCATGTAGTGGTCATGAAGGTATCTAGGAGTGCTGCATGGCAGGGTAAGAAGTAGAGTGTGAGGCCACAGAATCCACGTTTCCGGGGGCCACAGCATCTTCGGTAGTTGTGATCCAGCCTATCACTGCTTAGTACTTTTTCCAGTTTCATAGGATTTTGCTTTAAAAGAGGGAAGAAGCGTGGCTAAGCTAAGGATGGAGGAACTTGGTTGTCTCTAATAATGGACAGTGAGCTTTCTTCAAGAGGAGGGGAGTTTCCCTGGGGCCAATTAGGCTGTTGGATATCCCGGTTGATAGTTATTAGCCTAAATGTTGGGTTTAATCACGTGGGTCTACTTCACAGCTGTGGCGAAGCCCCTTTATTATATAAGCTAGTTTCTCTTTTCAATAATGTATCAGACAAGGCTTTCTAGTTCATCTTTCTAAAAACCAACTTGGGTTTGGCAGAAAAGCTCTACTTCCTTCTCAGGTATCCAAACATTTGCCTCAAGTATGCCTTTGCTGTGACATAAAATCGCACCTCCAGAGAAGTCTTTTGGTGACTCTGTTCTGGATTTTTGGGGGAACGGGGTGTGCAGGGAGGGGTGAAAGGGTGGTGGCCTCCACCCGGTAGTTAAATCCCTTCCCCTCTGCTTGGCTTGGCCTCTCTCATCTTGTAATCCGTGCCGTGCTTAATTACCCCGTTGCACTTGCTTGTGTATGCATCATTGCCTCTCCCCCCCAGAAGCCGGACATAGCTCTTATTCTCAAAGTAATGATAGCAATTGCTAGTAGGGCAGACCTGTTCCTCATCCTTCTCTGAGCACATTTCTTATGGCAGGTGTCTAGTTCCTAATTAAGCACTAATGAGCATGCCTAGTGGACCATGAGCTTGCTGCCAGCCCCTCCAGTTTTACGTCTTGCTATTGCCAAGCTCTTAAAAGGTGACAGAGCAAGAATTAGTGTCTTTGGGATGACAAGAAGGTGATTTTATGCATAAAGAAATTGTTATTATGATCTCAGATGGTGAATGAGGAGTTTATAAATACTTTCCAAGGATACTATCAATGCTGCCTGCTCTGACCTCTTCCCCTTTCCACTTGTCTGCTGTTTAGCACTGTGCTCCCCTTGGAAGGAATGGGAGTTTCAAGAGAAGGTTGACTCTCAAAGATTTTTTAAAAGATGCCAGGAGTGGTTGAAAATGTATTGTAAACTGACTGGAGACACCGATTTCTGGCTTTAAGATGCTGTTTTTTCTCACTCTGGAGGGCAGGAAGCATATTTAGGATTCAATTAAAGACCAGTGGTCTGGGTAGAAATTACTGAAGATCTGGCATGAAGATTTAATATATTCAGTACACGAGAGGGGGTCATAAATAAACGAGTAATTGAGTCCCAGGGAAGTGAGCACAAATCAGAATCTTAAGAATTTTCTAACATTACACCTTAGAAATTGAGCTTTAATCGTTTTTACTATCTCATCAAAAATGAGTTTTACGTTGGACAGCTGAAATGTTGCCAGATTTATGGCTCAGGGCCATTTCTTAGATACTTTTTCATTTACTACAAAATGCTCTTAAATATAATATATGAGAGCAGTGGTACTTTCTAGTGTGAACAGATTTCTAACTTCTAGAATGGGTTAAGGGATAGAAGCAAAGGCATTTGGGAGTGGGGACTTGGGTCACCGTGGATAGAGGCCACACCACAGGGCAGAGTGTGTTCCTTGTCAAGGCCTCTCTGCGTCTCAGTGCTGTCCTCTGTGACACTAAAGGGGTGGGTTTAGGGAAAGGAAGCAATAAACAGAGTCTCATGCTATGGTTTCTTTCCGTTCTCCCAGTATGGCCCCTGGCGCCTCCCTCTGTGTGTGGTGGGACGAGGGCAGCCTTGAGGGTCATTGCTACATGACCCCACTCCCCTCCTGCCTGGTGGGAGAACCGTGGCAGTTCAGGCAACGCCCTGAGCCTCCCTGTTCCTTCTGTGAAAAGGGAATGTCAGTGTTTCCTCCTACTCCTGTGAGGGCTTGTGAAATAAGGACCCAGGAGTACTTGGGAGGGGAGGGGATATGCCTAAAGATATGTTGGTTCTTTCTGCAGCCTTCCGTTAGTTTAAGGTAGTATTTTGGTTGTGTCTCCTCATACTGTTGTGGTAAGTTAGCACAAGAATATTGGGGAAACAGGGTCACCTCATGTCACTAGTCTCTGGTTGGTGACTGGTCCAGAGTAGAGTTACGGTTTGTGGGGTGCACATCTGCGCCTTCTCTACTTTAAACTTTCCTGAAATCGGGAAGAGTCTCACCTTCAGCCCCACAGTGGGTTTCGTCCCTGGAGGCACAGAGAGATGGATCTAACATGGGAGTGCCTACCCACCAGCCCGACTCCCTGCTTGTCATCAGCTATGGCTGTGCGGGGAGGACACCTGCCAGAAGGAGGCAGTGTAGATGGAACTCAGATTCTGTTTGGGGAAGATGGGAGAGGTAACTGTATGGGTAGAAGCTTTTGATGAACTGAAAACACTAATCACATTTTTTCCTTTTCTCCCTTTTGTGGCTTTGTTCTCCTCATGTGTTTGCTGCACCTCCTGTTTTGTTTCCTCCATTCCCCCATGTCATGGGTGCTTTTCCCCTGGATGTTGCCGAACCACTGCCACCTCTCCCCTCAACTTTTCCCCATTTCTGTCTCATCACCTCTTCTTCCTCTTCCACCTCCTCCCCCTTCCTCCTCCCCTTTTCTCACCTCCTCCCCTTCCTCCTCCTCCCCCTTCCTCCTATACTTCCTCTCTCCCCTCCTCCCTTTCCTCCCATCTCTTCCTTCTCTTCCTCCTCCCTCCCTTCCTCCTCCCTTTCTTCTCTCACCTCTTCCCCTTTCTTCTCTTCCTTCCCTTCCTCTCTCACTGCCACCAACAGCAGCAGCAGTTGCAAGCTCAGCATCTTTCTCACGGCCACGGACCCCCAGTGCCCCTAACGCCTCACCCCTCGGGACTTCAGCCTCCTGGCATCCCACCCCTCGGGGGCAGTGCTGGCCTCCTGGCACTGTCTAGTGCTCTGAGTGGGCAGTCTCACTTGGCAATAAAAGATGACAAGAAGCACCATGATGCAGAGCACCACAGAGGTGAGAGGCCGGGCAAGCCAGATTAGGACTTGGTCCTAACACTCATACAGTGCTGCAAAGTTGTGTGCACCGCTAAAGAGAGCCCCACCCCATGCAGAGAGCAAACAATGAGCTAAGAGGAACTGTCTGTCGCAAAGCTTGGCCACTGAAACACAGTCCTCCCTGGAAGTTTTCAGGGTTTAACGTGGGCATCTGTAGATTTCCCGATCTCTTTAGATTGCAGGCATCTTGACATTTTGGCAATTGCCTAGTTAATGCCAGTGGCCTGTACCATATTATGGAAAACTGTTAACTGCTTAATTGGGTAATTTTCAAAGAAAGTAATGTTGTTAAATGGGGCGAAATAAGAAGTTAAATTTGAAAGTGAATGTGTTCAAATGAAAGGTTTGATAATTGCATCTGTTACTACTTAGTTTCATAGGCTTTAATTCTAGTATGCATAAAATATTGGGCAAAATTGCACTTGACTAATTTTTTGAAGAAAAGTAATTTATTCTGTCAAGAAATAAAAAAATAGGCTTTGTGTATGGTTAAACTGTAAATCTTATGTTTACAAAATACTGTAATTTTCAGGAAATCACTGTATTAGGAATGTGCAATGACTTATATAAATAAAAGCCATTTTTAAAACTGTTTGGGGCTTGTGTTCTAATTATTCCCCCCTTTTTTTTATTTCTGTTCTTGCCTCTGTGTCTGAACGGGCATGTCTGTGCGTTTCTTGGTAACCTCGGGAGCAGACAGAGAACCGGGCACAGTAAGTACTCAAGCGCTTGCTGCACATAATACATTTCCCTTCCTGGAATGCACCCCACGCCGCCTTCTGTGAAACACAGGCACACACATATATATTCTCCCTGTCTCTCTCAGCGACCTGGGTTTTTTCCTTTTCTTGTTTTTTTATGTGACTATTTCCCCTCCCCCGCCTTTTGTCTTTTTTTTTTTTTTTTAATAAAACTCTTGTTAGGTGAGAGGGACATGATTTGGAGGCAGAGCTGTCTGCTATGATTACTCACTTGGAAATATGCTTTGATCTGTAGATGCCCCGGACCCACTTTAAAAATACGTTTATCATTGCATTCCAAGTCCAGGTTGCCTGTAGTTTAAAAGAGTATTCATTTTTTTCTTAAATCAGTTTTACAGGCAAGAGGTCATAATCCATATGTGAAATTGGTTAGTAATGTGTTATTTCTACCTAAACCATTCATTATCCTCTACAAATGCATCTTAGTTGCTAGGTTTCCATATCTAGTTTTTCTTCCATAATTGTCCTTGGACGGTGAACTTGAACTTAAATTTATTTTCAACTGAAGAACCGTGTGTCTGAGTAAGCTCTTAAAAACAAGGGAATTCAGTGGATGGAGGCTCTGGGCTTCTAAGTTTCCATTTTTTCACCAGCCTAAATCTTAACCATTTTACATACTGCGCATTCAATCTGTACATGCATTTGCCACTTAGCTGTGGCACAATCTGTGCCTAAAATGAATCTCTCAGATGTTGTGGAGCCAATGGAGTGAGAAATTGGCCCCTTTCAGCTGGGATGACCTATGGTTTTTGCCTCCTTTCCTTTTTCCTTCTGAACATGGCAGTATTTTGGCCATGTTAAATCTAAATTGCAAAATTGGGATACAACTTTTAAGTCATTCTGATCTTTTTTTTTTAATGAGTTTGGGGGAAGATATGTAACTCATTTGGGTTTGGTAAGTTCCCCTTCCCTCTACTGTGTAGAGTAGTGGCTACTTTTGAAATACTCTTGGAGACTGATCTCGGTGTAGTTTATATCTCAGGATGCACTGGGGGCATTGGGTAAGGATGAAAGAATGGGGTAGCTAATTTTAAAATCCTCGTACTGTAAGTTTTCTCTGGAAGATGTTGGGAGGGAAAGAGGGGAGGAGAAATTACAGCCGGGGAATAAATAACCTACTCCCAAAGTATAAACCTAAGTAAACTGACTTTGATGGAAGTGACCTTTATGTTTGTTGCTATTTCAATGTCACTGTAGATTGTCACTGTCATAGTTTTTTGTGCCATGTTCATTTAATAGAGTGTCAAATTAAAAACCCTAAGCCTAGACCAAAGAACAGAGCTGGCAGGAGATGTTGAGAAAGCTCCTGTCCTGTAGTCGGCTGCAGGTTTTAATTTATTGACCTTGTGCTAGGTTTAGAACTATATTTCTAACTTAGCTTTCTGTTCTCAGTACTGGTTTCCTCTAAAAATCACTCTATATTTATTGAGTAGTTATTATATGTAAGGCAACATAGGAAATATAGCTATAGTTAGGGATATGTAGGCACACAAATTACAGGCTTTTTCTCAAAGAACTGAGGAAATGTGACAAAAATTCTACAAGATTGAAGACTAGAAAGTTTCAGCAGGAGTTCTAGATGATTGTGGAAGGGGTACCATGGTATGTATCTCTCTGAGATGCCGTAGCAAGAGTGGCGTTTTCCCTACCGCTGCATGTATATTTCTGAGTGTATCGAATAACCTCCTATTTATATTTTTGGCTGGCAAATGTAAGCAAGAATTTAATTCTTCGGGGAGGTGAGGGTGGGTGGAGGAAGGGTGAGGAGTTGTACCCTCCAAATACAAAACAGTTCTTGAATTTCAGACAGCTGTGGCTTGTTTCTAGGTCCTCATGTTGAATTCACAGTCCGTGGACTGTTAAGTCAAATATGGTGGGTACATGGCATAAACCGGTCTATGCAATAACACAAAATAAATGGTTAGTTAATGTGTTTGCATGTCTCTTTCACAAGTTTCTTAATGATAATTTTAATGGGTATTTTCACAAGTTTCTTAATGATAATTCTAATGGGTATTTTCAGAATAAGTATAGGTACTGTGTTTTCTGCCTAATTACTACAGACATCCCTTGGTGATGATGATATAAAATGGGAAACCGACACTAATTTGTAACCGAAACATTTAATTCAGTCTGTAGAGAGGATTGAAATTGTTCACTTGTCCACATAAGTGGGGTTTTGCTGCAGTTGTATATAATGAAGTAGCTCTTTAAACTTTGTGTAAAATTGAATATGAGAAGCAGTGGATGATGAGACCATGTGTACTATTAGTTGCCTAAAATATTCTTAGTACTTATCTATTTAATAAAGTGGTTTGAATTATGAAGTATTTTACTTGGTAAAAAAAGTCAATTGATCACTGTTTGGTGGCTGTGTTTTTTGTTTTCTGTTTTTTGTTTTTTCCCCAACCAATGAAGTATTAAGGGCAGTTGGTACAGGGCAGTGGTTATCAAACCTTATGGTCTCAGGATCTTTATATCTTAAATTAAAATTATTGATGACCCCAGAGAATTTTTGGTTATGTGGATCATATACTTTGAAAATTAAAATCACTTTTAACAGGTAGAGAGCTACTTAATTTGTGTTACCATAAATAACATGATTAATGAAAAATAACTGTTTTCCAAAGCAAAAAATTATAGTGGGAAGACGAGCTTTGTTTTGCAGGATTGCAGATATCTTCAATGCCTGACTAAAAAGAGGACAGATATATTCTTGTCCGCATCTGCATCCGCTCTGTTGTAAGACATTGTTTTGGTTGCAGTATAAGGAAAAAAATCTGCCCCCGTAGAGATTTGTAATGGTCTCTGGGAACCTCAAGGGGTCCTCGGACCAATCTGAGAACCTTTGTCATAAATAAGGCTAAGGAGTTCTGAGACATTCCACGCTCGAATATAGTCTTATTTTTTCCTGCTGTTCTTTCTGTATTGAACAAATATGATAACTATATGTGTCAAGTGCAGAAGTCAGGGACTTTTGTAGATCCAGAGGGGATGTGAGTATGTATGGATTTTCATCTGTGAGTCTAAAACTGGTTTGTAGATAGTTTGTGTTTATTGTTAGTGACAAAATTATTTCATTTGCTAGTTTCGGTTTTTTGGGTAGAATAACAAATGAGCCCTACTGTGGCCTGTCTGAATGTAAAACCTAGGAAATGAAGGTACTAAGGACAGCAAAAATACGGACACTATTTTTTACATTTCTCCTTTTTGAAAGGGATGAATATTATATGTAGTAACTTTTAAGAGGGTTTATTTTGCTATTTGGCTGTTGTTATTAAATTAAGATTTGACTGCTGTCTTTATGAATGTGCAAAACTTGTTTGTTTTTTTAAACATAAGGCTACTTCTCCAAGTCCTACAGTTGAGCAAAGAAATACGACCTAACAAAAAAGCACTTTATTTCTTATGTAGCAATAAAAACTTGGGATATTTCAATTAATTTAAAGGTGAATTGTGTTCAGTTTTAGATGAAGGTGCTATTTAATAAGTCTGCTTGAAAGACTTGGAGTCAGAGAATTGACAAAGCGTTGTATGCCTTTTGAAAAAATATGACAGAACATGTGTTTATTCTTTTAATAAACATTTATTGAGTACTTACTATGCGCCAGGCACTGTGTGAGGCACTGCATGTACAGTTGACAACATGGGTTTGAACAGTGTGGATTTTTGTTGATAAACACAATATAGTACTTTAAGTATATTTTCTCTTCCTCGTTATTAACATTCTCTTTTCTCTGGCTTACCTTTAAGAATGCAGCGTATGATACATATACAACGTACGTGTTAATCAACTATTATCAGTAAGGCTTCCAGGCAACATTAAGCTATTAGTACTTAAGTTTTTGGGGAGTCAGAAGTTAGGCATGGATTTTTGATTGAGATGGGGGCACCCCAAATCCCCATGTTGTTCATGCATCAGTTGTACCTGCTGTCATTTTGCAATGATGGTTTTAATGTCACAGTCAAATATTTGTTCAGTGAAAAACACTGGAATACCTCACACATGTGATCACTATTTGGAACATTTGGGAAAGGGAGGAGACTCCAGAGCAGAAACAGGGTCTGTGGACTTAGGTGGGGTACACAGGTGGGCTTCAGAAGGTCCTTGAATCCCTCTCAGGTGGTGTCCACATTGTTCCGGGTTGGTGCTCTTTTCCATAATTGTGGGGAGAGATGATAACTTTCATCAAATACTCAAAAGGGGCTCCTGGCCCAGAAAAGCGTAAGCTCTGTGAATCTATTTAGAGGTCATGATGGTACCACACCACCATCTTATTAATAAGATACCAAGCTCAAGGAGACTAGGTGGCTCTAATTATATAGTTAATTAATGGAGGTAGAGATTGAGATTCTGTCTTGCTCAAGGGACTGTTTTGTCACTTTTCCATAACTGACTTCTAGGATTACTGGTTCATCTTTAGAACTTATTTAAAAATAATGGCAGCCATCACTTTATCTCCTGTGAGGTGGTATCTGTGTTTCTTCTGTGGTTGTTAGGCACTTAACTAATTGATTGGCAGAGGTAGGACCAGATCTGAGCAAGGACCACCCATCATTTTTTCTCAAATCACATAGGCACTATAGAGTGCAGGAGGATATAAGACATGAATTTTTCCTTGGAGAATACTTTATTGTTGGGCTTTTTCTGAAATCTTATTTATTTATTTATTTTTGAATATCACTTTAGCTCCAAGTAGCTCTACAGGACCGTGGCAGCATGGAGCCATGGGGTGATAAAAAGAACACTGGTTTTGGCATATAGGCAGATCCCAATGGAATTCCGGCTGCACAGGCAAGGTTTTTCATCCTTTTGAACATTCCCCTAGCCTCATCTATGAATTGGTGATGGAGTCTGCCTCAAGGGTGAGGGGTTTTAGGAACCACAAATGCGAAGTCATCAGATATAAGATACATAGCCTTTAGGAATGTTCCCTCTGACCTCCCTATCTGCAGAGTAGTAGGACAGCAATAAATTGCATTATTAATCATGCTCAATGTAGTTACTCCTAGTTTCTTTTCCTGTTTTAAAATGTGTGCGGCATGGGGCTCCTGGGTGGCTCAGTCGGTTAAGCAGCTGACTTGATTTCAGCTCAAGTCATGATCTCGAGAGATCAAGCCCTGCATTGGGCTCTGTGCTGACAGGGTGGAGCCTGCTTGGGATTCTTTCTCACTCCCCCGCCCCCACCTGTGCCCCTCCTCCACTCACGTGGGCTGGCTCTGTCTCAAAATAAATAAACTTTTAAAAATGTAAAGCTGTTGTGAAGATGCAGGCAGTTACTGATGTTTCACAGTATTGAGCCCATTAGGAACGTGATTAGTCTCATACTATTCAGTTCATCAGAGGAGGGGTTTTCACCTAAATATTTATGAACTTGTGTCCTGTGGTGTATTTCAAGAGATTGCCTGGAAATTAAGGATCAAACTGAAATGAGTCACCTAAAATTTCAATATTTAGGCACCATGGAAAATACTTAAGTTTTCTTAAGCAGTTGTCTGAGCAGATTTCCTTTTTGGCAAAATTTAAAACTATGTGCTTAAAAAATCCTCTGGGAAAACTGCTCATGGAGTCACTGCTGTGGGAAGGGTGAACCCTGAAGATAGAAAAGCTCCAGGGGTTTTTAGGTGGTGGGGAGTGGCCCATCCCTGTACCAGGGGAGGGGTCTGTTTACTGTGGATGCTGTAACTCACTGGGTGGGTATCAGAGCCTGTGTGTAACTGGAGAAATGTTCAGGTTTTATCTCACTGTGCTTACAGTGAAGATGGGGCATCAGACATTTTTACCCTAAAAAACCAAAAAGCAGATGGAGAATATTTCCTCCCTCCCTGAAGTCTGTTTTCAGACTTCAGTTTGTGCTCTGTAATTAGGAGACATAATGCCCGCCATGTAGAGCACGTTTTTAAAATTTTTATTTTCCTTTGGCCTCCATGACTGTTTTTACCATTGCTTCTTAAATGTAGTAAGCAACAAACTCTGTGTGTCCATCTTACAGATGAGAAGAGGTGGACGTAAGTGCCATCAGATATCCAAGTAACTCACAGGCAAGTCCGGACCCAGTGCTTTCTAGTTTCTTGTATTAGAAAGTACCCTGTCTGGGGCTGGAAAAGGAAGGGGAACATTAAATTCAGCTAAGTAAGTAGTTCTACGAAAAGTGTTTTTAAAAATGGTTTGAAATACAGGTTTGATTTTTGCTGTCATTAAGGTCCTGATCGGGGCTTGGGGGGGCGGGGGATGAAGTCATGAGGACATTTAAAAGTTATTTTGAAATAATTATGTTCATTGTGTATGTGTGGTGTGTTTTATTTTGCTTTACCAATGGAGAACGTGGTGGCGAGGCAGACCGGGGACTTAGCAAGAGAGGGCAAGGGTACCTATCACATGCTTTAGTGCCTCTTCCAGACCACAGATTTACTGGGTCTGTATGTCTTCTACCTGGCTGCCTTCCTTTCTGAGAGTTCTCCTGACTGAAGCGCTCATCTGCCTCTGACGGCACTGAGTTCCTAGATCGAGGTGTGAGAACACATGGGTTCTTTCCCACATTTTGCATTCAAACTATATGAAAAATGGATGCATACCCTTCAGATCTGCTTCACCGCCAGGGCTCCTGAGATGTGATCTGGTTGCCAAGTGGACACATTTCCACACATCCTCACTTTCCTACACTTCTCGCTGTTGACAAGTGGGGATCCCGTTAGTTTTAAGGGTTAAAAATGCATTGGTTGAAATGTCAAGCACAATCTGTGAATGACCAATTGGACTGCAGCAAAAAGTACAGCGGCCGGGTGATGGCTTAATTGGCACCAGGTGTAGCTGGAGCAGTCACGCAGATGTGGTGGGGGTGCGTCACTACCTAATTGTTTTAATGTTCACCGAGAAGTTAATTGTCAGTGTAGAGTGTGCTAGCAAATTAGGTTCCCACTGCCTTAGTGTAACTGAGGATAAATGAGGTGTCATGAGTTTCCAATCTGTACCTCTGACACAAACACTTTTCCTGCGGGGAGGAGAAAGTCCCCAAGGGGAATCAGCATGGCAGCTCAAGAAATCCATTTGAATAATGTGCATTATTTTCACATTAGGGAAAGCTGTCTAGCTTTTGCTTTCTCCACGAGTGAGTTTTCCTTTCAGATTTGCTGCTGGTGGCTTCAAGGTTTAGACATGGTTGGCAGGAGAGTTGCTTTGAGGTCTCAGAATCGATGAAGGATACACGAAGCCTCTGTAACAAGTGTTCTGGTAACACTGACAGTGTAACATTCCATTAAACTTGCTTTCTTTCATATTTTCTGGAGTTTACCTTCCAGAATTTCTCCACCTACATGAACAGCCATTATCGTTAAATTGCTGAAGAAAAGTGAAAGTCTTGGAACAAGGGTATAATGACCGGTTTTTATCCGTACTGGAGGATCTGAGTCTCTCTGCCTCAATTTTGAGTGGATATTTAGAGCATGAAATAGAAACGTCATTGTCCAGAATGGTGAGAATAAAGGTCCTACAAAGTCCAAATCTTGATGTTTTCATTTGATTCAACTGAATGAACCATCTCTAGTTCAACAGGCTCTTAACGCTTAACGCTGAAAGTTCTTGAATGAAGATATGGTTTAATAATTGCATCTGGGTGTTTATTTTTGCTTTATGAGAATAATATATTGTCCACTTCTACCCACAAGGTTCAAACACCCTGCCAACTCTAGTTAACTTGCACCCAGAGAACTACAGCAAGGAATAGTGCCGGTATGTGTTTTTATAAAACATGGCTCACCCAGTTGGGATAACGTGGTGTGGGTCTGGCAGCTCGAAGTAGTGTGCCCCACGTGTAATATTAGGTCTGCCCCTTTTTTCTTTTCTTCTCTGAGTAGCTCTTTTACTCTTATGCCTGTTCTTAACCATCACGTCACTGTGAATGGGAGGAGAAACGGCCCTCAGGGAGCATATATTAATCGTAGCGAACAATTCGTCTGTTGTCAGTGAAGGTGCAACACTGAGATTCTATGTTCTCCAGATACTTTAAGAGGGAGAGGTCCCTTGGGGCGCATGTTTCCTCTGTCCTTGCACCTCATCTATTTCATGTGTAGTTTCTACCTACAAATGAAGAGAACCGTGTGCTGGTGGGACTAACAGGTCTTGTGGACTCTCTTTCTTCTGACTCTGGTAGTCAGCATTCCAGGGGGGATCTTCTTTCTCCAGAGACCTGTCAGATATACCTCTCCCTTTATTGATTTACTTGGCTCTCTTCCCATAAGCGTGTGCCACATGTACAGAAAATCATTGTGGTTTTAGAGATTTTTTTTATTTTTAATGTTTTTTTTTTTAAGTTTATTTATTTTGAGAGACAGAGACTGGGGAGAGGGGCAGAGAGAGGGAGAATCCCAAGCAGGCTCCACGTTCACATGGGAGCCCGATGCAGGGCTCAGTCTCACAAACCTTGAGATTTCCACCTGAGCCGAAATCAATAGTTGGACACTTAACCAGGGTGCCTTGGTGTCTCAGTTGGTTAAGTGTCCAACTTGTGGTTTCAGCTCAGGTCATGATCTCACAGTTTGTGAGTTTGAGACAGTTTGTGAGTTTGAGTCCCACATCGGACTCAGGGCTGACAGCTCAGAGTCTGCTTGGGATTCTCTCTCTCTCTCTCTCTCTCTCTCTCTCTCTCTCTCTCTGCCCTTCCCCCGCTTGCTCACACGCTCGCTCTTTCTCTCAAAATAAATAAATAAATAAATAAGTAAATAACAACAAAAAAAGAGTTGGACACATAACGAGCTGAGCCACCCAGGTACCCCACGGTTTTAGGATTTCAGTTTGTTTTGAAGTCATAATGTGTTTTTAGACCTTGATTTGCTCAGATTTGTAATCTCCCCCATGGGCTGTGTAAATCTCCCCAATTTCTAGCTTTTGTGGAAGACACAAATAAGATGATTTTGTTCAGTTAAAACAGAATTTTAAAAACAAAGGGAAACTTCTATGCAGTCTCAAAAATCCCCGACCTAGGGACATTTGTAATAGAAATCTGCCCAGTAGTTATCATTTCTGAAAATTTCTGGCAGATATTTAAATTTTACCAGCTGCAAGGTGAAATAAAACCTTGTTTCTTGGCTAGAATTAGAGGATATCAGTCCGTGTGGTAACACTGGATCTCATGTGGATCAAAAAAAACTCTGATTTGCAATTAAATATTTATTTGGCAGATTTAATGTTTGAAAATGAACTTGATGAATGCCCTTTAGTAGATTAAAGCCTTTCAAAATGACGCTGGGAGAAGTCTGGTGGCAGCTAAGTCAGCACAATGGCTAGTGGCCATGGGTGACATCTTCGTGGTGCTGTGGGTCCCTGGACTACTTTGTTTCCCTCTGCTGAGGCCCGTTTTAGTGTGCATCTGGGATTGTAAATGGCAGGATTCTCGAGTGGAAAGGCAGCAATTTGGGACTGTGTTCGGGTCATTTTAATGTAGAATGTAATTTTTTAAAATATGTTCACAGTTTTTGTGTGGTGGCCTAAAACCAAGTGTGTGGGGTGGGGGACAGAGACAGAGACTGGTTAGGAATGGAGTGGGTGGGGGTGGCAGAGAAGGCATGCATTAGGCATTGTTCTGTCACATTAGAATGTTAAATGGGTAGGGGTGCCTAGGTGGCTCAGTCGGTTAAGCATCTGACTTCAGCTCAGGTCATGATCTAAAAGTTCGTGGGTTCGAGCCCTGCATCGGGCTCTGTGCTGACAGCTCAGAGCCTGGAGCCTGCTTCAGATTCTGTGTCTCCCTCTCTTTCTGACCCTCCTTTGCTTGTCCCCTGTCTCTTTCTGTCTCTCAAAAATAAATGTTAAAAAAAAGTGTTAAATGGTTAAATATTATTGGTTAAAGAGCCAATGTGACTTCTAAGTGATAAGCATGTGGTGGAAAGTATTCAATGTACATAAATTAAATATAAGAATCACTCCTCTGGGAGTGGAGACACTGACTTAATGGGAAGAGCTTTGTGACTTTAGGCAGATTGCCTCCCCTCTCTGGTCAGCATCCAGATTAAAAGGAGGGGGATGAAGAGGATGAACAGTAAGTCTTTTTAAGGTTGCTTTGGCCTCTTCAAAGGTTTGATTCCAATTACCATCTGTGTTTCCAATGCACAAGTTAAAAAAAAACAAAACAGTGAAGCAACCTTAAGTTTCATTCTTTTGGCTTCTTCAGTGTTGATTAAATGTTAATGTTGAATGTGATACTAATCTTATCCAAGTCCAGATCTAACAAATCAAGATAGAATCCTAAATTTTGAAAGATCCAAATGAGATTCAGTCACTACCCAGGTGTAATCTTTTCTGTTATTAAGTGTGTATAAAATGGCTCCCAATGAGTATTAATTACACACCAGCTTCTGTTCCTCAGGGGTGAAGTGAGGAAAGCACAGCACTCAAGGGAGAAAAACAACAACAAAAACCTTATGGTATCATGAGATGTCCACTAATACCTGTGAAGTCACTTTTGAGTTTCTGGGGAGCGCACAAGAGAACCATAAAGATTAGGGTCACCTACGCAGTAGTTTAACCAAAACAGCTGTTGTTGCCGACAGTGAAGTTCATTAGGCTGGAACTGTTTGCTTAAATCAGGAAAAACAATGAAAGCAGTGTCGGGCTGGAAGATGTCGGGGACAGTTACACAAAGGAGACTGAGTTCCTGGGAACAAGGGTAAAAAGGAAGTGGTCTGTTTTCGGTGGGGCTGCAGCATGAACCAGCTACCCCCTGGCTCCTGACTGTGGCTCTCTCCCAGGCCTTTCCAGCCCATAGTCTTTGCCGCCTTGTTTTGAATCCGTTTTACGGCATCAAAGGTACCGTGAGACATTGTGTTTCGTAACTTGTCTGAGTCTGCCATTTTGAATGGAGCCAATTTTCACATAAGTAGGGGTGCTAATTACTAGCCCTGTCCAAGTTTAGAGGAACTTCCAGAGCTTTTCAAAACCTATTCAGATTATAGGCCTCATTGAAGCCCTTCAAGGGGGAATTATAGTAGTAACTTGTAATATGTAGAAGCAGAGGCCTCAAAGCTTGACAGGCTTACAGGTCCAGCCATAGAAATGTTACCGTTTGTAACAAATTGCATTGTTGCTAACAGAAGTGTAGTTTACTTTTATGTTTACAGTACCACTTGATGTCATTAAAAAAAAAAAAAAAGATCGTTAAAAAACTGCCTGTGAATGGCTGAGTGGTTTGGATGCCCAGTGCTGGTCACAGCGGGAAGGCAATGAAGGTGACCCTGTGGGGAGAGACTTAACTTTAGCACTGCCAGCAGACACCAAGCCTGTGCTGCCTTCTTCAGGGCACTGGGGCAGGTGTAAAGTTGAGTGCTCTACGGCACTGCCCTTAATGCATCTGGTCAGTGTCTGGACAAGGAAAAATCGAAAACACAGGCGGGTGCATTTATTTGGGCACTGTTTACACCTGAGCACAAGCTGATCTCCCCTCCATGGCTCAGCTTTTCGGAATACACGTTAGCACTTTCAGGAGTTTTGTTAAGTCTCCTGTGTCCTATCAGGCAGTGGGTCTGGGTCGGAAAGGTTAGTTTTTAGCAGACATTTACTAAGGTAATTAGTTCAGGGATCCAGCCAGCTCACCTTTCAGCCCCACACACTGTGCTAAAGACATTACTTGGAGCTACTCTGTATTGAATTGCCCGGGTCCCTCCCTCTGCTTTTATGAAAGCCTCCTGCATTTGTGTAGCTTGAACGGTCATGAATCAAAGCTCAGCTCACTTCAGTGTCAGCCCCTGCCGTGGGCAAAGAGGCTTTACATTGCCTCCTGGTCCCCAGTTTTGATTTCCTCCTGCGTGTGGTTGAGCTGGGAATGCTCCCATGGTGAGGTCCACAGTTTTCACGAGGAGGCTTTGAGAGCCAGCCACCTGGCTATGATGATCTTGGACTGGTTAGGAGCGGAGACCCCCACCCCCACCCCCCATCCGGGCTTATAAACATTTGTTTCTGGTACATGCCATTGCATTAGGGGTGGTCTAGCTTAAAAGGTTTTCCCCAGCCCCTTCCACTTTAAATTGCGGCAGAGAAAGGTTACATAATTGTCTGTTGGCCCTGGACATCCCCCTGTTAGTCCTCCAACATCTTGCAGAAAATGGGGTTATCTGGGCTTTGTGTAGGAGATTTTTGCACAGCTTCAGTATTGTTCAAGGCAGTAACACATCACTGAACAAATTGCCCCCTTGCATATGCTAATCCTGTACTTAAAAGGACTCATTGTAACTTGTTCTGATGCTTTAGCCTGAGGGGAGATGGGAATTGAAGGGATGGCAGGTCGTGTCATGTGACCCCCAAATACCTAAAATGCCTGTTTTCTTTGGGTCAACAGTTCCTACTCAGCACATGCGAATGAAAGTCTCCTGTGTGGTTGGTGGAAAAGATTAGTCCTTGCTCCTGCTTTTGTGTGGGGGAGCTGGCCTCGCCGTTGAAGATTCACTGGCTGAAATGCCTGCTTTGGATCTTAAATTTCAGTGCTATTGGCAAGGAGCACCAAATCTTATTTTCAACAGCAAATTAAAAGAATTCAAAAGAGGTCCTTCATTGTTGCTGTGGAAAATGTGATTTGCCTTTTAGGAAAGCCACGCTGTTAATCCCACCTGCTCTCTCGGTGTGTCTTTTTTGAGGGGCACACATTGACTAATACAGTCACAGAATACGTCTAATAGAATAAACTCAGGTTCTGCTCGTAGGCCATTTATATTCCTGACCAGGAAATCTCAGTGGGAAAGAATAAAAAACACATCCCCATGTAAACAGCAAGCTTCCATTTCTCTAACTGTAAAAAGAATGGAGGAACATTTTAAGTGAGTAGTGCCTGAAGAATCTACCAGGCTTCCCGATGGTTTGATTGCATAGTCAGGGTCTCCCTTTTAAGTGCTTAAACCTCTATAAATGTTTGCCATCAAAGTCTTCAGCCGAGATGAATTAAATGGAATGAAAGGCTGTGTAGGCATCAACTTTCTAATATAGCTGTCACATCCAGGTTGGGTTTTCATGTGTACAAAGAGACCTGGGAAGGAATCTTTGATTATTATTATTTTTTTGTCTTGCAGAGTAATTCCCTCTTGGTCCCAGACAGTCTAAGGGGCACAGATAAACGCAGAAATGGGCCAGAATTTTCCAATGACATCAAAAAAAGAAAGGTGGATGATAAGGACTCCAGCCACTATGTAAGTAAACAAAGGACTTGAAACAGTATTTGCTTGCTTCTAAGTGAACATACTCTAAGATCTTAGTGATAATCTCATATCCTTTAAATTTCTAATACCATAAAGAGGATAGATTCTTACATTATAAGGTACTGTTCCCCTCTAGAGCTCTAAGTCATGCTCTGCCAGGCTCACTATTACATTTTAAGCTTTTTGCCTAAATTCCTCCTAGGAGGGGATACCAGCATGGTAGGGCTGCCTTTGTGGACTTGAAGCCCGTACATTTGCATAGGGCCCTGCTCTTAAAGGGACCTTGCCCTTGGTTTAATGCTCTGTTCTCAACCATCTTCAAATTCTCAATTTTTGAACAAGGGCCTGCATCTTCATTCTGTCCTGGGCCCTACAAATTCAGTAGCCTGTCCTGCTAAAACAATCAGGGCAAGAATTTCAGTGTCACAGAATACCGTTTGGGATGCTGTTCTGTTGGTGTGTTCAGGCTCATATTTGGTCTTGAGGCAGAGGTCATCCTCTTGAACAGCAAGCAGTTGAGTGATGTAAGTCCATTGGTCCACAGGAAAAAACGCTGGAGACCGGTATCTAAGTCGGGCCCTGCAGATTGAGAACAGAGGCGTGTGGAGGGAGGGCTCTTGACTCAGATCTAGCTGGAACCACATTCACAAGGAGAGCAAACCAGGTCACATGGCAGTTGGCTCGGATCTGAGAGTCATAAACATTGCAGCTGATAGATGACTTGGAGTTTTCTTGTGTGTCCCCAAGTGTGTCTATTTCAAGATGGACACATTCTCGAGAACAGCATGAGAGCAGGATGCTGGATTAGGCCACTTCCTGTTGCTTGTGGAAGAAGTGTCCACTCTGGCTGGCGTGCGGGCTATATGGGGATTTACACGCTAGGCCTCTCTGCCTCCTTCTGGCCGGCTCAAGCCAATAGTCAACAGTGGGTAATATTTCCTGAGCAACCGCTTGTTAGTGCCAGGCACTGTGTGCTTTTACATGGATTGTTTCATTGGACTCAACTCTGTGAATTCAGTGCCATGACCTCCATTTTAGATAAAGAAACTGAGACACAGAGCTTGTAAGCGATTTGCCCAAGGTCAGAGTTAGTGGCAGAACCTGGAGGCAGTCTGACTCCAGAATGCGTGGTCTTCATCACGAAGCTAAGATTCCCAAACTGAGGGTTTAAGAATAGATATTTTGCCAGAGGGCCTTGTATTGCTCCACACTTTCCACCATGATAACATTCTCAGGACATGACATGCAGCAATTTGGAGGTTGCCAGTAACACAATTTTGAGTTCTGCATGAGGCTTGTGTAGATATTTAGTAGCGAGTGATCTAGAATCCATAGCTGTGCATTACTGTTTTTTACCTGCTTATATTAGGTATGTCCAGTTGAATAGGTAGTTGAGGGTGATGTGTTGACATGATGTTGTAGAGTCTGGGGCAAAGTCCTCAGACCTTAGCTCTTTGGTGATCAGTGTGCACTGTACTGTGAGGGAGAAGCATCCAGGCAAAGCTAAGATTGAAATTACAGACTCCTTAAGGACTTACTTCACAGTCATATTATAGTAAATGAGTTGTTTGCTACTTTTTTGCCAGTTTGTACACTATGTGAACCATTTTTATAATTTTTTTTTCTAAAAGGGAAAACCTTTTGGCTTCTGTTTTTTTCACTGCCATCATCTTTTGGGTTCATAACACCTGAAAAATATTTGTGCTTTTCTGAGGTCTTTTACTAAGAGAGAAAGCAAATTTTCTTTAGTATTAATTTTTTTCTTTTATTACATAAAAATATTTCTTTCATGAGACTGTTATTTTGAGTTATCCAGGCTTCCTCATTGGTTATAATTTTATGTTGTTACAGGAAATTGCATGGTACTTTAACAACAATGATTAAAGTAAATCTAGTAACACACTGTTGAAGAAAGTAAATAGGGTCTTCCACATGTAACATTTTAGGTACAGTTAGAAAAAAAACATTTAAGGGGCACGTGGGTGGCTCAGTCAGTTAAACGGCGGACTTCAGCTCAGTTCGTGAGTTCATGACCTGCGTTGGGGTCTGTGCTGACAGCTCAGAGCCTGGATCCTGCTTTGGATTCTGTGTCTCCTTCACTCTCTGCCCCTCCCTAGCTTGTGCTCTCTCTCTTCTCACTCTCTCTCTCTCTCTCTCTCTCTAAAGATAAATAAACATAAAAAAAGAAAATAAAACATTTAAAAGA
The DNA here is from genome assembly GCA_028646485.1 of Cryptoprocta ferox. NCBI lineage: Eukaryota > Metazoa > Chordata > Mammalia > Carnivora > Eupleridae > Cryptoprocta > Cryptoprocta ferox. The sequence goes on from CM053568.1 coordinate 67,587,146, forward strand.
TAAGAATTTAAAGTTGAGGATAACTTTCCAGCTAGACATGGAGGGCCCCAAAGAAAGCCAACCTGGCTAATATTTGCCCTTGTACTTATTAGTACAAATTGTCAACATTTGTGTATTCGGACTTGACAGTGACCTCAGTAAAAGGATTGTTTAGATCATAAATTAGTCACCTACTACTTTTTGAGAACCGGGACACACTGCGACATCATACTTCTTTCATATGGTCATGGTATTAGTCTGTACTAAAGGACACAAAACCTTTTGGCTAAGAAAGTAGACTTTTTCAGTCTGTCCTAAACTTGATGTAGGAGTGATAACATAAACTGAATAGCCTTTCTGAAGCTTTTTCAAACTTAGTGCAACCTTGCAGTTTCCTTGATTAGCAAATTTTATGGCTTTATGAAGAGAGAATAAAGCCCTGTGGCAGGGTGCTAATGCCCTCCAGATTTTCCCATCCTGAGTTCCTTCCATCTCTCCAAAAATATTCCAAGCTGATCGCAACAAGGTTCATTCTTAACGTGTGGTTAGATGTCGGTATGTTATTCCAGTCGAGTAGATAGCTTTGTTTTTAGTTTTTTGCTTTTTTTTTTCTTCACTAATTAGTAACCCAGTGGGAACATGGTTTAAGTTTGTCTTTGTAATTACAAATTATCTATGAACACGAGATTTGTTGGCTGTCTTCAAGAATGATACACACAAAGCACTGACATGAAACTGTGTTCTTAATTTGACATCCAGTGGGAAAGAGTCCTCTTATAAGGACATGGCAGATTTCAGATTATAAGAGAGATTCAGCTGTTACAAAAATTTATGGAGCTCTTCCTATGCACTCAGTGTTTGCAGCTTGCCCTCACCAGTATGATATATAGCAGGTATGCTACGGCATCAATTCTTGCCCGGGGCTTTGCCTAGCCCCAGGTCAGATAAGAAGGGGGGAGGTGGTATTCATGACAAGGGGCTGGCAATCTTGAAGGGAACATGTTCTGGGCCATTTTTTAGTCTGTCTGCTACCAAGAACTGTAGAAATTTAACTGGGCCTCTAACCCTTTAATAACTGGCATTTAAAATTTCTTTTTCTAGGACAGCGATGGTGACAAAAGCGATGACAACTTAGTTGTGGATGTGTCTAATGAGGTAACCATTCATTTTCTCAAACTTTATGTTCAGAGTGACTTTTGAGAAACAGAACGGTGGAGCCCATGGTGTTTTGGTTTCTCACAACTTTACGCATTAAAAACTTAGTGGCTGTTCACGGATGGAGCACTGATGAGAACTTTTGTTTCCTTTTTAAAAAAAATCTGTTTTCCCAATCATTTTGGATTTGTATGTTGGATATCTGGTGCTCCTTTCCTTCCTGTGCCCTCTGGGCAAAGTATTTGTGAGCTTGAGGGGAGGATACGATTGTTCCAAAATGTGTTTTCCTCTGTGCTGTCTTCATGGGTGTGTTTGCAAATACCATCCTGGTAATGCTAACAACATTGCACACCCCCAAGTCCCCCATATCAAAAGGACTTAGGGCGTCCTCCTTTAATTTAGAGAATTGGTGTGGAAATAGAGTCTGTAAAGGGCAAGGTCCATCCGTTGTAAGTGAAATCACAAAAATTTTGCTTATGCTTGTTGAGGACCCTTCTTCTCCGCGAGCAAGCCCTGCCCATTCACCCAGGGAAAACGGGATTGACAAAAACCGTCTGCTGAAGAAAGATGCTTCCAGCAGCCCAGCGTCCACGGCCTCCTCAGGAAGCTCCACTTCTTTGAAATCCAAAGAAATGAGCTTGGTAGGTCATAAAAGCCATCACTTGCCTATTTAGCAGTTTATTTTTCTTTGTGGTTCAGAGGACCTTCAAGTATTTGAAATGTGGGGCTTTTTTTTTTTTTTTTAACTGAGTGAGAATTATGTTTTTAAGTGTTTAAAAGTAAGACTCCTGGGGTGCCTGGGTGGCTCAGTTGGTTAAGCGTCCAACTTCGGCTCAGGTCATGGTCTCACAATTTGTGAGTTCGAGCCTGGCATCGGGCTCTGTGCTGACAGCTCAGAGCCTGGAGCCTCCTTCAGATTCTCTGTCTCCCTCTCTCTCTGTTCCTCCCCTGCTCCCTCTATTTCTCTCTCTCTCTCTCTCTCTCTCTCTCTCTCTCTCTCAAAAATAAATTTAAAAAACATTAAAAAAATAAAATAAAAGTGAGACTCCTTCTGCTCTTTGTCCCACACGGTGTTTCCTTTCCCCCTCTGAGTAGTGTCTTTGGGCCCGTGATTAGAGAGCGTCCATATCCATTGCCCTTTTACTGGGCAACCTCGTAGGTCCTGAGAAATCCTCATTTTCTTCAGCTGTTCATCTTACCTTATTTTAGACTGACCCATTGTTTCGGGGTTTGTTGGAATTGGGTTGGGGTCAGAGTGGGGATGTACTCAAAGGGCCCCGGGCCCAGGGGAAGCCTGGAACTGTTACGGGGAGGCAGGAACCTCGGAGCCTGTTCATGCTTTCAGCCATTCAACAAATACTGTGGAGCGTGTCCTCTCTTAACTCACAGAAACCGAGCCATAACAATTCTGTGTTTGACTCTTACACAGTCTTCCTGGGCATTATCCCATTTCCCCGATGGGGAGGAAAGCCTGAGGAACTTGCCAAGTTTACACAGCCCGTCAGATCCAAGACCAGAGGGAGTTGGGGGTGGGGGTGGGGTCTCTCCTTAGTGCATGCTCTTTGCAACCCCATAGTGCTCTTCTGACCTGGATTTAACAAATGAAAGGTTGAGATGGCAAGGATGAGGCCCTATAACCCTGTTACTGGCTCCTGAAGGCCTCTGGATTGGTGGGTCCACACCAGTTATGTAAGCAAGTGGGTGGCTGTGTGAAACTCCACTCACATCTGTCAAACTGATAGGACTCCCTCTCGGGCTTTTGCCTTTGAGATGCCAGTGTGCTTCTCATCAGATCAGTGGCCCTGCTGCCTCTCACCCTTCGTCTCAATCCCACTGCCACTACATGGCAAGATTAGAAAACAGGGATCCTCCCTCTGACATTCTTGGTGACCGGGCCATTTGGTTCTGAGTGACTGGGAATTTTTCTCTGGGTGGTCATCATTCTAACTTGGCCCAGTTCCAAAGTCCACACGCCTGATGGAAAAATACTTTTTAAAATAAAATCTGCGGAGGAAGAAGTGTGATCATGTTCTGTGTCTCTAGCTAGAGTTTTAATTCTGGCAGGAAGAGGAAAGGTCAACATTTCTCGCTCACAAGTTAATGCTGTCAACATTGTGTGGATTTATGAAAATTGGCTGAGGGAGTAGCTAGAAGGTGCCCAGTGTCCCAGCTGCTGTTGTGATAAATTGTGTAATATGGCTTGGATTAAAAATAATACTCATTTAATTTGTTTAATGATACCAGCATGAAAAAGCCAGCACGCCTGTTCTGAAATCCAGCACACCGACGCCTCGGAGCGACATGCCAACGCCGGGCACCAGCGCCACTCCAGGACTCCGTCCAGGCCTCGGCAAGCCTCCAGCCATGGACCCCCTCGTTAACCAAGCGGGTAGAGCATCGCCTCTTGTTGTGCCTTGTTTTGTTTTCTCCCTTTCTCGGCTTGGGTCGTTGTCTGTGTGCTCCTGACATCATTTCCCCATGAATATGAAATGCACGGACTGCCTGCCCGGCTCCTTCCTATCCCTGAAAAGCCCTGATAAGAAACAGATGTTTGTCCTGAGAGGTCCAGCAGCTGTACGCTGTTTGGTCTCCTGCTGTTTACATTGGGCTTTTTAAAAAAATTTTTATTTCCAAATAACCCAAATCCTAGGGGTTTTGATAAAGTTTCCGATAATTATTCCGCGTGTAAGCTCCTTCCCGAACTGTCACTGTGTGCCTGAGTTCCCTAATTCTGACTGAAACGGCCGGCCCGAGTGTGCTTCTTGCTCACATTACTTGGGTTTTCTGGGCGGGTTTTCTGCCGGTTCATCCCTCAGGAATCACTGGTCTCTCTGGCAGTAGAAATTGGGAGGGTTTCAGTGAGAGTCTAGCCTGCGAATAAATTGGTAATTTTTGACTTTATCTTCTTTAACACTTGGGCCCAGAGGAAAGTAGACCCCAGAATATTCCTCCTGAACCCATGCTTTGGCTTTGTAAACCCAGGGTCAGGTTTTCCTTTGGAAATGGTACCAGGGAATGGAAAAGTTTGAACTGAAGGAGAAATCTTGGATTTCATCCAAACCTGCTTTTGAGATTAAGTCAGGTAAACAGGTAGTGTCTGGGCCTTGGTTTGCCTTCTGTGAACTGGGTACAATACTGCTGCTTCGTTTTAATTCCCTGGTTTCCCAGTGGTGCCAAGCCTACACCAAGGAGGAAGGGCATGAGCAGTGCTTTCCCTGGGGTCTGTTTTTCCCTGGAGATGACTTCAGCCGAGTTGGTGGTGATCAAACCCCCCACCCAAGCTTTCCCGGCTTGTCCTCACCCTTTATGAACGGCGCCAGAAGGGACCCCGGAGCTGACGGTCAGGCTGGACCACAGCGGCCAGCTGAGTCACATCGCGTGTGGCTTGTGCTTCCTTGCAGCGGCCGGCCTGAGGACGCCGCTGGCGGTGCCTGGCCCGTACCCCGCCCCGTTCGGGATGGTGCCCCACGCCGGCATGAACGGCGAGCTGACCAGCCCTGGCGCCGCCTACGCCAGCCTGCACAACATGTCCCCGCAGATGAGCGCGGCCGCCGCCGCTGCCGCCGTGGTGGCCTACGGGCGCTCCCCGATGGTAGGTGTCCCCGCCCAGTGTCCCTGCGCCCGCTGCCCTCAGCATGCTGCTTCATGACGTTAGGGCCCAGCTCTTCTTGGGTCACTGTTTTTGTGAATGAAACAAAGCAGTGTTCAGGAGCTGTTTCAGCGGCTCTGGGGACATCTGGTTTTCTCCCCCCAAGGTAGATTTGCTTTTTCTTTTTTCTTTTTGGAAAGCGATGGAATGACTCAGGTAGCTTACAGAAGCCTTTTCATGCATTTTCTTGATGTTTTTCTTTCATTTTTAATTATTAGGAAAAAATATTTGAGAAGCTGTAACTTTTTCTTTCTGTGCCTCTATTATTCTTTCAACCCAACAGTGTGGCGCAGGTGTAAGCAGTGATCTCGCAGGGCAACAGGGAGAAAACAGGGATGACTGAAGCCTCCAGGCATGTTGTCCATCTTCTTGCCCTGCCTTTTGCCACTATGTAAACCACCTCCATTTTGACCCGGAGGATACAAAACTGCATGCAAAGGGTAAAATCAACTGTAATCCTTGACTGCATCAGGGAAAGGGAATAGATTATAACCCGTAGCGAATAGAAGTCCCTATGTATTCTCTTGACTGGAATATGTCATGTTCATATTTCTCCTCTCCCTTCTTCAGGTAGCTTAAAAAAATTTTTTTTTAGTGTTTATTTATTTTTGAGAGAGACAGAGACAGAGTGTGAATGGGGTGGGGCAGAGAGAGAGAGAGAGACACAGAATCTGAAGCAGGCTCCAGGCTCTGAGCTGTCAACACAGAGCCCGCCCGACATGGGGCTCGAACTCACGAACCGTGAGATCGTGACCTGAGCTGAAGTTGGACACTTAACCAACTGAACCAACCAGGCGCCCCATACCCTCTTCAGATGGCTTTACCTCTGGTAGTTGGGGCGGAGAGTGAAGTATGTGTTTTCTCTTACGTTGCACGAGTAGGAAGGGCTGTGCAGTAGAGGGCAAGATAATTTAAAGCAAAGTGGGCAGCTGAGGGACTAGGGACTAGGTATCTTCATTAGGGCACACAAACTAGGGAATCTATGAGTGTTTAAGCAGTAACTGTGAAACAGGACTATTTTGCCCCCTTGGGACATTTGGTAATATGTGGAGACCCTTTTTATTATCAGAAGTGAGGAATACTTTTGGTTTGTAAGAGTGTAGAATCCAGGGGTGCTGCTAAACATCCTGCCATGCCCAGCACAGCCCCAAACAACTGTCTGGCACAAAACATTGATAGCGCCAAGGTCAAAGAGTCCTGACTCGAGCAACATACTGCTCTCTGCACTTGTTTGGACAAGGCAGGACATCCTAAGTCCACAGGAAGTATTTCCTGTGGGAAGTTGGTTCTCCATGTACAAGCAGACCATGCTCCAGCCCACCTCCCCAAAAAAGAAACGTGGCTTGTCATTTAGAGGTGCGTGTATTACTCTTGCATTATAATTTTTCTTTTGAAAAATGTTAGCACATGTTACCGTTCCTGTTTATGTTGCTTTTGGAGATCTAGAAGTTTCTAGTGGAAAGTCTTTATAGATGTTCACAAAGTGCCTACGCTACATAAACTGAATCTTCAATGCCTTATTTTGTTTCCAGGTTGGGTTTGATCCTCCCCCTCACATGAGAGTACCTACAATCCCTCCCAACCTGGCAGGAATCCCTGGGGGGAAACCGTAAGTACCTCTAACTCCTCAGTTTTGTTTTAAAGGCAATTACTTAGTCATGAGTATTAGCAGACTAGAATTCCAAAGGGAGCACAGGCTTGGACGTTTCCAAGGAGATTTCTAGTGTCTTTTCCTGAGGAGTGTTAACACTTTCTATAAATAGGCACCTTGGAGGTGTCATGCCTCTGTCTTCTCACTATGGGTGATCTCATGCATTTAGTTATTTCTGGGGAGAAGCTGTTGTAGATGGGGACCAGAAGGGAGGCAGGAACCGAGGGTGGTTGGCCCTCCTTGCTTGACCCTTCTTCACAAAGCTGCTCTGCTTTGCATTTGGTCAGAGGGTACCTGCTGGAGTTTTCAACAGGACTGTGTTGTGAGCAGTAAGCTGTCACAAACTCTTGAAATCTCAGAAACTTGAAACGTGTTGTCTTTTTACCCAGCTCAGCACTACCTTTTTGTTATTTTGGTGGAAAGTAGAGTTGTGCAAAGGGTAGTCATGGCATCTGGGCATCTGTTGTTGGAACTACCCGCCCGCCCACTAAAGTTTGGTGCGTGCTTTACTCTGAGAGGTCCAGAACGACAAAACGCAGAGTGGCTTTGGCGGAAAGCAAGAAAGATAGATTAAGGGGCAAAAGAACATTGAGAATTTGAAAAACCCTGATGGTTATTCTTCCAGGGTCACTTACAATCACTTGCTTCCATATGTTAGTAATTAGAAATGCGATTTTGAAGAATTCCGAAAGTTCTTAGTTTTTGTACAAGCAAAATTAAAATACGGGGGTCTGTCTTACATGCCATCACATACTCTGCCTTTCTGTAGGACCTTTTACAATTTTGGTTTTTCCAAATAAGGTTGTGTGTTGTAGGCCTTCAGTTTCTTTTTCTCTCTCTCTCTCTTTTTTTTTTTTTAATGTTTATTTACTTTGAGAGAGAGCAAGCAGGAGTGGGGGAGGGGCAGAGAGAGAGAGGGAGAGAGAATCCCAAGCAGTCTCTGCGCCGTCAGCTCAGAGACCGACATGAGGCTTGAACTCACAAACCATGAGATCATGACCTGAGCTGAAATCAAGAGTCAAACACTTAACTGACTGAGCCCCTCCCGCCCCCCCCGCTGGCACCCCTGGTTTACTTTTCTTTTACTCTCTACCTTTATGTGGTTGCTTTTAGCTTTTATTTATGTATTATTGCATATTACATTATTTTGAGTGGTCCATTCAACCACCTGGTCATCTTTGTGGGATTTTGATTGGAGCCTTTCTTCACATTAACCAGCAGCATGAGGAAAAATGGAATTCCTTACTCCATCAACTGCTTTTTGGAAAAGCAGATTCCCATGGCTCTACGTTACATGCATTGTAATGTCTATTTTTTGGTAATTTGATTCATGACTAAATGAATGTTTTGTCTACAGTAGGAACTGGTAGAAACATTAGGACTTTACAGTGACATCTAGGCCCAGGGAGGAGCAGGATTGGGGGTGGGTGGGTGGGACAGTGTTGCAAATGCTTTCTTACCTGGCAGATCTCTTCTGATTGAATAACCATGTACTGCTGTGTTGTGTATTTCCTTGGAGATGCCCCTCTGCATCCAGCCTCAGATGCCCTAGGGCACTTAATGGGTATTTATCTGTGGTCTCTGGCAGTGTGGCTGTTGTATGCTCTACAAACTGGTGAGTGGATAAAGGGCAAATGAGTAATGTGAATAAGAGGCAATAATAAATACTAACTGATGAATCTTCAGGGGAATAGTACACAAGTAATGCCAAGTTCAACTGACCATTAGAGAAAGCCAGTTTCAAGAGTTGGAGGTGTAGGGTTATGTCTGGCTGCCAAGACCCCACCATGAATGGAATATGTGAGGCAGATGGCAGTGGGTGGGGAGAGGTTGTAAGAGCTGTGAGCTCTCGTGATGGTCTTGGAGGTTGGTGTGCAGAGTACTATTAACTCAGACCTAACTAGCTTCTTACAATTGTGTGTGTGTTCGTAATGCAGTTAGACACCAAGTTTAAACCTTCTGTGAATGATGGTCCCGGTGTCATTTTTTAGAGCCAAAATATTCATGTCCTTGGCTTGTGAGCACCTTGGATTCCTTTGTGTTCACAGCTCCATTATAGGATATGATGTGTTCAGGGACAATGACAGTGGGCGCAGCAACAAAGTGGTGAGAGTCACATTTGAGGGAGAGTCTCTGAATCAGAGTGTCACTGCTCTCCAAAACCGTGAAAATACATTTTTTAGGATTTTCTTTTAAGTTTGAGGGGAGCCGTATTATGTGAGGACCATCGAGTTAGTATCAGAAAGAAAAATGGGACTTCACCATTGTATTTGGGACCTGGGCTATACATCTTACTCCCCTTGTTTTGGTCCATTAATTAGTATGAGAGGACTTCCTGTCCTCATTGTCTAGGAAAGTTGAGGCAGTGCTTCTCAAAGCATCTGTGATGACCAGTTTTTTCCTAACATGACCAAGATCGGTACTCTTGTAACAGATAAATACAGATGAATAGGGGAAGAAAGATAGAAAATATAAGCCCCAGTGTTTTACTCCAAGAGTCAACTGTCATGAACTGACTCTGTCAGGCAACTGGAGAAGCGTTTTCAATACTTACTCTCCATGAGTGAGCTGATGTTGGTGCAGACAGTAGCAAATGTTTGCAGAGTGCACTTTGAGCAGCTTTGGTGTGAGGCACTTAAGAGAAATGGTAAAAAACCATGGCCAGGGTGAAGGTGAACAAGGTGTGGTAAAGGTTTGCAAATGTCACCCTCTGAGAAATACCAATCGAAGTAAGATTTGGTTAGGGCGATGGATGGCTCTTCATGGACATTTGAGCAAGATCTGCTGGGCAGGCTCCAGGAAAGAGAATGTCTTCCCTGCCTAATGTGGAAACATTAAAGGGACAAATACTGTGGTTACATTTGTGAGAGGTGCTATGAAAGCAGAGCGGTGTAAAGAATGACCACAGTTAGGATGGGAAGGGCTTCCTTGGGCTCAGGGAAACACACAGACAGCTGAGGCATGTGCAGGAGGAACAAGCCCCCAGGGCAGAGGTGGCAGAAAATGTGGGCCATTGTCGGTATAGGGGACAGCCTGTGACCTGTTCCTAGCACAGAGAGCTTGAGGGATTCATGTGCAAATGCATGGGTGCCTCTTGGGAGCGATCAGTACAGCCAGAAGAGTTCAGTTGGGGCTGAAGGGACCTTGGAAGTGCCTCCAGTGTAAATGTCTGCCCGTGGTTCCAGTCTCCTATGATGCCTCACCAGGTGGCTATGTGCCTCTGACCGGGCATGTCTAGTGATGGGGACTTGCAGGTGCCTGGAGAAAATAATTTTCCCTGGCTGTGTGAAAATTGCTTCAGCCCTTGAACTGAGATCTGTCTTCTGGGAACCTTGATCCATCAATCCTGCTTCCTTTCTACTCCTTAAGACCACACAGTGTGCCACAAACCCATCATCCCCATGACAGCCCTTCAGATATCTGGAGACCACCGTCTTGCCATGAGGCTTCTCTTCTGGCTGAGTATATCCATTGCTTGAGCCCTATCATGTGGGATGTGATTTCAGGTTCCCATACCATCTGCTCATTAAAATCTAACCGTCACCTCCCTCTTGTCCTCTCTTTCACTGATTTCATTAAGACTTGCTACATAGGCATAGGGGACCCTATTGGAAGCTCACAGCTTAGTGATGGAGAGACTACATTAATCAAATAATCACAAAAATAAATGCATAATTGTAATTGCAAGAAGAGCTATGACCGAAAGGAACACTATCCCATAGAAGCATGTGACAGGCTGATCCTTTCTAGGAGGGTCAAAGAGGAAGTGTTCTGAGCCGTTTTAATTCCATAGATGCTGGACATAAACTTCTAGGCTTAGTAACCAGTATATGCAAAGGCCCTGTGGCTTACTTTTATTTTTTTAAATCAAAGTGGAATAGAGCAAGGTAGGTGACTTATGTTGCCACTGTTCTGTACTTGTTGTTGGTGTCAAAGTGATGTAAGATCTCAGTAGGGTTTCCCAGCCAACCGGGTCACTTTCCCTGTCTCATTTTCCTCACCCCCATACCAGTCTCTCTTAACTTCTCTTTGTTAAAGGCATCTTCCCCATTCTCTCTGACATCCGGCACAAACTTTAGCCTGTAATTCTTCCTTTCTTAAGTCACATTTTACCAGTCTTATTAATTGTTAAAATCCTCACTTATTTCCTACTCGCTTTTGTCAGTAAGATCCTAGGTGAGTGTTCCTCTTTTTATTTTTTTTTAAATGTTTATTTATTTATTTTGAGAGAGAAAGAGAGAGAGTGAGCACAGGTAGGGAAGGGGCAGAGAGAGAGGGAGAGAGTCCTAAGCAGATCCCATGCTCAGCAAAGAGCCGATGCAGGGCTTGATCCCACAACATTGGGATCACGACCTGAGCTGAAACCAAGAGTTGGACATTTAACTGACTGAGCCACCCAGGCACCCCAAGTTTTCCCCTTTTTAAAGTGCTTACCTGATTAAGTCCTTTCTTCCTTCAGAGATCTTCAGGAGTTGCATGTAAACCCAGGATGGGGGGCATTCACGGCCCCTCTGGTACTATTAGCCCCACCTGCTTTTCTAGCCGCACATCATGTGTTCTTTGCATCTTGTGCTTGGACCAAAAGAGAGAACGTGCCATTCCCTGAGAGCCTTTCTTCCTTCTATCTGGAGCAGTGTCCCTTGTCACCAGCCTTCTCTTTTTCTCTGGGAATACTTCCTGTCCTTCAAAGGCCATTTCTGTTGCTGCCTTCTTAGCACGAAGCCTTCACTGATGCCTTGTCAAATGTGAGCCCTCTCCAGGAGCACTTTGTAACATCTTGTGACACGTTGCACACTGTGGCCTTGAGTTACCATCATGTGTGCATGTCCTAGTTCTACCTGCTTCTTCCCTACTAGAATTGAAGCTTCTAGAGTCCCTCTGTCCCTTTGAGCTTAGATACCCAGTAAACACATATTTGGTGCATTGAGTGGGTGGGAGATGATTCCAGGATTGTGTAAGACTCTGTGATTCATCCTTTCCAAAGGAGATTCACATTTTGCGTTTTAGTGTTCAGTACTGCTGGTTTATAAGAGGTAACCCTGACTGTGTTTTCAAACCCTCGAGGCGAGATTTAATTGGTATTATTTGGTCAGCTTGATGTGAACTCACTTTTAGTTTTCGGAAATGTGTTCCCCTGAGCCTTGTGGAGTTCCCCGGTAAGAGAAATTCTGCAGTTTAGTTAGGTCAACATCTCTTTGTTGTGTTCCCCCCTGCACTACCCCCAAGACGTCATTTTGGCCCTGATATACTGGCTTACTCCCCATAAATACTTGGGGGCTGGGCTCTACCTGCCTCGTGTAGTAGCGCCTAGAGGTCAGTAATAACTCAGACTAATAATAGTTTGGCTTAAGATTCCAGCTTAGTTCCAAGTTCCTTCACCCTGTGTTTTAATGCTAGACATGTAATTGAGAAATCTTACACCCACTCGTTTAGTGTTTAAATAAATCTTTAAAGTACCTTTTTGGAGTTGGAGCCCAAAGAGAAAAGAAAATTTTAACTACATATGGGGTAAAATTGCCTCAGGAAAACATGTTTTGCAGTAGTGAATAGAGGCCATCCCGGCTTCTAGCCAAGGAGACATTTCCGTGGTCAGTCCCTGCCTCCCTCCCCACCCCATTTTCCATTCCTGATCTTGCTTCTGGTTCCTCTCTTGACCATGTCTAGATGTCTAGAATCCACAGCTGGCTGTTTAGTGGATTTGAAAATTAATTCAGCCCTCTTTTTACTTGTTGTAATATTTGGGTATTTTTTTATCTATTAAATACTAAAAGTAACATGCCTGTTTTGTGCTTTATTATCACCATTTGGGTTTTGGCTTATTTTATTTTATCTATTTATTTTAAAAGTTTGTTTATTTGGAGAGAGAGAGCACGCAAGCATGCATAAGCAGGGGAGGGGCAGAGAGAGAATTCCAAGTAGCCTCTGCACTGTCAGTGGGGAGGAAGCCTGCCAGGGAGCTCCATCTCATGAACTTCAAGATCATGACCTGAGCCAAAATCAAGAGTTGGACACTTAACCAACTGAGCCACCTGGATGTCCCATTTGGGTTTTGGTTTAATTTCTGTTTTTCCACTCTATGATCCTCTGGGAATGTGTACTTAATTTCTTGAGATTCTATTGAAACGTGAAGCCCTTTCATTCGATGTGTTATGTTTAGCTACTAGACAGTTGGCCTCCCCACACATCTCTCCCTTCTCCCTTCTCACCTCCTCAGAAATGCCTTTCAGTTTATCAGCGAGGAGTGTAGTTTATTTCTTGCTCAGATAGCACTTCTTTGCCCGTAGTAGTTGGTTCCTTTGCTAGACTTTTTAAATTGAGCTTAGAAATGGCTGTATTTTAAACTTTTCTTTATCTTATCTTTCATACAGGAGTCTCTCGGTTTGAATTTTTGCCCTGCATGGGAGCCTTGTTGCTGCCCCAACGCATTTACACATTTTGAAATGCTTAGTTGGCGGAGGAAGTAGGACCTAGAATTCAGAATCATGAATGCTAACTTTGCTAGTTTATCAACTAGCCAGTCTCCTGTTTTCTCTGTCTAGTAATTTTCCTTATCATGTCCATTATAAGAAGTTCACATTTGCCTTTTCAAGAAATGAGAATGTTAAAGTCAATAAGGAAACAGACAAAAAAAAAGTCTCCCATCTTAATGTTTTATGTTCTCACTTTGTAATTTAATTGTTAGCAAAGCCCTCCATTCATGTAGAAATGTTATCTTTCAAATAGGGTACGAATTGTGCCCTGATCTGCATATTTGCTATTTGGGAGGAGGGCAAGATGCCAAACTGGAAAAATTCTGCATTTTATAGATGTTACGGGTTAGATATGCAGACCCTGAGAAATGTTAAAGGTAAACTTTGTCATATTGGCAGTGAAGGAGATTTTAACCTAAATAGATGAATTATATTCCCAAGGACCTATTTTCTTTCCCTGAAATCTTAGAATAACATGGCTCTGATTTCCTTATGACCTCACATCACAATCCCCTAGTCACCACCTTCATTATACTCATTCTTGAGGCTAAGCGTGCCCTCCACCATCATAAATTACATTATTCTCATCTACCTCGGAATGACCCAGGTGCTCCAGTGCTCAAAGCCTCCGGTGCCAGGCCTCTATGGTGAAATTGCACTGATGACATTGACATGAAGGTCTCTTTTGTGTAAGTTACGTGTCTCTATCCTGATGGGCATGTGTTCTCCCTCTTCAGGGGAAAATGTCCAAGGTAGTGCCAATGCGAAGCTAGGTTGAAGATTAAAAGCTCTATTTTTGTGGCAGGCCTGCTCTGGGTGCCTGGACTTGAATCTTGGCTTTTCCACTTACTTTTTATTTATTGATTTTTAGAGAGAGAGAGAGAGAGAGAGAGAGCGTGTGAACAAGCGGAGGAGGGGCAGAGAGAGAGAGAGAGAGGGAGGGAGGGAGAGAATCCCAAGCAGGCCCCACTCTGTCAGCAGAGAGCCCGACTCGGGGTTTGACCCCATGAACTGTGAAATCATGACCTGAGCCAAAACCATGAGTTGGACGCTCAACCAACTGAGCCACCCAGGCGCCCTTACTTTAGGGTATGCTTTTCAGTGACCTGACACAGGATCTCTCTTTTTTGCCTGTGACCTATGGCAGCTTGTGCCGCGCCTTGCTTTGGAAGAAAGGGTCCTGCATCCACTGGGCTCTGCTGACTTGGGGAAGGGCCATGGATTTCACTCCATTACTATAGTTGCTTTCATTGTTCTTTGTTTTGGTCCAAATCAGCTCTCTAGGGACCACTTTTCCCCTCCCTGGAAGTGTTGATACTGTCTCTCAGTGACATTTGGTACAGCCACTGGGAAATCCTGGGGGAAGGTTGGCTGACGTAACCCGAGTGGTTACAGGACCCTCCACTTTTTTTTGTAGCTTCCTCTCCTTGCCATAGTGACCTCTTGTGCCTCAGTTTAATAAGTGATTAAGGTAGTGATAAATGACCTGGGGTGTTGAGATTCATGTACCGAGTGCCAGCTGTATGCTTACTGGTGAAGTCCGCCCACCTGTCCCTCAAGAACTCTGGAGTGAGAAAAACGAAGAATGAGAAGAGTCAACACATGCAGTGGTCCAGAGTCTGATATGTGCCACAGTCGAGATTTATAGGAAGAGCTAGGACCCTGGAAAAGAACCCTCCTGCCTGGGGAGGTTGCGGCCGACTGAGGAGGAGAGAGAGGGAGTGACGTGCACTGAGGAGGGAGGCCGTGCTATTCTAGGCAGGAGGGAACAGTTTGTGCACAACTCAGAGATGTGATGGCATACGATATTTTAGGGGACTGGCCCATCGTTCCATGTGGCAGGGAATTTAGGATACAGGATGGTCACATGGCCCAGTGACACTAAACTGTGAAGGGCCTGGTGAGCCCTGAAGGGCACGTGAAGTTTTTTGACATGATTAGATTTTTGATACCTGTTAATACAGCAAGAGAGTCCCCACTGAGAGCGCCAGGTCCACAGGCAGCAAGGTCTTGGCCACAGCCATTATCTCCGGGGTCCATGGTTCTCCATCACTGTTTACCGGATCTGCTGCTGGCATTCCTATTTCCAGCAAACCAACAACTCTGTAAACACCTGTTTTCCTTTGGCTTCAGAACACAGCATAGTTTTATTAGCAGGAGTCCGTCTGCTAGGAACAAACAACCTGCTTCTCCAAAGCGCAGTCTTAGGTTTTCCAGCCTGCCACTCCCTGCAAGGATTCCCAGTGGGGATTCTTGAGTTTGAGTTCCCGCACCTCTGCTGTGTGCCCAATATAGGAAGAGTTCTCGGCTTTGGAAGAGTGTGATTTCATTCTGCTTTTACATCTGTGCTGTCCAGGGGGCTTTATTCTTTTCAGTTCTCCCAACTAGACCACAAGATTAGATTCTGATCAGCAGGTGTTTGTTCAAAAAGCTGGGTCGGGGGGGCGGTGCTCAGTTCTTTGAGGCTTTCTTGGGTGCAGGTGGGTGGCCCCAGCAGTGTGGCCCCTAATGAAGGTGCTGGGGACTTACTCTTTCCATCTCACAGTTTGCCACAGTCTTAGCTAAACATCCTCCTCTCCTCTTTGCCAAATACTGTCTCCCCAGTCTTGCCCTTGGGGATTACCGATTTTCTTTGCGTTGTCACTGCTGTGTGCTTTCCTGACTCCCACCCCGCACCTTCCGCCTTTTCTGCATTTCTGGCCCTTACACTTGTCCACTGGTTGGTAAAAGAGCCCTTGACGGATCATGCCCTCATTTTCATCTTTTTAAGTCATGGGTGTTTAATACCTATGCTCCTATTTTCTGAAGGCCCCTGCAGGCGTGGAGTGTGGCGTTCAATGTTTTATGGTTTTGTAGCTCCTTTCATCCTTACAACAAAGCTTGCAGCCCTTCTGTTTTGTTAATTATTTCTATCTTGTGGATCAGGAATGGACATATTATAGGCTGCAGGTAGTTAGGACAGTAAGGACGACCACAGTTAGTGAGGTCAGCGAGCCAGGCAATTCTCATACGTTTAACACTAGAGTCAGGGCTCTTGACGTGGCTGTGGACCTTGTCTACTTGATCATGGGTCAGGAGCCCTCTTGACTTTTTCTTGAATAAACAAATAAATTTCCCCTTTTAAAATTGAAATGTATACATAAGGGTTCCTGAGTGGCTTAGTTGGTTAAGCATCCAACTCATGGTTTTGACTCAGGTCATAATCTCATGATTCATGGGTTCGAGGCCTGAGTTGGGCTCTGCGCTGACAGCATGGAGCCTGCTTGGGATTTTCTCTCTCTCCCTCTCTCTCATCTCCTCCCCTGCTTATGATTTCTCTCAAAATAAACACATAAACTTTAAAAAAAATGCTAAAAAATATTAAAATTGAGATATACATATAGAAAAGTGCATGCATCTTTCATGTATAGCTCAGTGACTTTTCAGCAGGGTCACTGACGAAGCCCCTCTTGCATCCCTGGCAGTAGCTGTGGGGAATCACCACTCTGGCTTAATATCACAGATGGATTCTGCCTGTATTTGAAATTCTATAAATCTAGTCATTCCATATACATTCCTTGGTGGCTGGCCTCTTTCTGAATTCAGGCTTGCGAGATATTTATAAATCCTTACTCTCTGTGTATAAATTCCCCTTCCTGGTTGATTTTACTTTTCCTCGTTCTTCAACAAGTAGGGAATCTAAGTTTCCTTCTGGGAAGACTTGAACGTTGCAGTAATATGCCATCAATGTGGCCTTTTCTCAACGAGATTCTGGTTCTCCCTGTAGGTGAATAATTCCAGACTCTCATTTGCTTCCCTCATTTTCCCTTCCAGTTGATCCCTCTTTGAGACCCATCAGCCCTTTGCATCGGTCTGGTTTGTTCATTTGATTAGGCTCTCCAGCACAGCGGGCAGCGCCAGCTTCCTTCGAGGCCCCCTGTGACTGATGTATTAACATCCATATGGGTTTCCTCTGGGACCGAGCAGTGTTTACAGCTTCTGGCAGCAGTTCACTACCCTGTGAATCAATTTTAAATTGCCTCAGGATGATGATCACAGACCACCTGTGTGGTTTAAAGAAGGGGACACCTGGGAGAGAGGTGGGTATCTTCCAAAAATGAGTGTATAGCTCTCTGTCTGCACTTTGTGCATCTGTTTTAATCTGGAACATTTAACTCTATAATAATTGGGCTTCCAGTTGAAACAAGGTAAAATTTTCTTCCCCTAAAAATCCAGGATTGCTATGAGGGTGCCTAATGGAAAGTTTGCCCACCTGGAGACGCCCCCCTGGGTTTATGGCAGACAGAGAAACTAACCCTCACATGGTGCCAGTATTCTCTTAGCACAGAGAGTTTTAAGAGGCAAGTTCTCTCCCCACGTCAACCATTGTTCTGACCAAATATGTTCAGTTCGATTGTCTTATGAAAACGCTCTGGTCATTTCTCCAAGCTTCACCAGGCTGTTTGTGATTTTCAGAGTCAACTCATGGTACCTGATATCTGGGTCACATAACTTAACTCCTGGACCTTGCAGAATTCTTCCAGAACATGAAGAGAGTTAATCTCCAGTTCTTGTGGTCCCATCTTCAGGGGAATACATTGAATGTTATTTGATTCCAACCCCAGATATCTTGTAATAAGTAGCATAGGTTTCATTAACTACGATGTGCTTATATTAGAATTAGAATATGATGTGGGCTTGATATGTTACTAAGGACACCAAAGGATACTCTTGGGTAAAAAACAGGGGATTTAGTGGTGTGGTGATGAAAGGGCTTGGAACTGTAGTTGTTTTGTAGACATATTTAGTTTTCAGGACGTTCTGTAGGGTTCCCATTATGTTTGCTCAGTTACTCAAACTAAGAGTAATGTTAAGGATTTGGTCCAGTTAGCCATTTAAGATTAGTTATTGGAACCAGTTTGTCAGGAAATAACAGATACCTAAATTGTGTTGTTTGGTTTGGGGTAGGGGTAGTTCTTTTATAAACCTTCCATGTATTTCATATTTTGCTTTCATAAGGAGAAAATAATAGCCTAATTTTCTTCTCAAGCTTAGGGAAGTATGCGGGTTTTATGTGCAGGCAGGTTGGAAACCCAGTTACGTTGTATCAGCTTTCAATTTTGTGCGTGCTAAGTTATTTTTACTAAATTTGAGTGAACGTTAAAAGGAAAATTCGAGTTCTGTGTTAAACTCACGGTCTTTAGATCTGTAAAGGGAATGTAAGGTGCCAATGACAAGTTCCAGAAAGGAACCCAGACTTATCCCAGAGGGTTATGGAAACTCTACATTCTTCATTTATTATATATGCAGACCTATAGAAAAGGCTTAATGTTGAACTTCTAGAATGCCTAGTGATGTTTCAGATAAGAAAGTGAATGTAGCGGTCTCTTCAAAAGTGTCATGTGCATAATTCCATTCACTTGAATGCTGGGGGTGGATATTAGCACCTCTGTATCTTCCACCTTTTTTTTTATGTTTATTTTTATTTTTGAGAGAGAGAGAGAGAGAGAGTGCAAGAGGGGTAGGACAGAGACAGAGAGGGAGACATACAATCTGAAGCAGGCTCCAGGCTCTGAACCATCAGCACAGAGCCTGACGCGGGGCTTGAACCCACGAACCGTGAGATCATGACCTGAGCTGAAGTCAGACACTTAACTGACTGAGCCACCCATGGGCGCCTGTGTCTTCCACCTTCTAAAGTGTCTTTTCTTTGTGCATGTTTTATATCTGTAATATATTTGTGCTTGGAGTTTAAATCATTAGATCACAAAGCATAAAATGTGCCTTAAGATTTTGAGGTGGAAACAAGTAGGTACTAGGGCTAGGTTTGTTCGTATTTAACAGGAAAGGAAAACAATAGCTTAAGCAACGTGAAAGTTGATTTCTCTCTCCCATAACCGATCCTGGCTGTCAGCAGCACAGAGCAGACCTCACAGCCCCACAGCGTCACCAGAGCCTCTGCATCCTATCTTTGTGTTCTACTTCCTTCAGCAACTGATTTCCATCTTCAGAGTCACATTGTGGCCCAAAAGGGCTGACGGAGCTCCAGTCACCTTGCTCATAGTTGAGGCAGTGGAAGGAGGAAGAAAAGAGGATAGGAATCTGGATCTTGCCCCACTTTTAAAATTCTTTTTCTTTTAATTAATCACCTTTGTTTTTTAAAGCAGTTTTAGGTTCATAAGCAAAATTGAGCCAAAAGTACATAGAGCTTCAGGATCCCTAGGGTCCTTCTCTTTGAATTATGAACCGTGTGCCCCCCAACAGTGCTTGTAGAGCCATACATTTCACTATTGAGAACGTGGGCCTACCTGGCGAAAGGGAAGCTGGGGAGGGTAGCAAAGAGTAGCTTTGCTGCCTTAGATAAAACTGGGGTTCGTGGCCAAGGTAGACAGGAAGATCGTTGAGGAAAACTTGAAATCTGTCATAAAGTTGGGGCGCCTGGGTGGCTCAGTTGGTTAGGCGACCAACTTCAGCTCAGGTCATGATCTCGTGGTTTGTGAGTTCCAGCCCTGTGTCGCACTCTGTGCTGATAGCTCAGAGCCTGGAGCCTGCTTCAGATTCTGTGTCTCCCTCTTTCTCTCTGCCCCTCTCCCCCCAAAATAAAAATAAACATTAAAACAAATTTAAAAAAAGAAATCTGTCATAAAGCCATTTGATGGAAGAGAATCTTTTACTAGGGCACCTGGGTGGCTCAGTCAGTTGAGCATCTGACTTCGGCTCAGGTCATGACCTCATGATTCATGGGTTCGAGCCCCATGTTGGGCTTCCTGCTGTCAGTGCAGAGCCTGCTTCAGATCCTCTGTCCCCCCTCTCTCTGCCCCTCCCTTGCTCATGCTCTCTCTCTCTCTCTCAAAATTAAATAAACACTAAAAAAAAAAGAGAATCTTTATTATTTTTTCTTGATTATGCAAAAGAGAGTAACTTCAAGCCTGAAACTGGTACGTTTAGAAAACTGTTTTCATTTGTTAGTGTTGAAATATACTCTTTATTGTGTGAAATTATTATGAGTTCTTGAGGGCTTCATCTGAAGCATAAAAAATAATCATTTAAAATTATGGTAAGAAATCATACAATTATACAGGGTATGTTGGGAAGGAGGCATTTTATGTTAATTAGGAAACATAGCGTCGTATATGGGATTTGAAAGGATAGTTTCTGGAATGGTTAGGCACAATTGAGAAATCTTTAAATATTTAAAAAATACGGTTCAATATACGTTTCTTTTGGTACGCCCCAGACTTCTGCTATTATGTATTTTAAATTTGTTCCTTCAGTAAATACTTCAGCTTCTGTTGATTTCAGAAGAGAATCGTGAGGAGAATCGTTCCTTTCTTTGTCTTCCTCACAAAGGCTGCCGAGGTGACGACTAACTGCTTTATGATCAGTGTTTTCTCTGTCTCCTCTTCTGTCTCTCCCTCTAACCGACCCGTTCCCCAAAAGAGCATACTCCTTCCACGTCACTGCGGACGGTCAGATGCAGCCCGTCCCTTTCCCCCCCGACGCCCTCATCGGACCCGGCATCCCCCGCCACGCGCGCCAGATCAACACCCTGAACCACGGAGAGGTGGTGTGCGCGGTGACCATCAGCAACCCCACGAGACACGTGTACACGGGCGGGAAGGGCTGCGTCAAGGTCTGGGACATCAGCCACCCCGGCAACAAGAGCCCCGTCTCTCAGCTCGACTGTCTGGTGAGTGAACAGGAACTGGTGCACTCGGGTAATGTCTCCCTGGAGACTCAATAAGGAAATAGCTGTTTGGGCCTGGGTTTTATCCCCATTATGAGGAAATGGAAGCCCTTTCTGTTTCCTGCCTTAGCTATTTAGCCCCCGCCTGAAATGTGAAGGTTTCATTTCATTTGTTGCTGTTTCAGCGGTTAAATCCCAGAGTTGATGGATTTCTTTCACAAAATATTTTACAGTAGTTTACAGAAGCTGTCCTTGTTTGAACGTGGACTCAGAAGGGGGCACAGCTAGGCCTGGACTCTGAGCCCTGCGGTCCACTCAACTTGTGATTTCCCTACAGCCTTCGCATAAATATTAAATAGTAAACATTCGACAACGTGGCATAAAAACCGTTCTGAACAGGGCCTGTGTTTTCAGGGAGACCTGGGAGGGCTGGCTGGGTTTTATTACCTTAACTTCAGGAAAGGTTAATAGATCACGCTGCAAGGAGACAGGGTGGCCGTCCGCAAAACCGGAAGGGTGAGAACGCTTTCCCAAGGCACCCTAAGCCACCTTCTCCCAGAGTAGGAGAATACCATTTTGCATTTTTCAAGATCCGTACACCATGTTGGGACATGTTCCCTCCGCTGAACTGTAATCCCGGAATTTCCACACCATGTACCATTGGCCTTAAGCAGACTAAAGGCCACCTTGCCCCTGTTGTGACTGCCTCCGCTTTGCCGTGGCAGGTAGAACAGTTTACCCACTGCCCACCTAGCGACTGGTGAGGATTCCGGAGACAGAGCGTTCAGAAAGAAGAAGAGCAGTGTTTTTGAGATGCAAAATCCTTTTTTGGAGTAGTTCTTGATTTATTTTATTTTTAATTTTATTTTTTAATGTTTATTTATTTTTGAGAGAGAGACAGAGTGCAAGCGGGGAAGGGGCAGAGAGAGAAGCAGAATCTGAAGCAGGCTCCTCCAGGCTCTGAGCTGTCAGCACAGAGCCCGACATGGGGCTTGAGAGAGAGCAAGCACAAGTGGGGGAGGGGCAGAGAGAGAAGGAGACAGAGGATCTAAAGCCAGGACTGCAAGCCCCATGTGGGGCTCGAACTGATGAACTATGAGATCATGACCTGAGCCGAGGTCAGGCGCTCGCGCTCAACGGACTAAGCCACCCAGGCGCCCTGAATCAAATGACTTTAAAAAATTTCTGTTAATGAAATTGAAACATGCTAAAACATAGCCCAACGTTCTAAAATAGTAGGAGTACTTTGTAACATTCATCACCTCTTTTGAAATTTATGTGCTTAAAGTTTTTCTAATCTTTGAATAATAGGCCATGGTCAAAGCATAGTGAAAGCTTCAGCCGGGTCTATTTGGGTTGAAGGATAGCAATTACTTCTTTCAGGGAGGGGAGGGTCATTTTAGGTCTCATCTTACTTTTTTAATGTGTGTGGTTTTCAGTTGGAAGATGCCGTCTTTTATCAATTTCTTTGGATAGGCTTAAATGTGGAAGCAGCTATGTTATCGCTTGAGAAAGCAGCTGTTAAATTCTTAATAAGGATCCACGTGACTAGTGAAGACAGTGCAAGCCTTAGGTAGAAATTTAAGAATAACGAAAACCAAAACATAGGCAGCGGGTCTACAGTTTGCAAATAGTAAATAATGGAGGGTGGTGAGGTCAGAGCTGTATAAGCTAGCTTTGAAAAGTGGTTTCTTCATAGAGAGGTACATGTACACCTACCTTTCATCCCCTGATCATTTCACTTCTTTGTACTCAGCAGGAAACTGGACGTCAGGACCCATTCCATCCAAATGCACGTGCCTGAGCAAGCCCAGGAGTTTGTTTTATTTACCATTTCAAAGGGGACAGTTACAATTGGATCCCAATTTTCGAAACAGAACTCTTGCTTTATTAAATAGTGTCCATGATATACTATTTTTCAAGTCAAAAACCAAGATAACAGTTAGGGAACATGGTATTTTTAGTGCTGGCTAATGCATCATAGCAATTGAATTATGTGTATTTCACAGAACAGAGATAACTACATCCGTTCCTGCAAATTGCTCCCTGACGGTTGCACCCTCATTGTGGGAGGGGAAGCCAGCACTCTTTCCATCTGGGACCTGGCGGCTCCGACCCCGCGCATCAAGGCGGAGCTGACGTCCTCGGCCCCTGCATGCTACGCCCTGGCCATCAGCCCCGACTCCAAGGTCTGCTTCTCGTGCTGCAGCGACGGCAACATCGCGGTCTGGGACCTGCACAACCAGACGCTGGTGAGGTGAGCAGACGTAGTTTTCTAGGGGGGGGTTCCCTCCTTGGGTACCTGGGCCTGAAGGCCTCTTGTCCCCTGTGTTTCTTGGGCTGCACCCAGGCTCTCAGCCCACGTTCAGAGCCCCTTGTGTGCCAGGTACTGGGAGTGTGAAGACTGAACTGTGGCACTGCCCTCTGGGGGGCTCACAGTCTGGCTGTTGTGCTCGGTGTCCCCCACCGTTTATATTTACCCCCCTAACATCCCCAGTCTTCAGCCACTTAGAAATGCCAGACTTGTCCAGAAAGTATTCCTGACTTTGGCCGGGAGCAGCATGCACACCATGGATTACCTGGCAGTACCAAGGGTTTTTGGCTTTGGCTACACCTTTGTTTGTGCAAACAGGAGCCAAGTGATAAAGGAGAACAGAAAATCAACAAAAGGACATTTGAAGAGGAGATTCCGTGAACTTTACTCACAAAACGATTTTATTTATTTCTATTTATTTTTTTCTAAATGTTTGTTCATTTTTGAGACAGAGAGCATGAGCAGGGGAGGGGTAGAGAGAGCGGGAGACAGGATCCAAAGTGGGGCTCTGCGCTGACAGCAAACAGCCCGTCGCAGGGCTCGAATCCACTAACTGCGAGGTCGTGACCTGAGCCAAAGTCGGACGCTTAACCAACTGAGCCATCCAGGCGCCTCCACAGAAATAATTTTAAAGTATACATGTTTCTTTCTCAGTAACTAAATCAGCCCTTTCCGGGGGTCATCCCACCCGGGAATGGGCCCGGCTTCCTGGAATCTATTCTCTTCACTGTGGGGACAGCTGCAGTCCTGCCACCTCTGTGTCTCTCCTCGGCTCTGGCCACCTCATTCCCTCTGCCGAAGTCAGAGTCCACACAAGGGATGTTACAACAAAGTCTTTCTAAAGGGAAGCGCTAGTTAAACATCCCAGGGAAAACTGTCGTATCTTTTGCTTTTTTGTTTTCTATTTCATCTTCGCTTGGAACCGCTCTTTGTTTATGGTGTGATTTTAGGCTTGTGGATTCTTTAGCAGGGCTCTTCTAATGCTTTGGGCCGTGTGCCAGAGCGAAGGGAGAGACTTTAGGAGTCATTATAGCAGCTTCAAACCTCCTCTGTAGAAATCCAATGTCAACCGAGCCAGGCTCTGTCCCTGCGTACAGGTGACACTGTGGTGGTTATTTTTCCCTTGTCGTGCACTGGGCACCTCAGAATGAGCAAAATTGACAAACGTAATTGGAGCTGACAGCCCCTTCAAACTTTTAGCCTAGTAAGTGTTTGTTGTTTTTTCTTTTCTTCCTCTTTTTTTTTTTTAAAGTTTATTTATGTTAGAGAGAGAGAGAGAGAGAGAGAGAGGAAGCAGGGGAGGGGCAGAGAGAGAGGGAGAGAAAGAATCCCAAACAGGCTCCACACTGCCAGCACGGAGCCTGATGCAGGGCTCGAACCCACAAACCATGAGATCATGACCTGAGCCAAATCTGAGAGTCGATGCTTAATGGACTGAGCCACGCCCCACTTCCTCTTCTTTGTTTTAAAAAAAATCTTAATAAGTAGCACTTTCAAAGTTTTAATTCTAAGTGCTTTTCAAATATTAATCCATTTAGTCCCCATAATGTCTGCATTGCAATTATCCTAATTTTATAGATGAGGAGCCCGAGGTACAGGGACGTTAGAAGTCAGCTTGCCCGCTCACACAGTCGGGCATGGGGGAGATGTTAAGGGGGACAGGCAGGCCGCTCTCCTGTCTGTGCCCTGAACCCCTGCTCTGTGCCGGCTCCCGGGAGTAAGCACCTGCTGGATATAATGGGGTAGTGCTTTACAAACACCTTGCTTCCTGTGGGCTGGCCCCATGCGGCCAGCGGCTACTCTGTGTGAGAGGGTAGCATAGTCTGCTGAGCATCTCAGTATTTACCTAGACCCAGCATGGTCTGGACGGTGCTGGCCTCTGCCTTCTAGGAGCCTGAGGTAGTGCTGCGGTGTGTGGACAGGAGGATGGAGGAGCCACCCGCCAAGCACCTGCAGTCAGAAGAGAACGGCATTTGTAGTCAAGGCGTAAAAGTCTTTCATGACTTCTAGAGAATGCAGAGGGAGATCACTGGGTTTCCAGAGCAATTTGATGGAAAGAAGAGCAGAACTTATGAGAGCTGAATCTGGGACTGGCAGTCAGCCTGGGTGACCTGCTGGGGAGGCTTGGAGGCAAGCTGGGGCAGTTGGGGGACATGGGCATGGGACAGGGGTGGGGGCAGAGGACTAATATAGACATTCAGAATAGCTTTTGGAGGAACAGTTTGTGAAATGATAGTTCCCACCTTGTCTCAGAATTCATAGCAAGTGGTGCTTTTGTCTTCTCTTCCATGCTCTTTAAATTCCAAGCTCAGTTTAAAAGTTTGGAGCCCTGTGGGAATAATAAAGGAGGGAGGGGACCTAGAGAAAGGACAGACATAGAAACCTTTCTCTGGGTGTTGAAATCCCCAAGCCACTCGAATGCATCCTGCCTGGTTCACTGTAGTGATTAGGTCTGTTCTGGTCACTTCCCTGTCGGTTCCCTCTTGGCATGCAAATCCAGGTCCAGGGCCCACAGATCACCAACCCTGTGGTGGCTCACTTTGGCCCCTCAAACCCGTGTCTGGCCTGGCAGAGATCTGTGCTCAGCGAGTACCTGTTGGTTGATTGTTTTTGGTAGCATTTTTTTGACTGAAGCACAAGGTTTCCCTTTTAGAGAACAAGCTTGTGCTCAGCTTCCACACAGGGTCCTACAAAGGTGCCCATGGGGCTGCCTCAGCAATTAGCTCTGTCTCTGCTTAGTGCCCCCAAGTCAGGAGGCCATGACCCTTTGTCTTTGGGAGTCCAGATTTCCTAATGTAGTGCTTTTTCTAATACAGAAAGCAAGGTTGAGTAAATACGTGAGCCCATCGTTTGTTGGCATGAAGGGCATTGCCGTGTTGATTCACTCATGGAAAACGGAGTGCTTCTGGACCCTGAACTTGTACTGTAGTGATGGAGGCCTACATCTTTCTTTACAGAATACATGTGGGATTTTGTATGTTTGTCCTTTTTTTTTCCCTTCTAACAATCAAACACTTTTTCCAGACCTGGGATGAATTTTCCCTTCCAGACGGATTTGTAAGAAGAGCTATGAGTGTATTTAGCTTCTCCTGTATGATGACCTAAAGTGGCATTCCATTTCTTTAACACTTGGATTGCAAAAAAAGAAAATCCGCAAGTGCTGTTTCCTCCTCGGAGGGGGGCGGGGTCGAGGGGGGGAGGTTAGTTTGATCTTGCACGTCAGCAGACACTGAGGAGATCACACACACACACACACACACACACACACACACACGAGTCCAAAACTAACAACACAACAGTGTTTACCTTGAGCTCTGGCAGGAAATCATTATTCAATCTGGTTTGTTTTATCAGGCAATTCCAGGGCCACACAGATGGGGCCAGCTGTATTGACATTTCTAATGATGGCACCAAGCTCTGGACGGGCGGCCTGGACAACACGGTCAGGTCCTGGGACCTGCGAGAAGGGCGGCAGCTACAGCAGCATGACTTCACCTCACAGGTGATGGGCTTTTCCCCACGAGGAATCTCTGTGTGGGGCATCCTGCTCCCTCCCTTCACACATCATGATAATAACAACTGGGCAAACAGACCAGGCTTAAATTTAAGATACTGATTAAAAACAACAACGACAACAACCCACAGACAAACAAAACCCCAGAAATGCTTAGAGTGGTTTCTAAAACCCTATCGGCTAAGACCTGCTAGTTGTTTTACTTCTACAGGAGTTCACTGAAGGAATTTGTTCAGTGAAGAATAGAAGGTTGAACCTGTTGTACATGTTCTTGCCATCTAATGTGGGGGTGAGAGAGGATTATTTGATTCACATATAAATAGAGCTTGAAAAATATGCAGGGTTATTACAAGGAGTAGAGAACAATCACAACAGCTCCGGAAGTTAATTCATCTCCCTTGCATTGGGGAGCTTGAAAAAGGCAGCAGTATCTCACTGGAGGCCCATTTTATTTTTCAACCCTTAGAAAATGCACTCACGGCTGACTAGATTTATGGAGGTTTGAAGTGATATAAAATGGCAACTTTGTGGGTTGTGAAGACTTTAGATGTTGAGTACCTGAATCTAGACCTGTTTTGGGAAAGACAGTGCCTTGTTAAATGCCTTCTGTTGGTACAGTTGTTCTTTTGATTACGACATGTTTACAACTATGTATTTTACTAAATTTCATGTCCCTGTTAATCTTTTGTTGAGTTTCTTATAGTCTTCCTCATTCCAGTCCTTTTCCCAATATATGTAGGGTACTGTTTTTGATCTTTTTTAAAAAAAACTTCTTAAAATTTCAAATATACATGAGTGCAGAGAATTGTACAATAAACCCCATATGCCCATCACCCAGCTTTACAGTTTCTAACCCATGACCAGTCTTGTCTCACGTATCATCCCTGCCCCCAAACACTGGATTATTTTAAATATTGACATTTTTAAAGTTTTTTTTTTAATTTTTTTTAAAAAATTTTTAACATTTATTTATTTTTGATAGAGACAGATCATGAGAGGAGGGGCAGAGAGAGAGGGACACACAGAATCGGAAGCAGGCTCCAGGCTCTGAGCTGCCAGCACAGAGCCCAACGCGGGGCTCGAACCCACAAACTGTGAGATCATGACCTGAGCTGAAGTCGGACGCTCAACCGACTGAGCCACCCAGGCACCCCTAAGTTTATTTTTATTATTTATTTTGAGAGAGAGAGAGAGAGTGTGTGTAAGTGGGGCAGAGAGAGAAGGAGAGAGACAGAATCTGCACTGTCAGTGCAGAGCCCAGTGTGGGGCTCAAACTCATGAACCATGAGATCATGATCTGAGCTGAAATCAAGAGTCTGATACTTCACCAACTGAGCCACCCAGGTGCCCCTGCACCGGATTATTTTAAAAGTAAATCTCAGACACCATATTATTTCATCCGCAGGTGTTTCAGTTAGTATCTGCAAAAGACAAGGACCTCTTTAAAATGCCATATAGACAAATGCCATTATTATTAAGGATGATTTCTTAATTTTATCACATGGGATATAAATGTTCCAAGTTTTCCGATTGTTTCATAAAGGTTTTTAACATTGACTTGTCTGGGTTCGGTCTCTTGTCATGCGGACTGTACTATAGTCTGGAGTTTGCCAATTACACCCCTCTCTTCTTGCTATTTTCCCCATTTCTTGTTTGTCACTTCTCAGTTCATTGGGTTAAATCACTAGTGAGCCTCTTCTGCTTCCTACAGATATTCTCCCTTGGATACTGCCCAACAGGGGAGTGGCTGGCCGTGGGCATGGAGAGTAGCAATGTGGAAGTTCTTCACGTAAACAAACCCGACAAGTACCAGCTGCATCTCCATGAGAGCTGCGTGCTGTCCCTCAAATTTGCTTATTGTGGTGAGTTTAGCGGAAAGGAAACGGGAGGACACCAATGGCCTCATCGGAAAACACTTCTGAAAAAAAAAATACAGTAGAGATCATGTCTGGAAAAAATGGTCTCTGAGCAGCTGGAGGCAATCATTCTATTGTCTTAATATGTCCCTCAGAGCATAGTGATGTCCCTTTCGGCCTGTTTGCGTAATGGGAGAAAGGTCAGCAGGTGATGCAGTTGCCTAATACAATGTTTTGACACTGATTGATTTATCTATCTATCTATCTATCTATTTATTTATTTATTAGCGGGGAGTCTGGGGCAGAGGTGGAGAACAGGTAGTTACCACTCTGAAGGAGGGCAGGATTTATAGAAGCCTGAGGCAGCCACATTGGAAGTCATTATGGACTGAGCAGGATAGGGAAGTAGGGTCAGAGAAGAGAATATTTTTAGCTCCCCCCACTCCCAGACTATTATACTCCGCGGTGAAGATGAAGAAAGAAGAAGTTCACGTAGAGTCAAATATTTGTTCTTGGGACGGATGGAGAGATGCGTAGCCATTAGTCACTGAGCACATTCCACATGCCACATGTTGTGTCTGGCATTTTACTCAAGTTCATCATTTATTCCTTCCTAGTCCCATTTCATCAAGAGGAGACTGACTAAAAGAACAGCAGCTTCGTTGAGTCACTGTTTGAGGACCCACTGTGTGCTGGGTGTGATGCTACCCGAAGCGTAATCATCCGGTGGCTAATGGGGCTGACGTGGTCCCTGCCACTGCTTTGACAAAACCCAGGACCACAGATGGTTCACAGTGGAGCCCAGATTTAAAACCTATTCTCTCTACTCAAGTTCTGGCCTAACCCCTTGGACATGATAGTTCATGATTAAAAATGCATGGAGCTCAATTAAGTCCTGGTTGCCAATAGTATAGTAGGAACTTTTTTTATTATAGTTTATTATCAAGTTGGTTTCCATTTAACACCCAGTGCTCATCCCAGCAAGTGCCCTCCTCCATGCCCATCACCCATTTTCCCCTCTCCCATACCCCCATCAACCCTGTTTGTTCTCAGTATTTAAGAGTCTCTTGTTATTTGCCTCCCTCCCTCTCCCTAACTATTTTTCCCCCTTCGGTCCTCTGTTAAGTTTCTCCTGTTCTACATCTGAGTGAAAACATGTGGTACCTGTCTTTCTCTGCCTGACTTATTTCACTTAGCATAATACCCTCAAGTTGCATCCATGTTGCTTCAAATGGCCAGATTTCATTCTTTCTCATTGCCATGTAGTATTCCATTGTATATATAAACCCCATCTTCTTGATCCATTCGTCAGTTGTGGACATTTAGGCTCTTTCCATGACGTGGCTATTGTTGAAAATGCTGCTATGAACATTGGGGTACATGTGCCCCTATGCATCAGCACTTCTGTATCCCTTGGGTAAATTCCTAGCAGTGCTATTGCTATGTCGTGGGGGAGTAGGAATTTTAATCTTGTTGAACTGCATGTTCCTTTGCTAATTCTAGGTAAATGGTTTGTGAGTACTGGCAAAGACAACCTCCTTAATGCTTGGCGGACCCCCTACGGAGCTAGTATATTCCAGGTAAGTCAGTGCTCCTTACCGAGAATGACAATTTGATCATGGCATTCTCCATGACTCCAGAAGTGAAGGTGCCTTCGGAAGCTTGGAGAGGAGCAGGGCCCCTGAGTATCTCTGTTCGCATTAAACGTGCGCCTGTTGTTTTCTCTTCCAGTCCAAAGAGTCCTCGTCTGTGCTCAGCTGTGACATCTCTGTGGATGATAAATACATAGTCACTGGCTCAGGGGACAAGAAGGCTACAGTCTACGAAGTCATCTACTGAAAACATTATGTGGTTTCACGTTTATAGTTGAATTGGGCCAAAATGTTTTGAATTTGTAGAAATAGAAAAGTTGTAATTTTAAAAGAAAAAAAAAACCAACAACATGAAAACCTGTTTCCAAACCTTGACACAAAGCTACTTTGAGTCTATAAAGAGGAGGCGACAAGTCCATCAACTGAAGGTCACCTATCTATTTACATAGACCAAACGGAGCACCGAGGCAAAGTGGACAGAGGGGCCAAGGGGTAGGCAGAGCCTGTTTTTTTTTTTTTCTTTCTGTGTGATCTGCCGAGATTACCTTTCTGTTCCTTGCAGTTCCCCTCAACATTCTGTGCTTGGTAGAGCAGTGGTGTCTCCAATGAACTTGTTTCTCGGTTTTGCATCTTGTGAAATGTTTTTTTGTATTTTTGTTGAAGGTTAAACATTTGTATAAATTGTAAATA
The DNA here is from genome assembly GCA_028646485.1 of Cryptoprocta ferox. Taxonomy (NCBI): domain Eukaryota; kingdom Metazoa; phylum Chordata; class Mammalia; order Carnivora; family Eupleridae; genus Cryptoprocta; species Cryptoprocta ferox. Next base: position 67,617,682 of record CM053568.1, read on the forward strand.
TATTTGGTTTATTACAGTAAAGGCTTTAGTACCAATAAGTGGTTTTCCTTTTCCTTCGTTGTTGTTTTTAATCAGAGCTTTGGGATCATGGATGGGGGTTTTATAAGCAATGTCCACACATTTGCAGAAGAAGTTTAAAAATGAACGCACTTCTTATTTATAAATATATTTGGGCATTGACTCGCATTGCACCAGAGCCTAATCAACATGTCTGAGTTACCAGGAACTTAAGACTAGGAATCCTCAGTCATTGAAGGTTTACTTATGGCAGGTTTTATTTGGGAAGCTAAAGTAACTTCATCAGGATTCATGTTTTTGTTAAGATACTCTTGTGATTGGAGGTCACAAATTAAAGGTCTGCTTTTTCTTGGTGATTCATTAGGAGACAGAACATTCTCTTCTGAAGGAAAGCCCAGCATCTTCAAATCTTTATTGTCTTCCTTGACAAGCATCGCATCTCAAGACCTGTGGGTGACTTGGGTTTAGTGTTAAGACTGATGACTTCCGGGGTACCTGGGTGGCTTAGTCGGTTAAGCATCCGGCTTCGGCTCAGGTCATGATCTCACGGTTCGTGGGTTCGAGCCCCGCATCGGGGCTGTGCTGACAGCGAGCTCAGAGCCTGGAGGCTGCTTCAGATTCTGTATCTCCCTCTCTCTCTGACCCTCCCCTGCTCTCACTGTCTCTGTCTCTCAAAAATAAATTAAAAAAATTTAAAAAAATTAAAAAAAAAAAGACTGATGACTTCTATTTCCACAAAGTTGTGGAATTCATTAACCTGTAAAAGAAAGGTGGGATGCCACTGGTTTTGTCTCATTAATACTTATTTGATCTATTATATGGATTGACTTAGCCAACCACACCCAGCACTGAGCCCCCTTCTCTTTAAGGCTTTCCCTCCGGCTACTAGCCATTTCAATCTTTCATTAGTCTGGTCTTCCTCTTTGTTGACAAGCTTTCATTAATTCAAGCAGATGCAACCTGTAACCCTAGGCTTTTAGAAAGTTGGCCATGCATATATTTCTTCCCCAAAATGCTCCATGGTTCGCTCTTCATATACCTATTATTTACTGTTAGGTTTTAGGAAATAATGGTGAAAAATTTTAAACCAAGTTTCCTGGCTGTTTAAAAATAGCACCTAAGGAATTTTTAATATTCTTGTTTTGTTATGATCCAGCAAGTTGTTGGCAGTTTGTCTTAATTATTTTTCGTTTGTTACCCAGACCTTCTTGTTTTTATACATTTAACATTACTTTGTTGGCTTTTTACCAAAATAATATTTGTTTATGCACAGAGTTTGTTAAATATTTTCTCTTCTCATTAAGTGAATGGCAAAGCCCTAATTACTGAAGTTGATTTCTTCTCTCTCATCCTTTCCTTGTATAATGAAGTAGGTTTCTATATTATAGATTCTGATGATTTATTACTGTAGTATTTATCTTTTCTGTTCTCTCCCTCCTTTCCTGCCTTACTTCCCTATTCTCTGTTATAGGAAGGGAGAAGTCAAGTTGATAGAATAGGGACCCAACAATACAGTGGCTCAGAGACCACAGGGGCTTGTGTCTCATGTAGAGGCCCCTGGCCAGTGGTGCAGCTCTGTGCTCTCCTGCTTCAGTTGTCCCCATTTCCAGCCAAGGTTGGGGAAAGTGAAAGTCCAGGGGGATGGATGTGCTTTCAAGCAGGTGACTTAAGAATTTGTTCATTATTTCTGTTGGCTGAGACTTAGTCGCGTGGGAGACTGGGCAATGAGGTCTCTTGCTTGCTGTGCAGCTGTGCGCCTATTAAGAAGAGGGAGGCACGGGGCATCTGCATGGCTCTGTCGGTTAAGCATCCTACTCTTGGTTTCCGCTCAGGTCATGATCTCACACTTTTGTGAGCTCAAGCCCCACGCCCAGCTCTGCGCTGACAATGCAGAGCCTGCTTGAGATTCTCTCTTTCTCCCTCTCTCTCTGCACCTCCCCTACTCATGCTCTCTCTGTCTCTCTGAGGATAAAGAAATAAACTTAAAAAAAAAAAATGAGGGGGGCACATTTCAAAGGATTCTGTGTTAACGAAACAGTTTTGTTTTCTGTTGGTGCATTTTTTTCCTTCTATGCTTTCTTGTTTCCCAAGTTTCTGATATTCTTTCTCTAATGAGATTTTCTGAGGGTCTAGACCTTGTCAACTCCTTGATTATCTTGGATCTGATGAGACCATTTCCATTTGCTAGTTTGGTGGTGGAAGAGGCATTTGAGAGCTAGTCCCGCTCCTCTGCTCAGGATGTTTGGAATCTTGGGGAATTGCCGAGACAAGTACTTCCCTACTCGTAAAATGGGGTCAATTCCATAGTCATGCCTGTCCTGGGGACCAGAAGCAGGTATGTGAAGCGGGACTGAGTAGCAACTGTTTCACAGTTGTTGGATGTGTGGGAAAGCAATTTCTACCTAAACTGAGATTAGGAGTCACAGTCCTGTGTCCCCAAGGAGACTTGGAGTTACGGGATTGTTGAAACCCCGGTGAGCCAAATGTTAGTATACCCCTTGCCTTGCATATGGATTATAAATTCAGGTTCGGTAAATTTGGATTCAACTAGATGATCACCTGTGTTTCAAGACCTGTGCTAGGCAGTTTCACCTATAAAATGTTAGGAGATGATTATAATTTCCCTAAATGTATTTAATCTTGGTTTTTTATCACTCACAGTCTTTGCATCCTGAATATAGGTTTCTGCCATGTAGCTCTCCCATGGAATTGAGGTTCGCTGGGTAAAAATTGAAATCCTGGTGAGGTTAGGTTTGGAATGCCTTTTTCATTACTAGATGTTTCTAGCACTTATAATAAGGATAAAATATTAATATTTTTTAAGTTTGTGGTATTTTCCAGGTGATAGGGAATAAATTTTAATCTTCACAACAGTTGAGAGATGGGATTTTCCTTTTTTTAATTTCCCAAGCAGGCTACACACTGTAGCGGAGACCCCAATTTGGGGCTCAAACTCACAAATCTGTGAGATCATGACCTGAGCTGAGACTGAGTCAGACACTTAACTGACTGTACCACCCAGTCGCCCCAGGGGATTTTTAAAAAATATTTTATTTATTTTTGAGAGGGAGAATGGGGGAGGGGCAGAAAGAGAGGGTGGGGCAGAGGATCTGAAGTGGGCTCCACACTGTGGGGCTTGGACTAAAAAACCACGAGATCATGACCTGAACAGAAGTTGGACGCTCAACTGGCTGAGCCACTCAGGTGCCCCGAGAGATGGGATTTTTGATGGCCCAGGTTTTGTTTGTTTGTTTGTTTGTTTGTTTTGTTTTTAAGATTTCATGACTGGTAAGTAGCATCTGGTTTTAAAGCTGTAGAGCATTCATACAGGGATTTTCAAAATTGTACTTTTGCTAATGGCACACGGAGGTTGTGACTTTCCCAAAAGTTTTCCAACAAATCGGAGAGAGAGATCAAATTCTTAACTTCAGCATGCTGTTTCATGCCATCAGGAGACTGCTGCCTCTGTCATCAGCTTGAAATCAAGTGATGACATTTCAAACCCTCCGCTCTGCCGTGGATCCATAGATTGTTTTCTTTGATATCTTCATTCTTCGCTCAGCAGTGGAATGGTCAGGTCAGCACAGTTTCGGGCTTTCCTGAGCAAAGATGAAACTTGGGTAAGTGTTATTTTCTGCCCTGGGGAATTTAGTCTCCAAACATCCAAAGCTTCTTTGCCTTCATATTTTGTCCTGGCACTTAAACAGCTAAATGCTTGTTAGTTGGGTTCATGTTTCTAGAAAGAGTTGTTGTCAAACTTTAATCTGTATCAAAATCACCAGGATGATCAGATTTAGATTTCTGGGTTCCCGTCTCTGAGTTTTTGAGTCAGTAGATCAGGGTAGGACCCGAGAAGTTGTATTTTTCCCATGTTCCCCACTTGGTCGTGAGGCTGCTGGTCCGGACACCTTGCTTTGAGAACTACTTATCTAGAGCAATAATCTTTACAGTAGAACTATCAGTGTTTTCAAAAACTATTAGAGTATATTTATATTCTTTTAAGACTGAAACTCTCCCATCTCTTAGGCTTTGTTGGTGAGGATAAAAAGTAAAATGATAATAAAACGCAAGACATACGGTTTTGCGGTGGCTGTTCTTGCATTAGTCTTTGTTTCCCAAACTAACTTTTAAAGCTATTACAGTACGTCTAAATACAAATTGAGTTCTTTAAAAAGTTGCGTTTTTACTTAGTCATAACTTAATCTGAGTTACGTGAGTCTTCCCTCAGGGTTAAAAACCCTACCATAACAACCTAATGTAGTGGAAGCCCTGAGAATGCTTAATTGGAGTGGCGATGTATAATAAAAGTTAAGAAATTGTTTTTTGAAAATTGGAATATATGCTGTGAATAGAACAATTAAGCTGCTGACTTTATGGAATGTTGTAATTGTTCAGATTATCCTATTAGATTCAATTAATCAGCCAGCATTTGCTGAGGATGTGACCTTGGCATCGGGCAGGGTGGCCACTGGGTTTGGTGGCTAAAGTGCAGTTATTCCAGTGAAGGGTGACTGGGGAAGAATCTGCTGATGGTAATGGAGGGGGATATGGGTGAGGCACTGCCTTAAGGAAACCAACAGTAACAGATGGACAGGCAGCTCTTAACAGTCTTGGATGTAAATTACTCATGTGACATTAGCTGTCTGGGACAACCAGTTGTGCCCTTGCAGCAAGTGTTTGGAAGAACTATTGTGTGCCAGGCACTGGGCCAAGGGCTTCCAGATGTTCCCACATGATAATTTTTTTTAATTCACAAAGTATCATATACCTCTGATTTCAATTTGGAAAATATAGCAAGGTACAAAGAGGAAAAATAAGCTCCATAATTGTGCCACTTAGAAATAATATTTTACCATTTTCATACCAAATACGTTCAATATAATACAGATGATTCAGAATAACAGACATTTGTTGGGTATTTACTACATACCAAGGACATTTGAGCAATTTGTGTTATCTTGCTTAATCTTCAAAAAAAGCCCAGTGAGGTAGTTACTGGGTTCATGATCATTTAACAGATAAGGAAATTGAGGCACAGAGATGAAGTGACTAGCTAAAGATCTCAAGACTAATTGTTGGTGGAGTCAGATTTTAACCCACATGGTCAGACTCCAAAGCCAATTGTCTGAAATCTGTTCTACCTCCTTATCCACATGGTTTTATAATGTGTTTCTCACTTTTTTTTCTTTTCTTGTTTTTAGCTTGAAGTGTAATAGACAAATAAAATTATAGATATTTAAAGTGTACAGTGTAATGATTTGATATAAGAATGTATTATGAAAGGATTATCCCCATCAAGTTAATTAACATATACATCAAATATTTATTATTGGGGGCTTAGTGAGAACACTTAAGTTCTGCTTAGCAAATTCCACTTAAACAATACAGTATCATTATCCTCAGACCTTATTCATCTTAAAATGGGAAGTTGGTACCCATCACCAACCTCTCCCTATTTCCCCCACTAACCAGCCCCTGGTAATCACCATTCTACTCTGTTTCTATGAGCTCAACCTTCTTTTTGTTAGTGCACATAGGCGATAGTTGATACCATGTATAACTTGTCTTTCTCTGACTTATTTTGCGTAGCACAGTGACCTCTGGATTCATCCACGTTGTCACAAATGGCAGCGTTTCATTCTTTTAAAGGCTGAATAATCAGTGTGTGTTTGTGTGTGTGTGATGTTTCCTTTATCCATTCATCCACTTATGGCCCCTTCAGTTGTTTCCATACCTGAACTGTTGTGAACAATGCGACATTGATATGGGAGTATAGAATATGTCTTTTGAGATAATCATTTCATTTCCTTTGGATATAAACCCAGAATTGGGGTGGCTGGATCACATGATAGTTCTATTTTAAATTTTTTGAGGAACCTCCATACCGTTTTCCTTAGTGTCCCTACCAGTTAACATTCCTACCAACAACAGTGCGCAAGGGGCCCCTTTTCTCCATATCCTAACCAGCATTTGTTATCTCTTGTCTTTTTGATAATACACATCCTAACAGGTGTGAAGTGATACTACCTGGTGGTTTTATTTTCCGTTTCTTTTAATGATTAGTGATGCTAAGCACCTTTCCATGTGTCTGTTGCCCATTTGTATGTCTTCTTTGGAAAAACATCAATTCGTGTCCTTTGCCCATTTTTTAATTGGATTATTTGTTCTTGTTTTTGCTAGGTAGTTGACTTTATTTTTCTTTATTAAAATTTATTCACGAACAACTGACAATGTTGGATTTACTATAATTTGCTCATTTCTCATTTGTTAGATATGTAGGCTATCTCAAACATTGAGATATTATTATAATCCTTATAAAGAAAATGTTTATTATAATTTTCTCTCCTTATTTCTGTCCTTTTCCTTAGGATTAATCCCAAGAAATGGAATTACTACATCAAAAGATAAAATGTTATTTCAGATCTTTGATATACACTGTCAATTGCTTTCCAGAAATCCTGGGCCTATTTATGGTACTCCCAGCAGAGCATGGTAATGCTAGCTTGCCTCAAGTCAACCACATTGTTCTTAGTCTGAAAAGTATTTGCTAATGATAGGCAATAAGTGATACCTCATTTTCCCATTTAGTTTTGCTCTGCCTTGGATTTGTTCTTTGAAAGGATCCTGACAAGGTCAGCTCATTGACCATCCGAGCCTCGTACTTAAGATATCTGTCCATTAACAGTTCCTAGGAAACCTTTCCTAGAGCCTTGATATCTTCTTTTAGACACCTGAAGTGGATGTCGAATCTTCTCAGGATAGGTGTCTGTTATATAAACTTATGTGTTCTATTTTCAATTTTAAGAAAGAGTGTTCATTATTTTCCACCGTTGTGCTTTGCTTGCTTCAAAGAGGTAATTTACAAACCCCAATGATGGTAAACCTTAGTAATGAGTTAAAAGTAGGGAACTATAACTTGCTTCTATATTGTTTTTGTTGTTTGAAATGAAAGTCGAAGGTGTGATACCCTACTTGTAATGAGAATGTGAACCGGAAATAGCCCACTGGGCATGGCGATTTGCTGGAAGGACACCAAGTTTGGAATCAGGCACAGATCCCAGGTGTGATATGGGTTTATCATTTGTGTATGGCCCTGGGCAACTTCCTTAGCCCCTCTTAGGACTTTTCAATAACCACGAAAATTGAAATAAAAATACCTACCTTACCAGGGCTGTTGAAGGGATTGAACAAGATACCATTTTCTGAGAATTTAACAGTTTTAAAAAATTCGACAGTTTTAAAGCATTTGTGTCTTTTTGTTTGTTTGTTTGTTTTTTTGAGATTTTAACAGTTTTGATAATTTAACAGTACTGGTTATCTTTTTCTTTTAGTTGCCACTTTAGGTCCAGTTTAGCTGACCATTGAACTCATCAGCTGGCTTTTAATTGTGAATGCCTTGGGCAGAGAGCTGACGGTCTCAGGGCGGACTTTAAAAAAGCTGGAACAGTAACTGAAGGCTCCGATTCAGTCTGTTCAGGCACATCTGTGTATCTTGTCAAGCCTCTGTGTCCATGACCCTCTGAACTGGCATCTTTCCCTAGAAATAACCACACTCGAACGTCACCTTTTGAAAAGGCAATTTGTAAAGAAACTTGGAATTGTTTTACAGCACGCTTGGACTGGGGGGGTTGGGGGGGGCGTGCTGCGGGCGTTTGTTCACTCTGTGCTCTGGAAAAAGATGCTGGCACTGCTGGTGAATGAACTTTAACTTAATGGTTAGTTTGGGAGGGTTCCCTTCATGTTTTTGGAACACGGATCGTTCAGACCATACTCTGTAGGAGGTGAATGTGTTTTTCCATGTCCTTTAGAGTTTGGGTGGTATGTACCTCTTGCCATTTTAAAGGCTGTATTATGCATTTCACCCAAAAGGAGTGAGCTATGAGGCTTGCACAATTTCCACCTGCCCTATGCAGTCAAATGCTCTACCACTGAGCTATATCCCTGCTACTCTACCTGCCACATGAATTGTCAGGGTGTCAGCAATGTTTTGATGCATGTGGCCATTGCCCTTGCTGTGAGCAGGGCATGCTATTATTTCCCTACTTTCCTCAGTCTGTGTCTAGTTAGAGAAGTAACCAATGTAACACCCAGCTTTACTCTATGCTGTGAAGCTGAAGCCGTAAGCAACAGCCAATGTGCCAAGCCACTTGCAAAAGTGAGGCAGGAAGGGTCCAAAAATCAAATTACTGCCTTACCTATGTATCATTGAGGGAAGGGGCTACAAAGCATTAAAAAAAAAAAAAAAAAAAAAACCAAACCCCTCCATCCTAATATTTCTATTTTTGATGTATTTCCTATGCATTCATTCATAGGTGAGCACAATGCTCATCCCATTTCGTATTCTGTTCTTCTCATTAAGCTATCACGAGTCCTTTCTTTCCCTATATTTCTGGGTAGTCTTCAGTTCTTTTTATTGGCCCCATCAAATGATACACCACCATTTATTAGACTACTTCTACAATGTTGCATGACTAATTTTTACCACATTTTAACTCTAATACCTGCTGCATTAAGCATCTTCACAGATAGAACTGCTTTCTTCTTTTGAACTATTTCCTTGGAATGATCTCAGGAATGGGATTGCTGGATCATAGGGTGTGAATGTATTAGAAACCCCTTTTCATTTCTGTAGTTGGCTTTCCCGTTTGCACAACAGTAAAATCTGTTACCTCCACCCAACACAAGCGTCTCAACCAAGAGTTTTATTTTTATCAAGCATTTTGGGTATAATATTTCATGGGAATGTTTTATATGGAAAAATTAAAGAAAGGAACACACTGTTTCCCTTCCCATAATACAAACCATCAAGCACTCAAATAAGGTCTACATGCTGAAGCCTGGGCCCTTCGGTTTTTCTTTTTGATATTGTATGAAGTGACCCATATCCTACTTGTGCATAAAAGACAGTTGATGAGAAAGACAAAGCCCTTGTTCTTTGACTGAGTGATTCATTGGTTGATTGCCTAGAGTTTTCCACTTGGGAGCAAATTCCTTCTGTGGTTTCCAGAGCTTGAAGAGACATTAGTTTGCTTTTCAATTTACATGGCCATTCTACTGGATCCCTGCACAGCACTCTTGGAATTGTAATAACCCTGATATATAACTTCACATTTGGAATGTAAAGTGCAACCATTCTTAATAGTTTAGTTTAATGGCCACTCTTTTCTTTCCTCTATGGTTTCTTGTGTATTATTATTTTTTTTAAGCAGACAGCCATTTTAGAGCCACCACATTCTCCACTGAACATACCCTCTGCGGTGAAAATCTTTTTAAGAACAACTTACAGTTCCTTGGAAAGCAAAGCACTTAGGATGAGAAAACATTGATCTATGGGGGGAAATGACCCAATGAGTCCTTGTCTGGAATTTTCCTTTTTTGTTTTTTTCCCTTTTAAGAAAAATGAGCATGATATATATGAAAATGCATGAGCAGGCTGTCTGAGCTACAGAGAGAAGAGTTGTGTAGACCAGTGGGGTTTAGGTAGTTACCTCGCATGATGGCAGTTTTTAAGGTCGGAGGCAGACCACTACCTGTATATTTGTTTTGCTTGAATGACTAGATCCTTAATTAAAGAAAACCTTGTGTTTTTTTTTTTTTCTAAACCTTAGGAAGTTGCAGGTGACTTCCAATTCCTTACACCCCCTCAGCTGATCCCAGGAATCCTAGCCTTGCTGGCTCTCCCCTTCAGTGCTGTCTTCTGAGATCAGCAAAGAAAGAGTTCTTGCTCTCAGCTCTTAGGGGGCGGCATCCCTGATTCTGTTACCAGGGAAACCAGTTTCAGATGGGTGCAAAGAAGGCAAAAGGTTCAAACATCTTATTAGAAATAATGAAATAAGAATGCAACCTATAACTCCCCCTCTCGCCAACTATCTAATGTCAATTTCCATGGCAACAAGATCAGAAAGGCCGCCGACAGCCAGCAACTGACAGTAAACTCACGTGTCTCTCTAGGTGGCAGGCATCCTTTTGATAACCGTAAATGCCAATTTGTTCAATCCCATGACATATCATTGGGCTGGAAAGACTCTTATTTGAAGAGTGAATAAAATAGAATCCAGCTAGCCAAGATGTCTGTCCTAACTTCTCTCAGACAAATAATAAATCAGGAATATTTTTGTGGTGATTACTGTTGCACGATAGCCACTCTGTCAATGTGCAAACCTCCTTGTCTACCATGTTTGTGTTTCTAATTTCTGGACTAACATGTAACAGCATGATGACCATCTCCTCTGGGCTGTACTTTATTAGATCAGACATTTTGACACTCAGAATATGTGGACTTTCTGAACTTTCAGTATACAGAATGTAAATGTTAGTGTGGATTTTAATCTCTGCTGTAGTGCCTAAACATTTGGTCATACTGTCTACTAATTTATATCCATTTTAGATGATTTGCTTTCTAGAAGACATGGACTCTCAGGATGAAATAGTTGGACATTAACGTACACATCTAAATAGTTAAAAAGCTCTAGGCAGTCACTAGCACATGGGGGGCTGAATCCCCCACAGGTAAGCAATATACTATTAAAAAATGCTTTGTCATGGCCATAATCCAACTGAACATTTCAACACAGGATGGCTATTTCTTAGTAACATGGGCAAAGTGAGCAGAAGGGACTCTTCAAAAAGAATAGAGGGCTTCAAAAGGATTTCAACTCTTACCATTGTGTAGAGATGCTAGATCACTTACATTATGAATTTTTGCCTTTCCCGTTGGCCTTTGCTAAAATAAAAATACAATTTAGCATGCCATCTTCTCTGGGCTCCTCTACTTATATTCAACTTAAATTATTTAGATTGAATTGACTGGATGTTCACTAAGTTTTAAATCAGCTGGTAATGGTGGTATCAAATATATAAAACTCTAAAATTTTTTTAGCACATACCTGCCTGTCTGATAAAACACATCTGTAGAGCAGTCCTCACGTATGACGAGCTCAGCCCTGTGCCCGTGCTGCCCTTGTCAGCCACATTCCTCTTAGCATTCACAGCTAAGGGAAGCTTTCCCATTAGCCACAACTCAACACGTTTTCTGGGGGCGAGGTGATGGAGAGTTAGTGGAGTTGGTTCAGTGACTCACACAGGAAAAGTGCTGACATGGATTTTGGTGTTGGCCTTTCTCCCCACTCCTGGGGGCAGAGAAACGTTAGGATAAGACACCAGTGAGCTAATATTTTCACAAGCTAAAAAAAAATTAAGCTTGCCACTTTCTCCATTCCTCCTCCTCTGTCTTTCTTTACATTGTGCTGTGGGCAAGGCTGACATCCCACCTGGGCTTGACAGAAGCCCTTGATGCCCACATAATTTCTTTGAGTTAGGTTGGGAGATACAGAAATGTGGATAAACAAAAAAATGTGCATTTGATTTGAACAGAAATTTCATTGTATGTAATGCGTGGTTCTTTATGTTGGCAATTGACAGCTGTTCAAAGCAGGCTATTAAATAGCTTGCCTTGTGCAATTGTGAGACCCTTTGGAATAACTTCTTGGCACAATCACAAAAATATCAGTGACTGTCCTGTTCGAATGGGAAATGTTTCTCCTGGCATTTCCATAGACTGTTTCACAAGATTCTCTTGTCATCATCATTTTATATTCTGAGCTACTTTGGTTTATGGCAATTTCAGTTTTAGGAATTGTAATTCTGTACTTTGCCGGTAATTGAAATCTTCTAAGTCCTTCGGATCAACATTTCAATGATTCTAGAATGTGAGGAAAATCGTAGAAGAAGTAAACACTGATCAAGGAAAACTAGAGTTGATAAAAACTTTAGAGCAAACCCTAAAGTCAGTGTTGAATTACACCGTAGTTTTTGAACTTTAAATAGAAAATAACCATGGTGACATGTAGCCATGTGTAAGTGACACTGCCTGGTGCACTTTTTATTGAATCATAATGTTATTTTAATCACCAGTAGAATCCCATAGCACATGCATAGCCACTTTGCACTCCATAACAAGAAAGGCAAAGGAAACCAGGTTTTTTTCCAGCCTGGATAGAAAATATTTTCTTTTTTCCACCCAGAACCCAGTGGAAGCATTTACTACCTAAAAGCAGTAGATTTGATTTCCAGCGTTTGAAATGTTAGAGGTAAATATAAAGATGTGGATAGGCCCCAAGCACCAAATCTGCCCAGCCTGACAAAGCAGACAATAGTGTACTTTTAAAATACATGAAAGTTTATTGGATACTTCAATTGTAAAAAAAGCCATCCTTCATTCAACAAACATTTACTATGTTCAGGGAACTCTGAAAGGCTATTTGAGGGACATAATAATAATACTATCGTTAGCATTTATTGAGTACTTACTGTATGTCAGGTACTTTACTAAGTACTCTACTTGCCAAATTTCATGTAAAAATAAGACATGGCGGGGTATGTAGGTGGCTCAGTCGGTTAAGCCTCCAACTTTGGCTCAGGTCATGATCTTGCGGTTCAAGAGTTCAAGCCCCAAGTCAAACTCAGTGCTGACAGCTCAGAGCCTGGAACCTGCTTCAGATTCTGTATCTCTCTCCCCCAACCACCAAAAAAATAAACATAAAAATAAGACATGGTTTCTGCCCTAAAGAAGCTGAGTCAGGGGCCAGCACTAGGGTAGTTGAGGAAGGACTATTCTTGGGCCTCAAGTTTAAGGTGCCACCAAAAAACTCAATAATCAAATAATGTTTTGCTGAAATTTTTAAAATATCAAAATTAGTGCAAAAAACTGTGATGCTATGAGACAACAGGAACTCCTATTCATTGCTGGTGGGAATGCAAAATGCTACAGCCACTTTGGAAGACAGTTTGGCAGTTTCTTAGGAAACCAAACATACTCTTACCATACAGTCCAACAATCAATGGTCTTTATCCAAAGGAGTTGAAAACTTATGTCCACACAAAAACCCACACAGAGATGCTTATAGCAGCTTCTTTCAATATTGTCAAAACTTGGAAGCAAACATGATGTCCGTCATTAAGTGAGAGGATATGGTGGTTAATTTTTTGTGTCAACTTGACTAGCCTTCAGTGTGCCTAGATATTTGCTAAAACATTATTCTGGTGTGTGTGTGAGAGGATGTCTCCGGATGAGATTAATGTTTGAATTGGTAGACTGAGTAAAGCATATTGCCCTCCCTAATGAGTAGTCCTCATCCAATATTTGAAGGCCCAAATAGAACAAAAAGACTAATAAGAATTCACTCTCAGCCTATCTTCAAACTGGGACAGTCTTCTCCTGCCTTTAGCCTCTGACTTGGATTGGCATTACCTCACTGGCTGCCCTGGGTCTCCAGCTTATTGACTACACATCTTGGGACTTCTCAGTTTCCATGATCACATGAGCTAATTCTGTAAAATAAATATTTGTGTGTGTGTGTGTGTGTGTGTACACACATATATACATAGATGTATATATTACCTATTGATTTTGTTTCCTTGAGGAACCTAGACCAATATGGTGGATGAATAAATACTGGCATATCCAGGCAAAGGAGTATTACTCAGCACTAAAAAGAGGGGAACTGTCAAGCAATGAAAAGTCATGGAGGAAGCTTAATGCACATTACTAAGTGAAAGAAGCCAATCTGAAAAGCCTGTGTACCATAGGATTCCAATTATGTGATATTCTGGAAAAGGCAAAACTATGAAGACAATAGAAAGATTGTGGTTGCCAGGGTGGTAGTGGAGAAGAAGGGGTGAATAAGTGGAGCCATAGGTTCATCACCAGTTGTAACAAACGTACCGCTTGGTGTGGGACGGTGGTAGTGGGGAGGCTAAGTTTGTGTGGGGGCAGCGGATATATGGGAACTCTGTACTTTCCACTAAATTTCATGGTGAACCTAACACTATTCTAAAAAAGTCTACTTAAAAAAATCTATAATGAATATAATCTGAAGATTTTAAATTCAAGCATATCTAATCCTATCTTTGCATAATATTGCCCCCCACCCCTCACCTTACCCTAATTTTGATCATATTGGATCCAGGCTTAACTTAAAATTTTGACACTGTGTTCATTATGGATTTTTTGCATCAATTTTGTTTTTTTTTAAGTACCGCTTTAAAATATTTCTTTTGATTGTTACAGAGTTTCCCAACACCCCTTTAAATTTTGGGCCCATGGTGAGTGCCTCTCACCCTAGTTTCAGCCCTGAGTATGACAGATGTCATACACACAGCTAATTATAAAATAAGGTAACAAATGATACATTCCATTAAAGTAATTGTTATAGTCGCCAAAGGGAGGTCTGAAAGATGTTCCACTAGAGGCATGGGAAGGAAATATAGCTTCAATTATAAACATAGATTTATTATTGACATGGGTGTATATACAAATATTACTGCTTTGATATATATTCTTTATGAATTTAGATATTAATTGAAGTAGTATTTACTTATTTATAAAATAATAAAGCTTACTAATATTTAAAAGTAGGTTCTAAAAGCAGTTTTTATGTTATAATCCCTACTGAGTCCATATATGTTAGCAGGCCACATGTCCCATTCAGTTAATGAGATGTCTCAAGAAATGGCAGGGCCAGTGGGGTGGGGGTTGACCATTGTGTCCTAATAGCAAATGGTGATGTGTTGCAAATCCCATGTGCAGGTGAAGTAGATTTCTGTACTAATCTACCTAATTTTAACCAACCCACTCTACCAGTTGCAGAGGTGACTTTAAAACCTTTCAGCAGTGGAGCTGGAGGTTGAAAGTAATGTTAACAATACAAACATGCGTAACCAAAAATTTCTGCGCTGACCCTTTTTCCACTTTGAATATTTTGAACTCTTCATCAGATGAATTATGATATTAAAAAAAGAGGGGATCTGACACAAAGTTTGTCCAGAAGGAAAAGTCAAAATTAACAAGAAGACTATTTGAAGAAAAAGGTTAACATCTACTCTGGTTAAGGATGCGCTTTAACCTCATGTGCTGCATTCTTGTGTTAAATGATTAGAGGTAGGAATACATGGGAATTCTTTGTCTCCTGCCCCCTCACATGACCAATGGGGGAATAGGTCATTATCATAATGGCCCCATGCATTATTGCTGCCCGTGACCACACCTCTTTGCACTGTGATGTTGCTGCTAGTTCCATCGAGTGTCAGCATCTTTTTTTCTGCATCCTTGAATTTGAGATGGTCTTGGGACTCACTCCCTTTGACCAATATAGAGCACATGACAGAAGTGACATTGAGTTAGTTTCTCTAGAGGCCGTTCAGCTTCCACTCACAGTCTGAGAAGCCCAAGATCATCATCTACGAAGAATTCTAGTCTAGCCTTCTGGGGGCTGACTGTTCACATGGAAGATGAGGGGCTCCACTGACAGCACCAATGGCCCCAGTCAAACCACCAGACCACCATACCTGCATGAGACCAGCAGAACAATGACCCAGACTGCCAACCAACAGAAGTTTGAAAATTGATAAATCATTGCTTCAAGTCACTAAGTTTGGGCTGGTTCATCACCCAGTAACAGGTAACCTAAATGGGTGGTCTGTTAAAAATGGAAGCTGGTCTCCTCTAGAATGTGCCAACTTTTGTAGGAAAACAGGTTGAAAAACATGACACAACCGTTCTTCTGGGCCTGTAGTGTCCCTGTTCTCTGTCCTCATGGGTGTTCTGAACAGCATCCTGCACGAAAGTGTCCACAAGTCCTCCAGTTGGATCAGGCAATGAGTCCTTTCAGGAGCACATGGCATTCTGGAAGTGGAGAAGATTCTGAAGTTGTGCCGCAGGCTTTGATCCTGCAGGATGGTGGTACGTGCATAATCAGCGACTTGAACACACTTACTTTCCCAGTGAAAAAACCTTACATCCCTGTGCTAATTAAGGACTTGGTGCTGAATTAGATAGTATTTGAAGCTTTTGCTTCAAATGGAGTATGGACTCTTGTTTAGGATTCTTTGCTTCTTGATTAACTGCCCCAGGAGTAGAGACTCCTGAGTAGGGTTCACACTCATGGCAACCAGGGTGATTGCCATTAACCTACATGCATGTGTGGATCACTGATTTTATTGGCCTCTTTCTCCAGATAGCAACCTCAAACTTAAGTCTAACACTGTCCTATACAAGACTGCTGACTGGAGAGAGGATAAGAACTCTCCAAGGGAGAAGGGCAGGGCAGACAATGGAGGCTGTGGTGGGGAGGGGGACACCCAGGGGCCCATCCAGGAGGATTTAGGAAAAAAGCAAGGACTGGTCTGAATTTTGACTCTCAGTGTTTTTGTTTTTGGTTTTTTAATGTTTGTTTATTTTTGAGAGAGAGAGAGAGAGAGAGCACGAGCAAGGGAGGGGCAAAAAGGGAGACAGAATCTGAAGCAGGCTCCAGGCTCTGAGCTGTCCCCACATAGCTCAATGCGGGGCTGAAACCCACAAACGGTGAGATCATGACCTGAGCTGAAGTCGGACACTTAACTGACTGAGCCACCCAGGTGCCCCTCCCACTCTGTTTTTAAGTAAGTATTTCCTAACCTCCTTCAGGCTGTGGCACATACAGAACAGGAAAATATTAATAAGATACAATTAGGGAACCTAGAGTCGTCTGGTGCTGAGTATCACAACCAGTGAGGGAACTGCTGGTTCTCCCTAATGTGTCTCAGGGTAACCAATGGGAAGATCTGGCTATTCGTTAAAAACAAAACCAAAAAACTTCCTTTTGCGGCATGTATATGTAATTAAACTAAATAAAATTGGACTATTTCAATAATCTGTAGGAAAATTTTCACTACCACTTGAGATCACTGGAAATTCCCTAGGCTGGGCACACCAGGGCTGTGAGTCTGCACCCAGCCACATTTAATCACAAGAGCTCAGTAGGAATAAGCCAAAAGAGTGTAAGAGAAGAGACAAGTCTAAATTTAAAATTGCATACTGTAGAAAAAAGATTCTTTTATTACTTCCATAAACTCAGCAAATTAGACACTAAAATCTCAATAGCTACTCATGGGTTAAATGAGAAGAGCTATCAGAAGAACTACCATTCTCAATTAAATTAGGAACAAAAATGTCCCAAGTTGCCAAATTAGCTGTCTCAAATTAGTTAGGTCTAAATAAAATCCAGTCACAAGGGTAAGGATGGAAACTGCATATACCGAGTGACTGCTATGTTCCAGAGACTTCTGCATCTTACCTTTTCAGCCCTTGCAGGCTGACCTATCTCTCATCTTTAAACCAAAAACCAAACTCAAAGGCCAAAGTCAAAACAAAATAAGCTCGCTGAGCTCCATGCCCCCGAGGGACTGGCACATTTGTCCTCTCTGTGTCACATCAGTTCTTTTCAGAGTAATTCCATACCATTTGCCTCCCTTTCTTCATGTCCAGCCTCAGTTTAACACACTCAGGTTTTTAATCCCAACCATGTCTTGGAAACTGCTGGTGACAAGGTCTCCAGGTCTCTTCTTTTAAACCCATTGACCAATGTTTTATGTTTTTCTTTTTCAAACTCTCAGCAACCTTTTTTTTTTTTTAAGTTTATTTATTTATGAGAGAGAGAGAGAGGAGGAGACAGAAAATTCTAAGCAGACTCCATGCTGCCAATGCAGAGCCCGACGAGATCACTACCTAGCTGAAACCAAGAGTTGTATGCTTAATTGACTGAGCCACCCAGGCGCCACACCCCATAAATAGCCATTAAAACAATTGATTACTCTGCCCTTTTAGAAACATTTTTCTGTTTTGAAGACACCAAACTCTTCCAGGTTGCCACCTACCTTTCTGGACGCTGGCCTTTCCTCACTGGCACTCCCTGTTTCTTTACTACCCTCCAGACGAACTTGCTTGCTTTCTGTTTCTGAAATACGTCAAGCTTGTTCAGGTTTGTCCAGGGCCTTTGCACAAACTGTTCCTTCTGTCCTGTTGCAGCACGGCAGTTCCTACCTGTCATTCAGCTCTACTGTCATTACCTCAGAGGGTCCCCTGACTTCATTATGTAATGTCACTCTCCTACCTTGTCTCCTGTTATTTTTTTATGCGTGTATTTGTTTCAAATCCTTATTTGTGAACTTTACTATTTTTCTTCCTTTCTAAGACTTTGAATTCCTTGAGAGCAAACTTACTATCTGTAGCAACCAGAAGATACACATTATAATAGCTAGCCTCCAAGATGGCCTCCAGTTATCCTTCTTAGGCCCTGTGTAATCCCTTCCTATACTGAATTAGGAATGTGTGACCAATAGAATACTAAGAAAGTGATAGCATAGCATTTTCTGCCTTGGTCTGTTGGATGGTTTCCTTTGGGGGAAGTCAGCTGCCATGTTGTGAGGTCACTTGGCAACACTATGGAGAGGACGTGAGGGCTCTACTAACATCCAGCACCAATTTGCCAACATGTGAATGAGCCAATCTTTTTTCTTCTTATTAT
The DNA here is from genome assembly GCA_028646485.1 of Cryptoprocta ferox. NCBI lineage: Eukaryota > Metazoa > Chordata > Mammalia > Carnivora > Eupleridae > Cryptoprocta > Cryptoprocta ferox. The sequence continues at coordinate 67,636,041 of CM053568.1, forward strand.
TAATGTTTACGTATTTATTTTGAGAGGGGGTGCGGAGGGCCAGAGAGAGGGAGAGAGAGAATCTGAAGCAGGCTCCACAGCAAATGTGGAACCTGACACAGAGCTTGATCCCAAGACTGTGAGATCATGACCTGAGCCGAATCAAGAGTTGGACACTTAACCAACTAAGCCATCCAGGTGCCCCTCGAAGCAGATTCTTAAGGCCCAGTCAAGTCTTTGGTTTCCTTCAGCCCATCCTTATCTGACTACAACTTCATCAGAGACCCCAAGCTAAGCTAGAACTGCCCAGCCAAGCCTGCCCTAAATTCCTGATTCACAGAAGCCATGAGAGAGAATAAACAAATAAGTATTGTTGATTTAAGCCATTAAAGTTCTTGTGGTTTATTATGCAATATTAGATAATGAATAGAAATACCTGTATTTTATCCACTTGAAGAGAATGCTCAAATAAGCAACTGAATAGCTACCCCTCACTGAGTCATGTTTGGCTTCAGTGTGAATCCACATTATATCATCAGCCTATCAGCAAGTATTTATTGATCACTGGGTATATGGCAAACACTGCTGATAGAGCTAAACAAAATACAGTCCGTGTTCTGAAGTGGCTCTTGAGATAGCTTGGAAGACAACACAATAGCTATTGATATAATTTAGGAGACAAATAAGGGCATGTGGAAAGTTAATGATAAAAGGGAGGTAAGGTATGATGATTTCAGAGGAAGGCAAGAGATCTTAGTGTTTGCTTACCAAGAGAAGTTTTCATGGTAGAGAAAGGTATGAATGTATGTGAAAAAAATGGTCTAGATCTAGAAGATTTGTGGTTCCCAAATTTGAGAGGGCATTAGAATCACCTGGAGAGCTTGTTAAAACTCAGATTTCTATACCCTCTATCCAGAGTTTCTGATCCAGTCTGTCTGGAGTGTGGTCCAAGAATCTGCATTTCTATCAACTTCCCAGATGATGCTGATGCTTCTGGTCCAGGGAGAACACACCATGAAGCCCGCTAATCGAGTGTGCTCTACACAGCAGCAGCATCAGTATCTTCCGGAAGCTTGTTAGAAGTGTAGATTCTCAGACCCCACCCTGTACCCACTGATTCAGAATCTGCATGTTAACAAGATCCCCAGGTAACTCATGGGCACATAAAGTTCGAGAAGCACTGCTACAGTGGAAAGAGGTCATGCTCTCTTCAGCAAGCTGGGAGAGTGCTGGATTTGCTAAACATATCTGAGGTCAGGCACGGCCTGTGTAGTATATTGAGAGAATTCTATGGTCAGCTCATCTTGGTTTCATTGATTTTCTCAGGCAGATCATTTTTTTTTTTTTTTTTACTCATTGATTTTTTTTCTGCAGCTTGAGTCTTCCTCATCAGTTCTCTCTGCAGGTAATTTCGATTCATTTTGATTCATTTCCTCACCAGCTTGGCATTTCTGCCCTGGCACCAGACGGTGCAACTTAATTGTGCTTGTCTGTGAGTGTCTAGATATGACACAATTGTGGAAAACTGCAAAAGGTCAAGGGGATACTGCCCTGTACAAAAGCAGAGAGGCCTGGATGCCTTCTGGAAAGCCAGAGAATTTTAAGCAGGGCCAGGCTTTTGGGGGCCCGGTGATGTTCTTGCTGTTTGCTAGGTGAGAAGCAGGTGACAACATGACCATGTTTGTGGCAGTGTTTTGAACACATCTGAGATATTCTATGCTAACTCGAGGAGGAATGAGCTGTTTTCCCCTGGTGATTATGAGATAGATGTGGTGACATCACCTTCTCTAATGTTCAGCCCAGGAAATTTTATTTTGAGCTTTTTGTGCTCGAAGGAAGAAGGCCAAGCCATGCCCACGAACAGAGGGGGCTGTTGTGTCTGTGGTCATGTCAAGACACAGGGAAAGAAAACCCTACTATTCAAATATTCTGGTCCCAAATTTTCTTTCCTTCCTTTTTCGTCCCTCTTGTGGGTTTTTGTATTTTATCCCATTGGCTGAAATCATACCTCAGCTACTTTCTTTTGTGAGTAACAAGCTCCTTCTTTAAAAAGGCATATTTTTTTGGTGGTGATGGTTTCACAGGTATGTGCTATCTCCAAATTCATCAAGTCGTGCACATTAAATATATATAGCTTTTGGTCTGTCAAGCATACCTTGATAAAAAGTGGTTTTAAAAATAAATAAGTGAGGGGCACCTGGTGGCTCAGTTGGTTGAACGTTAACCTTCGTCTCAGGTCATGATCTCATGGTTCGTGAGTTTGAGTCCCACATCAGGCTCTGCACTGACAGAGGGGCATGCTTGAGGTTCTTTCTCCCTCTCTCTCTCTCTGCCCCTTCCTTTCTCTCTCTCTCAAAATAAACAAATAAACCTAAAAAAAGTGGGAGTTCATTTTTTTTTTCTGAAGGTGTTCCTGAGATGCTTTATTCCAATCAATTCAAATGTTTACTACACATTTAAGGTCTCTAATAATGCAGAGTAATTAATTTTGTTGTTTTAGAATTTTTTGTCATAAACTCATTTATTGTGTTGTATACACAGTAAAAAGAACCTATCAAGTGTCAGCTGCTGAATTTTTATATAGATGAACACTACTGACATTCGGGCTGGATAATTTGTTGTGGGAGCTGCTCTGTGCAATGTAGGATGTCGGCCTCTAGTCTCTAGGTGCCAGTAGCATGCCCACCCCAGTTATGACAACCAAAGATGTCTCCAGATGTTGACAAAGGCCCAGTGGGGCAAACCCCCCCCCCCCCAAGTTGAGAAGCACTGGTCTACACACTCATGTAACCACCATCCTCGGTTTGCCAGATTTGGCAAATACAGATCCAAGAGACCCAATTAAATTTGAATTTTAATAAACACTAATTTTAAAAAATTTGTCCTCGATTTTTTCTGGCAAGTCTTCACCACCCTGGTCAGGGTATGCAAAAGCTTCTGGAACCACAGGAGGCTCCTTTGCGCCCCCTCTCAGTCAATAAATAACCCCAAGGCAAGCCCCGTTTTGGATTAAGGCCACCTTTCCGTTCTCGCGAGATCTGCTGCAGCGGTTAACGACAACGTTCCCCCGTTAGGCAGTTTCCCTCACTTCTGAGTGGTCCGAAAGCCTGTCTCAGCTCAACTGAAGAAACTCCTGGAACCCAGCCCTCGTACCTTTTCAGTTTCCCTCGTCCTCGCTGTCCGTGACCTGTAGCAGCAGCCTGTTCCGCTTTGTGCCCTGCAAGTCCTCTGCGTGGACGAGCACGTCCGAGGACGGATCCTCGGGCAGACAGCTTTCCGCATTCCTGTCGCCTTTCACGTCGTGCCTGCTGCATGTTTCGTGCATTCGGTGTCCCCACAAGACCGAGAACTAGGCTGGCAGAGACAGATCTTTGTGTAGGTAACGGGTTTGGAGGGCGTGTTTGAGAGAAGGGGAAGACAGGCCGCCCTGACCTGTTCACACGGTGGCACTGGGGGCCGACACCATTTCTGCAACCTTGGAGGCCTCCCCCACCTCAGCCCCCTTTGGCCTGTCCCCTTGCGTGTAACTGTGGGGTGAGACTAAAGGGCACGGCCTCGGTGGCCCTTCAGGAGCGCGAGTGGGAGCCTATTCGTGTGGGATCCACTCTACCGCACACTCCTTTTTTGACGTTTGTTCACACACTGGGTCATTTTTTCATTTCTTGATGCACAGGTGTCCCTTCACGCACATTTTATAGCTGGTCTTTGAAACAGTTTGATTGAATTTGCAGAAATCAAGTGAATTGCTGGGAGTTACTGTCATGACCTAGGTAAGGTTTTGACACAGAGCAGTAAGCCGCGGTCTTTGCCTGGTGGATGCGAGTCAGGGAAGTTTCCAGAATAAGTGATGCTTGGACTGAGATTTTGCACTCAGATTTTGCCGAGTGGTTGTGACTGAGGATGTGTGTTCTAAGTTGAGTTGTGAAAGTTTAGAGGAAAGGTAAATATTGCAGTATGGTTGTGGGACGAGAAGAGGGAGGAACAAGGTTTGAGTCCTGGGCAAAATGGTGGGTGTTTGGGGAGAGTGGGAATGCAGATGGAGTGAGGGTGGGGGCTTAAACATTTTCTGTGGGCCACAGGGAACCATCAGAACTTGGTCCGTTTTTCTTTTTGGGTAGATCATCCTGGTATCACTGTGAAGGTGGGCTCGAGGGCACAGGTCAATTAGGAGACTTGCAAATTAGGGCAAAGGGGTCATTCACCTCTTAGTATGAATTTTTATACATCTATTGCTTCCCTCTGAAACTCTGAGATTACCAGTAAAGACATGGGAGTTTTATTGAGGTAGTGAGATGACAGCAGGATATTTAGAGGCAGTGGATACTGCAAGGGAGTTCAGGCTTGGTGGAGGGGTGCACCTCACTGCACAGGGTTGGCCTCTGGCAGCTTTTAGCCATTGACCACCTGAAGTTGGAGCAGGGGGGCAAGCGTGGAATTAAAGAGAGTGGAAGGGACAACAATGATCCATGTCCTGAGTCAGCCTGGGGTTGGCATCAGCCACACTGATGGGTATATGGGCCTGGGATTGTCAAATACTCTGAGAATCCAGAGTTACAAAGGTGTGACGTCGTCTGAACATTTGGTCTTGTATTCATCCGTGTGTCCAGGAATGAGTCCGAGATTAAAACAACAAATAGTTTGGAGATTAAGTAATCAAGCATTCAGCTGTGGCAGTCCCTGTGGTGCCTTGTTCGATCAGTTTAGTGGAAGCAAGAGACAGTAGTTTACAATTGCAAAGCACAAAGCTGCTCTCCCAGAAAGGCCTGAGGTCCGGGCAGGGGAAACACGAGCTAGCAGGCTGGAAAGGTCACGAAGGGAAGTTAACCCATAGCATGGAAACCTGAAAAATGACTTGTTACATCCCTTGTCATGGGTCTAATTTGTTTAAAATCAAATCCATCTGCTCATTTCACACCCTTTGTTCCACTTCCTTGCTGCAATCCACAGTGGATTACTCCATTACTTTAAAAAACTGGCTGCACTTACAATAAGCTAATAACTTATTTTATGGTTAACGGCGTCAGAGATACTCCGGAACATGACCAACATTTATTCTCCCACCTCTCTCTCTCTCTCTTTCTTCTTTTCTTTTCTTTTCTTTTCTTTTCTTTTCTTTTCTTTTCTTTTCTTTTCTTTTTTCTCTTCTTTTCTTTTCTTTTCTTTTCTTTTCTTTCTCTTCTACTCTTCTTCTCTCCCTCTCTCCCTCTCTCCCTCCCTCTCTCTCCCTCAAGAATGAACTTCTTAGTGCAGCACGTCGACTGGGAAAATCCTGTAAACTCCTTCACAAAACATACCGTTCACAGGCTGTGGAGTGACACAGGTAGGGGAAAAGGTTTCTGTCATTCCACTAGGCCTTCCTTTTACTCCCTACGTACCCTGCAAATGCTCATTTCCCTCCCATGCTCCATACATTACAGAAGACTTCTTGGCTCAATTGATTCTGTTTATGATCTCCAAATCTTAATTTCAAATGAAGCTTGCCCCTTTTCAGGAAAGAATTATCTTCTATGCAATGAACCAGAGTCCCCTGAGGCATTCATTTGAGATGCATCAATTCCCTTAAGGTCTCCTAACCCATTAAAATATGTACAGTATTTCTGGTTAACTAATGGATCATTGGAAAAATGGGATTGCATGCAAGATATAATTCAAAGAAATGCATTTAGAGTTGTTGGCCAATCCATTCCTAGGAGCATTTGCTGATTGGGAAAATATTTTATTTTTTTGGCTTAATCCTTTGCCGGATCACACACAGACTAGTAAAGGTCGTTATTTTTGATTTGTTGGACCTAATTCTGAAGACAGAGCAGCAATGGAATTTGTGATTTTGTCACTGTTCTTGATTAGGAAATGAGTGGCTGGAGTTTAAACTCAGTTGAATCTGTATGATCTGTGGATATTACCATTTTTTCCTTTGTTGACTGCAAGTTATTGCTAGATGTTATCTTATATTCACTCCTGTCTTCTGAAGGGCCAAACGTTTTAGAAATATAATATTTATGAAATTAGATATTCAAATGGCAAGTGGTTTAAAGCTGAGGAACGGGTGTTGAAAGATCCCAGCACATGCACTCACAGTAATTTTACATTTTTCATTACTGAGGTAATTAAAAAATTCCTTAGGGCTGAATTATAGTAAAATTTTATGTATCTTTCTACTAAGCATAAACTAATTTTCTTTCCCACTGGACAATCTTAATTTAAGTAGGAAATATTTTTAATTCTGTCTCGCTTATACATATTATGAAAAATTGCAAGCTTTACTAATTTTATATAGCATTATTTCTTTCTAAGTATTGTTAGATTCAGTAACTGATGGGCATTTAGCATTAAAATTTAAGTAGAAATGAAAGATGCAATTTTGTTGTCTCACCAGTAACCTTTCCTAGTTCATTCCTGATTCTTAGATGGCCCGATGGAAGTCATAGAGTCCGAACCCTTTCTTTATATCTAAGTCCATGAGGGTCATGAAAATATGCCCCTAAGTTTTTCTTTAATGTTAACATCAAGGAATATATGAAATGTTGTGCAATCTTGGACAGGTCCCTAACTTTATCTATGAAGGAAATTTACTGACCTAAATTCTCTCCCTCACCTAATTCTTCAAGTAGCAAGTAAAATGTTCAGTGAAGCCCTTTGACTCTTTCAAGCCACTGGGTGCCATTTTGTGTCATGCGATTCCAGTGTATTTGGTTTAGGCTTCACTTTTCTGATACTTATGGAAAGAGAGAAATGATTGTAGCATACAGGAAGTGGTGGTAAATCTGATTAAAAACCATTATGTCTACAAATGGCAAGAAGGAACTGAAAGCATCCATTCTGGTGTAATAATATTCTATAATGGCTCATCCATTTGGAAGTTATGCCCAAGAGAATGCAGTGACAGAGAAGGGAAAGAGGGAGGATGGAGAAGGAATACTGTGCTTGGACTGAATCCATGTGGATCCTTGAGAAACTGGAGGGACTTTGTACTTCATGGTGTCAGGAATGGCTTGGACAGGGAAGGATAGAACATCCACTGTCAATCTGGGGGGAGGAGAAGAAAGGAGAGGAAGGATGATGAGGAAGAAGAGGAGGAGAGGAAGGGCGAAAGAGCTGTCATGTATTGTAAGCTCCCTGCCCCGTGCAAGATGGTCTGCCAGTCCTGGCCATAACAGGGTGAGTTTCACACGCACTACCTCCTGTGACCCTTACAGTCACCTACACTGTAGTAGATGAGTAAATGAAATGTTCTGACTAGGTCACTTGGCTAAATCCCCATAGCTTGTAAGATTTGAAGTGTGGCTTTGAATGGAGGGCCCATTCACATGCTTTTTCCACAGTGTGTCATTATGTCCTTAGAGATTCCTTCTGTGTGTACTTTTGGTGTCTCTTATACCCTTCTCCATCCAGATGTATCCCAGGGCTTTCCTAAACCAGCGAGGCGGGAGAGTCCAACCTGCAGGTGCCAGGCCTTTGCCCACACCTGTTCAGCTAGAACTTCCTCGGGTGGGGTACCTGGATAATGACCAGGTTATGCCAGAGGGTATGTGCATTTTAATCAAGGAACTCTTGATTCTATTCAATTCAGCCAGTCATTGTGTACCAAGGATCATTATGGGCCTGGCTCTGAACACCTTGCGATTAAAACACATTCTGTCTTTAAGGCTGATGGTCATCCACATAAGCTTTCAGGAGAGGAACAAATATGGATGACGAAGTTTCAGAGTTCACAAAATAACAAGTGGAAGAGATCACTTAGAAGAAAAAATTCTTGCTGGAATCCTTCACGTTTCTACTACTTGAGTGACCCTCCCCTGTCTACCCTCAAAACTATCGAGCCAGGATGATCTGCTGAAATCAACCCCACAAATCCCAAGGTTTAAACATTTCCACACCAAAATTTCTCCTTTTCTCTCTTTGAGGTGATCCTTCTTATTTACCTTTATGCATACCTGGTGTAATAGCTGAAAAAGATAGCATCATAACACTACTTCTTATGGAGGTGTCAGCAAATATAGCAGAGATCACACAGTTCTACCAGTGTCCCCCTAATCTAGCCCAGAGAAATGAGAGGAGTTTCTGCTTCAGTTTTACTAATCTGTGAAGATTGGGTGATTGGCCTCCCTGAAGTCTTCTTCCTTCCTTCCCTCTTTCCTTTGTTCCTTCCATCCTTCCCTCCTTCCTTTGTTCCTTCCTTCCTTCCTTCCTTCCCAACATTCCAGTCTTCTCTAAGTTCTTGGAGTTAGATATCATTTAAATAAAATTCATAAGATTAGGCAGGAATTCTGCACTTCTGTCCGACACATACTCTGCTCAACACCCTTTCCTGTGCAGACCCTGGGAACCCTAAGGCTCATTCCAGTCTTCTTATACCAGGGTGAGGGTGTAATTACTGTAATATTACTCTGATGTTAGTACAGTCATTACAGCATAGATCATGTTGTCCAAAACATTACTGTTTGTACTGTTTATACTGTTTTCAAGTGATGGTCTCTCAATGTAAATAATGAGAGTTCTTTGGTTACTGTTTCCACATCGATCCTCTCAAATAGGACCACTTTAGGAAAGCAGAGCTGACTCTGAATCTCTGCTGTTTGTTTACCAGCGCTATTTAACTCCATCTGAGGTGTGCCGCTTCTCTCCTCAATTTACTTTTGCAGGCGGTCTGTTCTCCCTTTCTTCACAATTGGCATTCAGATACTGGGGCACAGTGTCTTACAATACATCTGTTTGCATGCCTGTCTCCTCCCCTAGACTGAACTCCCCGGCAGCAGGCGCCTGTCTTCCTCATTTTTGTGCGGTACATGGTACACTGTTGTACTCTGGTAAATTAATTCTTAAAAATGATACAGTGGTTAGGTGTTTTTTCAATCAGACCTTTCCCCCCCTTCTCTTACTTATCTTTTCTAAATCTTTCAGGTTGTGCATTACTTACAGAAGAAGAAAATATATTTCAGTAAAATAAGGATATTTCTTTTTAATCTATGAAAGCATTTCCACTGTTACATTTAAACTGTTAACTTTTTAAAAACAATCTAGACAAAGGACAAAGCAGGGTGTGAGCACGGTTTGCAAATATTTATATTATCTTTTGAAATGCATTTGGCCACACACAGGCGCAGGGACCTGCTAGATAGAAGAAATCATCTCTCCTCTGCTGGCCAGAGGGCTGTGACCTGTTGCACATCACCTTCTTCCTTCCTTTTTGACTCTTTTCTCCAACCTTCCCTTCCCATCACTTAAAAATCACCAGCTTAGCCCTAACTCTGTAAACAGAAATTATTGAATGCTAATAATTTCTGGTAAGCATTTAGGAGACATTTAAGTCACTAATATATATGTGATCCCCGTTTTTACTGCAATTTCCAGGGAAAGTGCTACAAAGTGATATGTGGCAATAACAAAGTCAGAAGGAAGGGAATATGAAATTCAGCGAGCAGCGTGAATGATTTGCTGTTAGCATGGGGCCCAATAACACTACAAAGCTATAAACTCTGTCGATCTAGATTGCCCAGTTAGGTGGCAGAGATGCAATTTGTCTTTTCTGAAGCCGCCTGCTGCTTGCTAGCTCCATCTCCTGTCACAGCCTATTAGCTCCCCAAGAAAATTGGTAGGAAATTGCCTGCAGATTGTAGGAAATTGCATCTCCAGGCCCTGGAAAAAATGTAGGATAGCACAACACTGACCCTCCCAGAGCAGCTATTAATACAGCAAAAAGTGACCTTTGACTTGCCGGGAAACGACTTTGCTATTTGCTGAATAAAGACTGTATTATGTGTGGTTGAAGGAAGGTGCAAATGATTATCCTAGTGAGGCTCGAAGCCAACCTGCTTTTGAAAGCCTAAATATTAGTTAGAAGAATTTTTTTTTTTTTTTTTTTTGGTTTATTTGTTTGTTTTAGGTGCAGAGTGTTTGAGTGTTGTGGCTCTGCGGGAAAAAAAGGTCCAGTTGGCTTGTTTTTGAAAGCACCTTTTCCCGAAGGTAAAAAGAAAAAAGTAAATTGTCCCAAGGAAACGCTCACAAATCTCTCAGGCAAAAATCCAGGAAGTAAATCTTTCGAAGATGAGATTAAGAAACAAAGACAAGCACATTGGAGCATTGTTTTGTTTCCCCCTTGGTTTTGCTGCACATACATCTGGGGCCTCCCCGCCCTCCTCCCTAATTGCTTTCTACAATTCCATCTATGTCTCCTCGCCTCGGAATTATTTTCTTTATAGACCATCCCCAGAAGTTCAGACATCAAGATAATTCAGTGTTCCGCAGGGGTACATATTGTGCATATTTTAAGCATCATTAACTTTATGTTACAAAAAAATCAAGATCTTGACATGGTATTTACAGGCTTGCATTTCTACTTAGAAGGATATCATCTTTCATTTATAAGTGATATTTTTGGAGAGGGAGAAGAACATTTTAGCTGCTCCTGAATGAATAAGATGCCCTCTGTTGCCTTTGAACCCTAAGCATTGTCTGTTAATCCTACCCTCTTCCCCAGTACTGGGTCATTCACTTTCAGTGCCCTTGGGAGCAAATCCAAAATGAGATGGTGGGATACAGATATACCAGCTTCTCTTCCCTTATGAAGTATAGTTGTACCTTGTTTATTATTTGCACAAATTAAAACATAGCTAAATGAGACTCCTCTCAGCTTTTCCAGAGTTGAGAGGTTTTCTTTAGGTTTGCTGCTTTCTTACATTTGGTGCTTGCTTCTAGAGAGAAAAGTACTGGACACCATGTCATATCAAAGAACACTGAATTTAGCTCATGGATTTCTGAGCTTTTATATGAGCTCTGATACTCTGCCTGTGTGATCTTGGGTACTTTTTTTAAGCTTTTAGGGCCTCAGTTTCATTATGTAAAAAAAATGGATGTTCTCTAAGAACCTTTGATATGTTAAATTCTATGTGATAAAGGGTAGAAAGGTTGGGGGTAGGATTGAAGCCTGAGCTGCTACCCTGCTTTCTGCCTTCTTCTTGGGCTTTTCTTGACTGGCTATCCTTGGAGAAGGGGTTCTTTTTGGCCAAAGAATGTGTTTTGGAGTCTGTAAGCATCCAACATGCCACCAGCTGATTTACCAATCATTATGAATCAAGACTCCCTTATGTCGACAGGAGACCCCAAAGAACTTCTTAAGACATGACCCCCGAGGGCATACTAGTTACCAAGGTGAGTAGACATTGCAGGGTTAGAAGGTCCATTCCAGGAGTGCTGCTGGTAGTGGAACTTAGGTATAGAGTTGATATATATAGCCCCACATTATAGAATATGGGACAGAATATCAAAAGAGGTCCAGCTAACCTTGAAAATATTATGTTAAGTAAAAAAGCCAGACACGACAATTCACATAGTATATAATTCCATTTATGTGAAATATTCAGAACAGGTAAATCAATAGAGATAGAAGCAGATGAGTGGTTGCCAGGGGGTAGGGGATGTGGGGGATGGAGAAATGGGGAGTCACTGTTTAATGGGTATGGGTTTTCCTTTTAGGGAAATGAGAATATTTTGGAACTAGATAGAGGTGATGATTGAACAACCTTGTGAATGTATAAATGCCACTGAATCGTGCACTTTAAAATGCTTGATTTTATGTGATGTGAATTTTACCTCAGTAAAGGAAATAGGTCTAGTTAAATTGATGAAAGGGACAAATGCAGGAACATATAATTACTTAAAATATAAAATGGACATTTTAGCCCAGGTAACATAACTCTTGCCACAGTACAAACCACTCTGTCACCTTTCTTATCTGCCTTTATTTCCACTCTAATCTTTGACCATGATGATGATTTGAGAAATGATTGGAAGTTCTGATGCCCACAGTTCCAAAAGCCAATGCTAGGGCTGATTTTGAGATGATTTATGAACACCATTTTTCCTACAGCCTCCTTCAAAATTCAGTTCAAGTGCCAAGTCTTTTCTGAAAGGTTTCCAGTCCTTCCAGTTGAAAGAGATCTCTGCCTTCTCTGAATGAATGGTATTTATCTACCTTTTTAGGGCTTTACTCGCTTCCTATCTTAGAGGATCGTTGTTTATTTTTCAGACATGCCTTGCCTCCCCTACTTGAGTCCAGAATCACATCCTTCTCACCTCTCTGTCCTCCCAGACACCAGGCAGTGTGTACTCAGTAAACATTTGGGCCTTTGCTCTTGTTTTCTTCTCTACCTGAAATGTCCTTTGTAGGAGAATTCCACAACAGTTCTCTCTCCTTTTCTATTTAGCTGCTGGATTTTTTTTTAAGGATCTACCCAGTCCCCATTCTCAGTCTCCGAAATTCAGGTTGGGTGGAATGCCTCCCTGTATGTATGCTACCCCTCCAGTCATCTTCATGTGTGGGCTCATCAGCATATTCTAAATTTGAGACTCTCTGCAGAGATTGCAGATTTGGGCCCATGTAAACCTGGAGCTGAAGATGACCATTGGCCATGGTGTGGGAAGAACTTGCCTGGATATAAAGCCAGCATGAAGAAAAGCAAAGCTGAGTAGTGGAGAGAGTCTGGTTCTGAGAATATCGTTTTGCTACCAGGGTTCTGCCAGCCTGTGGCCAGATTTGCCCTTGGTCTTCTCAGTTTCACAAGCTAACCTTTCCCTATTTTTAGATGAAGCCAGTTTGAGTTTGTCACTTGTCATTGAAAGACTCCTGTCTGATGCATTTTTTGGTATCTCTTTGCCATGTTCAAAACATCTTCAAGGCTTGTGTAAGATCAGATATTTCCTGGGAAGCCCTCACATCTTTTTTTTTTCTTCATTTTTAAAATTTTTTATGTTTATTTATTTATTTTGGAGAGCAAGAGAGCAAGAGAGAGCACAAATAGGGGAGGGACAGAGAGAGAGAGAGACAGAGTGTGAAGCAGGCTCCAGGCTCTGCACCATCAGCGCAGAGCTCAATGCAGGGCTTGAACCTACGAACCATGAGATCATGACCTGAGCTGAAGTCAGATGCTTAACTGACTGAACCACCCAGGCACCCCACATCTTCTTATATTTTTGCCTCATTCACCCTGTTATTTACTATTCTACTTTCTACTTAAAAAAAATTTTTTTTTGAGAGAGAGTTCAAGCTGGGGAGACGGAGAGAGAGAATCTCAAGCAGGCTCCATGCTGGGCATGGAGCCCCGATGTAGGGCTCAGTCACACAACTGTGAGATCACGATCTGAGCTGAAATCAAGAGTTGGTTGTTTAACCAACTGAGCCACCTGCATCCCTACTATTCTACTTTCAACAGAGATTTACCGAGGATTAGAACAAAAGGAGATACATAAAAAAATAAGACTGTTTTTGCTTTGAGGGAATGATATTTACAGAAAGCCTTCTATTTAGGGAATTTTGTATAATTTTATCTTCTTTAATCCTTACATTAGTCTTGTGAGATGAATAATACCACCTGCATTTTATAGATAGGGTAACCGAGGGATCAGAGGTTATAAAATTATTCAGATGCATGATCCCACAGTTTGATCATTTGGACTATAATTTGAACATCTTCTTCCTTTGTTCTAACCCAGTCTGCCTTGCATTATGGTTTTGTTGTTGTTGTTGTTGTTTTATTTGGTCTTCTCCAGTAGGCTCTAGATTCCTGAAGGGTAAGAACTGTGGCTTGCTTATTTTTCCATCAAATACAGCCTTTAACATAGTCTCTTGATGATAAAATTCAAAAGTATTTTTTGGGGTGACTTGATAGATGAGTGAACCACAGCTGAATGAATAATTTGTGTCCTCTGAAATCTAAACCAGAATTCATATCTCCAGACTCAAATGAGCTAGAAATGCCAAAATGCTATTTCTCAGGCTCAGAGAATTATACACCTGTATAGCCATTTACTTCCTGGGATGCATCACCCCCATCATGGGAGCATGTGTGGAGCCTTCAGGACTAAGATCAGTAAAGGTTTACCATTAAGTGAATGACGTTTTCAACTTCAGGGCCACTCACTTGCAAGGTCATTTGTATGAAATTTGTGAAAGTACAACATTTTAAACATACTGTTTAAGATCACGGTTTTCTTCCATTCCAACTCTCCTTCCACAGTTCTTTCTCTTGCATAGGGTGGTATTAAAATGGCCATATGAGTTGAGAATCTAGCGAAGAGGAAATTGATTTGGGGATATATGCAGTTTGGAGTTAGTGAGATGTGTTCATGTGGTTCATGGTCACTTTTAGAAAGACACAGTGAATGTTAATTAGAGTTTGGCGAGGTGTCCTGCTATGGGAATGGGACTACAGCCCACGGCACCAGTTGACCCAGTGTTGTGCAGTGAAGGTGTGAGGAAGGAGTGGGTTTGCCCTGTGAACATAACATCTCATAGCCCAGCACTGTAAGGGTGTGAGTAGTGGAGAGAAAAAAATGGAAACATACAGAGTCAGAAACTAATAAGGACAATTTGTTCAATCCTGAGCTCTTAGTAGAAAATTTGGTTCTCATCGAAGCCTAGTAAATGAAAGTTCTTTCCTCTCAGGAATATAGCCTGATAATGTAACATACACACTTATAAAAACACCATATTTTTTTTCCTTTGTGATGGGAATTGAAGAAAATACAAAATTGGTATAAGGCCTTGCAAGGGACCCATGGGAGCGAGGGGCCCTGAAGCTGAAGCTTCATCCGCTTCATGGTAAATCTGCCTCTGAAAATGCTTTTCAGAATTGTTGTGTGAAGAGATGGTCAAGAATGCAAACAAAAAACTGTAGGGAAGCATTAGGCTGGTGCATCAGGAAGTTACACATGTCACATTTTTACATACCTTGGGACTTTTGTGATATTTTCCATTAAAAAAAATGATTATGTGTTGTGACTTTTTTCTTCATGCTAAAGAAATACTAAGTATTCTTTGTACTAAAGAGCACCTCCCTCTCTCTGACAAAAATGTAAAAGCTCCAGGCCTGCGAAATCTGGATTTTCCTATGCTAAGGGTGGCTGTCAAATGACTTTGGTTTGGTCATTTCCCCAAACCCTTGTGAAACTCATCTCACAGTATTTCACGTCCTTCTGGAGAAGTGTTCACTTTCCATTTTCTTCAGGCACAGGGGATGCTGCATGTTTGATATGTCTATGTTTACAGATTCCAAAGTGGTAAGATTCCTCTTGCTTTCTAACTGTGCAGTAATTTCTTTGGATTCTGTGTGATAATCTCAGCTTCAGGATCTTGGAGAGCACCATTTTTTGCCAATGAGTAATACACAAGACAAGAATTTTTGGCTTAGCATAAAATATTGAAATTGTGTATTGTAGTGGAGTACTATTAGCTACAATTTATGCACAAATAGGCCAAGGCCCAGGGAAAAAATTGCTTTACCCAAGTTCATGAGATAATGAATATCAGAGCTGCAATTACAATTTTCCAGCTCCCCAACTGTACATGCAATTTGCAGGTTTACAATCCTGTACAAAAAACCAACAGAGAACACAGATGGGCTTCTAACCCCTGCTAATGAGAGCATCACTCTTCATTGCTGCGATAATTAAGCAAATATTTAGTGGTCAGAAATCCACACAGACTTTAAATAAAATCAGTCAAATCCCAATCCCTTGGGAGATGTTGATTTTGGAATTTTTTTTTTTTTAACTCTGAGTTGTACCTTGTGTGTGTGTGTTGTGTGTATTTCTTATTTTTGTGATTTAAACCAGAGGAGAGTTAGTCCAAGTGCACTCTGCCCACTGAAAAGCCAAATTCCCCAGAAAGACTATGCTTCTGACACTCAAAAGGCACCAGGTCAGGAGAGCATTTTCTCTGTTGATTGCTCTTTTTTTGATTCAGAATTTTCCTTCTTCCTCATGGAATTAGACCCTTTAAGTAAATTGCAAACAGTTCCCCCTGTGTGAAGCAATGTCTAGCCTAACACACTACCTGACACAATCATTGACATTTCTTGTGTAAATAACAGCAGCTGGATTCAGCACTTTCAAGAATGAAAGTTGAAAAAATAATGAACTGGTTTTTTTTCCTAAGATAAAGTACACTGTATGTTCCAGAAATTAGAAGGGTGTAAAGTAAAGAGCAAATTAATAGACAACTATTGTTTATTTTTGTTATAACCCGTCCATTTGACTTTCTGCTCTAAATTCTCCTTATTTAGCTATACCTTTTTCTCCATAGAATTTATCACCTTTGAATAAACTATAGAATGTATTTATTTATTGTGACTATAGTTTATTATCTGTCTCTGTGTGCTAGAATGTAAGATCTAACGGGACAAGAATTTTTATCTGGGTGTATCCCAAGCACCTAAGGTAGTGCCTGGCATATAATAGGAACTCAAGAAGTAGTTACTGAATGACTATGTGCTATGCTTCTGCACTTGGAGAGCAAAAAATGAATATAATATTGTACTTCCCTCTGAGAAGCTTTATTACTTTTTCTATGGATTGAAATTCTAGAATATTGGCATTAAATATTTATACCATTTTTTCATTTCTTTCCTGTTAGAACCTTGATTTGTTTGAGGTGGCAATATGTGTTGTGAAAACAATTCATTGTCTAGCCTTTCCTGCAGCTTTTCTCTCAATTCTGGCCAGCAAGACCTAAGTTGAGTTCTGTTAGGGATATCAAAGAAAGTTTTGTTTTCTTGATACAGACATTCCATTTTCCTCTTTGTCACTTGTTTCTTTTGCATGTCTGAAATATGGATGTGATGCTTGGAGGTATGACTGCCATATTGAGACCATGAGGATGAAAGCAAAATGCTAAAGATGGCAGCATGAAAAGATAAAAATAAAACAGGATGGTCTACTCCTCAAGTTGTCACAAGGGAAGAATAAGCCCTATTTGCTTAACCTTTATGTGGATCTTACGTTACACTGAACCCCAAAAGAATCCTACAAAATACACCCATATCAAATTGTGACTTAACTAAATATCTTTAATATTTTTCATAATCCCAGTCTTTCAGAGAATTAATAAGGCCTTTGGGTAAATTCTACAGTTTGGTGTCTTCCTATCCTGGACCCAGGGAGTTTTAAAAATAGAGGAGGAAGGAAGAAGACTGGAGTGAAGAGGATTGTTATATGGCCTACTGTAAGGAAAACACTTAACAGATAGATCTCGATTCATTAAAAAGCTAGATGACAAGCTGTCTGCTCTTTAGCAAGCAACCACTTTTTAGCAGAGGCTATTTGTTTTCCTCTCCCTCATGGCACTAGATTATTATAGATTTATTGCTATCTGTGTGCAAGGACTAGATAGAGCTACTGAAAATTCAGATAATAGAGCTGAATCATTTGGAGATCTTTTGTACTAATATAAGTGGTTGTTGCAACTCAACAAAAGTATGTGATCTACATAAATGCTTGAGTGTGCAAGGGAGTGTGAGAGTGTTCTCCTTTCATTCGGAAACTAGCCTGTAATAGTTCTCTCTTTAACTTACCTGGAATAATCACTCCCACCAGTGACTGTTACTTTGATATTTGCACAACAGTAAGTGTTATTTATTTATTTTTGGTAGATTAGCTGGAAGCACCATACAAAAAATAAAATACTCCCTTATATCTGGGAAATTGCACATGCCTCTGTTACGGATTTTCAGGTTTGGTATTGTGGTTTTTTGTTTGTTTATTTTGGATATAAAGGTAATCCTATAAAGAGAAACTTACAGTTCCCTTCTGCAAAGAACATTTAGTAACATGAGCTGTAGATTTGCTGTTTTTTTTTTTAAGATGCTAACTTATTATAGAAAATCTTTTTTTAAACCTTTTTAAAATTTAAGATGGCAATTTCCTATGCTTCATTCATCTAAAAGAAACCGTTCAGTTATTTCCCTGTTTTTCTACCTCTGCAGGAGTGCCCTGCCACTATGCTCTTTTGAGGAAATTTGTCTTATGAGGAGAAAAATGAAAGGAAAGAGATAAGAAGCAATAAGACTGCTTCAGTTTTGATCAGTTTTGTCTCGCCTAGAAACTGCCAAGTTCTCCTAGAAAAAGAACTCTAATTGCAGTTTAAATGACTTCTTGTTCTAGGATTCTTCTTAGTTTTTTTTAATTTAAGAAATTGATTATATTTTTTAATGAAAATTTGAAGATAAAATTGATTTATTCCACAATAAAACTCAAAAATTTTATCACTAACCAGAAACATGTCCAGGGAACAAGTGTTACCTTAGTTCTCTCTTGGAAGTCATCTCAGTATTTGAAAATAAAGACAGAGCTTACTCCCACTCTCCCCATCCCAATATTTATACTTCCGTTTCTCTTTATCAGTAGAGTCCTGGAACCCAGAATAAAGATGGCATATATAGCTAGGTCAGGTCATATGAGCAAGTCATGACCAGAATTGGTGTGTACAACCTCTGGGAAATGGAAGTGATATGTCTTTCTCCTGTTCTTCTCTTTCATTCATGGTATGTGAATGTGATGGCTGACCACTTGAAGGAATTTTTTTTCCCGTGTGTATTTTCTTGGGAGTCACACAGCAAGGGGGAATTCTTTTATCATACCCAGATAAATGGGGTTTGTGGTTAGAAATTCTCAATGCATAACTTTTTTCTATTTCATCTAAGTTCAAAATCAAAGCTCAGTGAGGCATATATTCCCAGCATCCCCCTCTGTAAAGTGCATGGAGTGTTATTTTCCTCTGCCCTCTGAGAGTGTGTGTATTTGGTAAGGGGGTGAAGGGATGGGGAACTTTATACTCAAGCTTTTCAGACTGATCCGTTCTCATGTTAGAGTTGGGGTGCAGCCCAGGGAAAAATGAGTTATAGGCCTCCTGAAGATTTTTAGATAGCCCTAAGACAAGTTCTTTCTTTACTGCTTGCTTACCTTTCTAGATTCACAGTTTTCATCTCTGGCCTCCAATCCATCCTTGTATTTTCCTGCTAGTGAAGCCATGCATTCAAATGACATTTTAAATATTTTATTCAGCATTTTAGCTCTGCCTGGAGGGATGAATCTGCCATGTTGCTGGAAACAGAATTCTAAATTCTGTTTGTTTCAACTTCAAAAAATAATGCTTACTTAATTACTTTATATTCATCTATATTACTTCTTTTATTATCCCCTCATTCTTTATGTTAGACACCGAGCTGTGGGTTTCCCTTCATTTCCTTCTTTCCTTTCGTCTTCCATTCCTTTCTTTCTTTTAATTTTTTATTTTGTTTTATTTCTTCCTCTCTCATTCTTTCCTCCTCCTTGTCCTTCCTCTCCCTTTCCTTTTCTTTTTTCTTTCTGAATCTTTCCTTTTTAAAGGAATCCCTGGCTCCAGAGCACAAGGTAGCAATGGATTTTCAAGAAGAAGTAAAAGAATCACTATTTACTTCCACAGTTATTGAATGCCTACTGTGTCTCAGGCACGTGCTAGGATGCTCTATGGAAGAATAAGGTCTTGCCCTCTATGGAAGAATAAGGGTGGGGTGATGGTACTGTGTGGAGAGCTGTTAGGGGGAAGTACACAGTGCAAAGAGAACATAGAGTATGTGGAAGGTTTCCTAATGGAGGCCATCATTAAGGATAATCTGTACATGGGAGTTGCTCTTTGAGAGACCTCACATGAGCTAATACTGTAGGAGAGGAGTGAGGAAAGGAGTCCAATCCCTGGAATTGGGAGTTCTGTCTGGGAACAAGCACTATGTTATTATTGCTTATGTTAACTATGATGAGCCTTTTTTTTTTTTTTTTTTGTCTTGAAAATCACAGTACATTTTTCCTGTGGCAGTAGAGTTAAGCAATTACATCTAGGAAGAATAGGAGGAATCTTCTCCTTTTGAATGGGTGGATAAAATGATCAGGGAGCTCCAAATTCAAGAAACAGAGCCCCATTGAGTCAGGGGATATTCTTTTTATCTCAAAGGATAAAAGAACTGCCCATGGTTTCTTTACAGTCACAGCTTGGGGACCTCAAATAATGCTTTGCAAAAGAGTAGGCACAGACCATTACAAAAAGTATTTTGTTGTACTCGGATACTGAGCATACCCTAATTGAGATGGGTAAAATAATGACCTAGAGATAGGATTATTTCTACGGGTACATTTTCCAGTTACCATAATGTAAAGTGAAATACTCACTTTGTTAAAAAGCACTCTATTAGGATCATGCTTTGCACTAGTATCCCAAGGCATGTAAACTTTTGTTTGTACAAAAGTACAAAGTGAGAAAGCAGACCATTCAAAGAACAGCAGGCTGATGGACGTTTCTCGGTCTGAATCCTGCCTCTTTCCATGGTATACCAGTTGGCTAGCCCAGGGCCTCACAGCTGACAGACTGCATGTGCTCTTGGTTGTAGATCACAGCTGAACAAACTGCTCTGGAGGGTGAAAGGTCAGCACAGTGTAAACAGAGATCAGCAGTGACCTATGGAGTCGTCTCAAGACATAATAAATACCGTCTTCATGGTCCTTCCCACCTTCTGCTGATTCAGGTATTCTCTAGCACCATGTGGCTTGTCTCTGGAGCAGTATTTCAAATCCAGCAGACCATTGTATTTGGAGCAGCTTTTCTAACTATGCTTTTAATTTTGGCAAAATAACCTTTAGCTCCTTCTGAAAATGTAATCATATACAAGGAGCTTCATTGAGAAAGAATAAAATACTTTTAAAAACACTCCATTAGCTTTGGCTATCATTAGTTTCGCTATTCTGGAAGAATTTCTGCTAGGTTTAGGGGATCAAAACAGATTTTTTTTCCAATCCAGAATAGAATTTTGTGGCAGAATCATTAACTTTTCCTCTCCTTGAAATCCCCCAATGACCATTTATTTTTCTGTACCCATTTATTGAAGGGCATCCAGGTCAGTATTACCTCTTGCTAGAGTAGGGTTGGGCTCACATTCATCCTGTCCCCTTCCCTGGACAGCCACAAATCAATCAGGAGAGCCTGCACTAGTCCTTGCCTGTGTGTTAAGTAAGAAGACTCTCTCAGATTGTGCCTGCCTTTAGCTAGTTCATACTTACCTGTAGAGGTTTTTTAAGACAGAAGTGCTCACCTGGACCTGAGGTACCTGGATCTAGTGAGAGTAGACCATATACTATGTTCTCTGTGCACTCTAAGGCCTTGGAGATAGCCTTGGGATAGCCTTGCAGAAGACCTAAAGCCACTCATAGAATAATACTATCTGACACTGTGCTGGTGGAATAAGTGTAGAGGGTGATAGGAGGGAAAACTTCCCTCTGCTCCAAGCCAAACCAAACAGAAAGCCCAATCCATAACCTACAGTAACTTAACCCAGATGGTCATATTTTCTTTAGACAGCAAACCATTCTCAGTGCATTCGTTAGTTTCAGTGTTTCTTCTTTTCTATTCTTGTAGTTAACATTTTGGCTTGCCAAATTCTAGCCATCCAAGAACAGGAGAGATCAGATGCTTCAGATTAAACAGTTCAAAGTCAGTGACATTTGGTTAAAATAAACAAATGGAATAAAATGGACTGCAGACTCACAGGTCCAAAAGTTAAAACTCTTTGACTGAGACTTAGTGCTATTAGATGGTTGATTTTACTCAGAAGTCACGAGCTCATGAACAATAAAGACAATAACCACGCACCAAAGAGAAAATGGGGCTATTATGTTGAAGTAATGGTCCAATCTCACCTGCTGTGTGGCATCATTTTAAGTCCTGGCAAAATTTCCAAGTGAAATAAAACAACAAAAACAATGAGAAACTAAAACAGTGGGTGAGAATATGTTGGTCATTTACATCTTCAACTTGTGGGGTTGTGATGACTCAGGGTGGAAAATTGGATGAGAAGGAACAAAATTAAAAGTTAAAGAGGACTAAAGAACTAAGAATAAAGTTAAAGTCTGGTTTAGAGAATTATGTGCATATATTTATATTTTAGCAATTTTTTCATCCTGTACTAGATGCATTTAAAAATGAAAAACAAGAGCTTATGACTGGCTAAAAATAGCTTCAAGACCTATTACCAGTCATTTTTACCCTACACCCTTTTGATTTTCAAACTCATCACCTTGCTTGGCAAATTAAGATCTTCTTAGCCCACTCTAAATACTATTTCTTCTTTGGCCTTCATGTTCACCCTGTATATTCGAAACTGTCCATGCTCATCTCCCTATATGTCTTTACAGCACTGCTTAAATCTAGCACATGCCTAAATTTTTTCCCAGTTTAGAAGATTCAACTTATTCTTCAATACCAAAGGAAACATACTTCTCCCTGGACATCTAGCCACCATTCTGCGCATGTCCATACAGTCTTTGTTGGCGTATGTACTTTACAAGGGCAAGAATACAGTGTTTTGTAAGCTTGTATGGTTCTTCCTCCTATGCCACAGCCCATATGGGCACTCAGTAAATGTCGAATCGAAGTGAATTGCTTTCCAGTGCATTTATTGGCAAATGTACTTCAGTAGGTCAAGATCCATCTCTTTTTGCAGTGCTCAGTGGTTTTCTTTTTGAATGCGTTCCTGACCAGGCCAGAGTTGTTGTATGTCTCTGAAAATTGTTCACAGCTTGCTAAACAAGGAAGCAGCATGATTGTATTATTGTATTGCAGACATGTCTCAGGTTTACACATCAAGGAAATTCCATTATGCTTTACAAATGGTTCTTCTTTCTCTTTTGTACTCATGTCTTCCTCCTCCATTCCTTTCTTCCTCCCTCTCTCCCTTCCTTCCCTGCTTCCTTCTTTCCTTCATTCTCTCTTCCTTATCCCTCCCCTCTCTTTCTTTTACTTTCTTTTTAGCAAAGCCCTCATATGAAACTCAGACATTATTTATAACAGGATCAACAGCAATGAAGGGCTGTCGTTTTCAGCCTGGCAAAGCTGGACAAATGCAACCCCAGAAGCCTGGCCTCGTACTTCCATGGAGGAAGGCGTCAACAAGTATGAGCTGAGTCAAGGCTGGCATTGGCTCCAACAGTGGGAACACTGAGTTTCTAGCTTCAGGCTTTCAGTTCTCTCTATAGCTTAATGGCTCACAGCCCTTTTATGAGACAGCTGGATAACAATGTGCTTTTATGACAGCCTGATTCTTTTTTCCCCTTTTAAATCTCAAACTGTACTGTATAAGACATTCTGTCTCCTATCGTTCCATCAGCAAGGCCCGAATAGCCAAGGCAAGTGGTCCTGAAGCACTTGTTTATTTCCTTGGATTTTTTTCCCCCCTACAATAAAAGAATAAGGGGAAAAGTAAGGTCCTGGTTGTGAAAGGTGGCTGGTAAAGGCCTCTGTGTGAGGTCCTTGGTGAGATAATCTCATTCTAAAGATCTGGGTGACTGGAATTTCCTTTCCTCCCATCCCCCGCAGACATCCCCCTCCCCAACAACCTTCTAATACAAATCCTTAAGCATTAAGTCAGGCGGAAAATGAGTCTACTCTACATTTATCTTCCTGAATGGCAGTCAACTCCTGCTTAATCTTTCAACATATATTTGTTCAATGGATCAACAGATTGTGTAAGCAGCATGACGGTTGGGTTTAGAAATGTGTCTGCTCGTGTTTGGTTTGTGCTGAACCATTGACCATTTTGTTTGTGAATCCATCATAAATTATATCTCTGAGTTACCCAGCACTAGGGATGGGGACAGAGGACAGTGCTCATACAGGCGGAAAGACTTTTAGTCACTGTCATTTTCCAGTATTGAGAATGCTGACTTCTTTTATTCTAGAATGCTTTTTAATACTTTCAAGTTAGAAAACCTCAAATTTAATTCCATCCTCTTTTCCCAGAGGGGTCTCTTACGTATTCTTTTGCATATTCTTCTTACATAGTTTCTCCAAAGTAGGTTTTGAAAGCACAGAGTAATTAATAAAATAGTGTAATATATTAATAAGAAGGTTAAGAATTTAAAACCCATGATTCTCTGGACTTACTGGTTCAAATCACTGCTCCTTAAAAACCTGAGGAGTTTGTGTGTTAAAAGATTGAGGCATCAATCAGTCAATTCATCACACAACTGATTTGACTTTTTTTTAATGAATTGTCAGTTTCATTAAATTTTCAAATTATTATCCAACCAGTCAATCAGATTACTTTGTTCTTTCTGCATTAAAGGCAATGGAAAAGATATAAAAAGGCAGGCAAATTTCCTGACCTCAGTAATTTAAATCAAGTTGGAGGAGTAATGTATGTTTTTTTTCAAAGGTATTATGAGGATTCCAAAATAAAAATGAGGGGATGAGAAATTTTGTGTTGTAATAGTGTAGTTTGTGTACAAGAAGGAATAGTTTGCAGGGAAGTTTTATTTATTTGAAAACTGTTCAGGAGTATTTATAGAATACAGAATTTGGGGGGCACTGAACGAATAATGCAAAGAGTAAGATAGATTTACTTGATGCTTAAGATTGAAATAGGAAGAGTGGAAGTAGAGGTGTGGATGAGGAAGGGAAATTGATGTCAGCCATGATGGCCCTGTCATGCCCAGCTCATGTCCAAGTTAGGCCCGAGGTGGGGAGCTGCAGGAAGACCTGCTGGTTCTTGTAAGTAGATTTTGTACGTCAGAGTGCACACTTGTTAGATAAAATGACATTTCCATAAATTTTAAGTGTCATATTTTTACATTTCATAATGGAAGAAACATAATCATACTATGAAATAATCAGGTGAAATTCTACTTATAACAGTGAATAATATATTATTTCTTAAAACCTGTTGATGTTGTATTTTAACTATGCAGTTACCCCTGTGCTTCTCTTGCCATACTGACTCCCTCTACAATTCTATCAGCTTGGGGGAGTGTTGTTATCTTCATTAGAAAGGGAAGGAACCTGCAAGTTCTGGTAGACAAGCACCCCAGTCATGGAGCTAGTTATAGGGAGGTTTGACACCAGTATCTAGGCCTCTCGATTCCTAGCTCTGGGCTTTATCCTCTTTTGTATTCAGCATCCTTTAAAAAAATTTTTTTAATGTGTATTTATTTTTTGAGAGAGAGAGAAAGAGAGACAGAACACAAGTTGGGGAGGGGCAGAGAGAGAGTGAGGCACAGAATCTGAAGCAGGCTCCAGGCTCTGAGCTGTCCACACAGAGCCTGATGCAGGGTTCAAACCACAAACTGTGAGGTCATGACCTGAGCCAAAGTTGCATGCTTAAATGACTGAGCCACCCAAGCGCCCCACAGCATCCTTTGATTAAGTTTCACAATGAAGGGTAAGAAGTTTGATTTGAAAACTCATCTGTTGATTTTGTTTTTCTGCTGGGAAGTATTAACCAGTGTTTTTATTTAGCTCAAGATATGTTTAAAATTTTTTTAACATTTTATTTTTTTAAATTTATTTTTGAAAGACAGAGAGACAGAGAGTTGTCAGCACAGAGCCTGGCGTGGGGCTTGAATTCATGAGCCGTGAGGTCATCATCTGAGCTGAAGTCGGATGCTTAACCGACAGAGCCACCTAGGTGCCCCAGCTCAGGATATATTTTAATATTTATAGGTGAATTGATTTGTAGATCCCAAGACAATTTTTTTTGCAAATGGAGATAACCTGTTATGGTGATTCAGTACTGACTGATGTCTCCACACAGGCTGAATGTGGAGTAATAATAATAGAATACATCATAACCAATAAACAAAATGCCAACAAAAAGTCCTTTAGGAGCCGCTGCATCGAGAGACGTTCAGGCTTTGGAGTGTTTGCCCAGATTTGATGTCATTGAAAGGCACAGAGAAGCTGCAGTCTTAGACTCAAAATTGGTAGTGATGATTTTCCTTGATTGCAGAAAGAGAAACTCACTGAAGCCAGTCCAAGAAAGGAGCAAGGATTCTTACAAGGTTACATGGGGTCTGTCAGGAAATAGAGCTAGTAGAGGGGCCTTACAAGCCCTATTCCTGGGAAGACATGGAAACCATGATCTTTCCTTGACTAATGTAGGTTTAGGCTAACTTTGGGTTAGGTAGCTACCCTGGGTCCAATCACCTGAGGGACTCAGGGTGTTGCACCTCACTGTGTCTATTCAGAAGAGGGTATGGGCAGAACTAACAATGGTCTGTGTCTTTCATTAAGAGTATTCTATTTATTCTGTTTACCTTACCCTACAGCTAATGGACTCAGTAGACTCTAAATGTTTTCCCCAATTTGATTAGTGTTGATCTGATTATTTATAATTATTGAGAAGCATAACAACATTTTGTTTGCACTGCAGTTTATTATGCAATATTTGATTTCCTCTAAAAACAGAGGGAAATTGTAATATTCAAAATCACTATCAGTAAATGGCAGGGACAGAAATTTGAATTCTGCATACTCTGGCCATATGAACTATGGTTATCCCAGTGTTACCTAATAGAAGAGAAGAAAAAAATCATTAATTATTTAGGTATATCTGGTAAACATAGACTCTTTGCTAACAAGGTCCAGAGAAAATATATGAGCTCCATTTTATCCTTCTTCACAGAGATGTTCCTGCTGCTTTGATTTGGCCTTCTCGGTCTCTCTCACATTTCAGGGCAGGAATTTCCATCATGTAGTATGAAAACTCTGGGAATCCTTGAAATCTTTCCAGGTTGGTGTTATGAAAGACTGAATTGTGTTTCCCCCAAATCCATATATTAAATCACTAATATTCAATGTAACTGTATTTGGAGACAGGGACTTTAAGGAGGTAATTAAGGTTAAAGGAGGTTGTAAGGGTAGGGCCCTAACCTGATAGGACAGATATCCTTATAAGAAGAGGAAGAGTCACCAGGGAACTCTCTGTCTCCGTGTGCACACAGAGGAAAGGCCATGTGAGAATAAGGCAAGAAGGCAGCCAGCTACAAGCCAGGAGGAGAGGTCTCAATAGAAACCAGCCCTGCCAGGACCTTGCTCTTGGAATTCCAGCCTCCAGAACTGTGAGAAAATAAGTTTCTGTTGTGAGGCCACCCAGTCAGTTATTACATATGGCAGTCTGAGGAGTCTAATACAGATATTTTTATAGATGAGGAAGCTGAACTGTAGAGAGATGAAGTAACAAGGTATAAAGTGGCAAAAACAGAATTTGAAAACAGCCCCTTCTGAATCCATGATTCTGGTCTTTCTCCTGCCTTGTCTGCCTGTTTAATTGTTCCTAAAACTTAAGAGTTGGAAGCTCTTAGTGGTGTGAAATTTATAGGGGGGTCAAAAAGTTTGGAAGTAATGAAATGCTGGCTGAAACTAGAGGCAGAACCTGACCATCTCCTGATTGTGATGAGGGAGCTAAGGAACAACCTGGAGACTGCGCTCCAGGCTGACTTGTGCTGCTGAGTCATACTAAGTAAGGTACTTCTAAGGGAAGTAGAGAAAGGGGGCCATTGTCATTGTCAACTGGAAATGGAATTGGGAAAGATGGGAGGAAGCTAGCAAATCTGCAGGCTCTCTCCTCTTTGTATTCAGGCCGGACATAACCAGACCACTTGGAGTAGTCCAAGAAAGTAGATCTCACATAGAGGGGGTTAATATTTGAGTAGAATTGGTTTCAACATTCACCGTTAAGGAGATTTTGAAATGCTGCCAGTTAATTTAACAACAGTCTGCCTTAAAAAAAAAATCACATGGGTTTACTTAGCCTTCATTTGTATTTGCTAAGCAAAGCTTATCAACACATTTCCTCTTAATTTTTTATCTTCCTTGTACAATGTTCAGTGTTGAATTTCATCAGTATTTTCTTTTTATCCTTGAATGATGGAAACCTCCGATATTTTCCCCTTTCTTCTTTAGAGAGAAGAGGAACATTTAGAATTTGCCCCGGAGATACAATGTCTTCCAAATATTAGCTCAGGGAATAGAAAGGCTCTGAGTTGCCGTGTGCTGTTGTTTGCTGGAATAAATAATCATATAAAGGGCTTGCTCTTTTCGCTCCTTTCTCTTTCAGCAGAGTTCAAACCAGGGTTATTTGCAGGTATTCTCTTGAATCCAGTTGAAAGACTGAATATCTTGGCTTTTCAATCTTGCTTTTGCTTTTTCTTTTCCATCAACACATTCCTTTTTATTTCTTTCTAGGTTCTTTGACCTTATTTCTTTATTTCCTTCAAATAATAGGAACTCTTTAGTGTGTGAGTGTGTGTGTGTGTGTGTGTGTGTGTGTGTGTGTTGTCAACCAAGAAGAGGCTATAAAGCAACCAGAGCATTTATTTAGGGTCCTAGGAGTTGCAGTCCAGAAATTAAAAATTGAAATTGTGCCCCAAATCACAAGCAGGAAGTGCAGATTTATAAAGGCAAAAACCACAAGGTTACATAACTCATTTTGAAGGAATTATGATTGGTGCTGACAAAGTTAAACTGTTTGACTACCTAATACAGGATTGGCTGTTTATCTAACAGGTAGTACATTATCTCTATTTCAGTCCAAAGTAGAGTGATATCCTCCAGAAGGTGGTCTAGGTGCAATGGACAAAAGTCAAAAGTCTGTGGTGGCCCAAAAAATTGAAACAGGAGTTATGGATAGGCCTTTCTTCCTCAATATCCTTCAGACCCTGTTTTGAATGACTCTCTTAGCAGTTATTACTTCACTTTGGAATGTTCTTTCATAGTGTTTATGTGTATATATATAGATGTATGTATCTGTGTCTGTGTGTTGAGGGGAGAACAGTGGGTTTGTGTTTTTTTTTCATTTTATTTTTAATTTTTAAAATTTAAATCCAAGTCGGTTAACATTTAATATGATAATGATTTTAGGAATAGAATTTAGTGATTCATTACTTACATATAACACCCAGTTCTCATCCCATGAAAAGCTCTTTGATGCCCCTTGCCCATTTAACCCATACCCCCACCCAACTCCCCACCAGCAACTCTCTGTATTTGAGAGTCTCTTATGGTTTGTCTCCCTCTCTGTTTTTATATTATTTTTGCTTCCCTTCCCTTATGTTCATCTGTTTTGTATCTTAAATTCCACACAGGAGTGAAATCATAAGGTATTTGTCTTTCTCTGACTTATTTCACTTAGCATGATACACTCTAGTTCCATCCACGTTGTTGCAAATGGCAATATTTCATTCTTTTTTTAATCGCCGAGTAGTATTCCATTGTGCGTGTGTGTGTGTGTGTGTGTGTGTGTAACACATCTTCTGTATCCATTAATCAGTTGATGGAAATTTGGGCTCTTTCGGCTCTTTCTATACTTCGGCTATTGTCAGTAGCACTGCTATAAACATTGGGGTGTATGTGCCCCCTTCGAAACAGCACTATTCTATCCTTTGGATAAATACCTACTAATGCAATTGTTGGGTTGTAAGGTAGTTCTATTTGTAATATTTTGAGTAACCTCCATACTGTTTTCCAGAGTGGCTGCACCAGTTTGCATTCCCACGAACAGTGCAAAAGGGTTCCTCTTTCTCCACATCCTCACAAACATCTGTTGTTGCCTGAGTTGTTAATTTTAGCCATTGTGACAGGTGTGATTTGGTATCTCATTGTGGTTTTGATTTGTATTTTCCTGATGATGAGTGATGTTGAGCATTTTTTCATGTGTCTCTTAGCCATCTGGATGTCTTCTTTGGAAAAGTGTCTATTCATGTCTTTTGTCTGTTTCTTCACTAGATTTTTTGTTTTTTAGGTGTTGATTTTGATAAGTTCTTTATAGATTTTGGATACTAACCCTTTATCTTGTATGTCATTTGCAAATATCTTCTCCCATTCCATTGGTTGCCTTTTAGTTTCATTGATTGTTTACTTCGCTGTGCAGGAGCTTTGTCTCTTGATGAAGTCCCAGTAGTTCATTTTTGCTTTTCTTTTTCTCTTGATGAGATCCCAATAGTTCACTTTTGCTTTTGTTACCCTTGCCTTCACAGACATTTAAGAAGTTTCTGAGGCTGAGGTCAAAGAGGTTGTTGCCTGTTTTCTTCTCTAGGATTTTGATGGCTTCCTGTCTTACATTTAGGTCCTTCATCCTAAATGTAAGTTTAGTTTTCTGTATGGTGTAAGAAAGTGGTCCAGGTTCATTCTTCTGCATGTCACTGTACAGTTTTCCCACACCATTTGCTGAAGAGACTTTTTTCCATTGGATATTCTTTCCTGCTTTGTCAAAGATTAGTTGGCCATACATTTATGGGTCCACATCTGGGATCTCTATTATGTTCCATTGATCTGTGTGTCTGTTTTTTTGTGCCAGTACTATACTGTCTTGATGATTACAGCTTTGTAATACAGCTTGAAGTCCAGAATTGTGATTGATGCTCCCCAGCTTTGGTTTCCTTTTTTCAGGATCGCTTTGGCTATTTGGGGTCTTTTCTGGTTCCATACAAATTTTAGGATTATTTGTTCTATCTCTGTGAAGAATGCTCATGTTATTTTGATAGGAATTGCTGTTTTTTTTTCTTTAAAAGCAACACTGATTGTACTATTGTTAAATTCCCAAGGCTCTGCCATCCGTAATTATAATTGCTAAGTATTGATAGACTAGAAGTCAAATAAATGAATGAACTACGAGATGCATATTGAATACAAATAAAGATCGTAAATATCCTTATTCCCCACCTTGATTGCTGTTTAGAAAGTGAAATGTATAAAATGCATTGAGATGCCTCCAGGAATATGGGTTATGACACTCTGGGCTGTTTTCTCCAGTGTTCACTCATGCACCTGCTTTTAAAAACAGGTATTTGTTTTTCTGTTTTGAAAGAGTAAACACCTTACAAGCTGAAAGTCATCAAAATTCTGCCTTTCCCTATTCATCATACATTACATTTGCCAGGCACAGATTAAGGCAGATTATTAACCTACTCAATTACAATGGAACTCCTATGGAAATGCCTATTACAACCGCATTAATATCTCATTAGTTCATCATGTTAATGTTATTACAATGGTTACCAAAGGAATTGGTACTGATTGGTACCTAATTTTGAAGGGTTGTTGCCCTGAGCATCATTTAAGAGGGAGGCTCAAGAGTAGAGGTGGAAATCTGCTTCCTGTCTTCTTCCCTAAAAAAAGAAAAGAAAAAAAGAACAAATGAATAACCCTGGCAAAACATGCTGCAGAGGCTGAATGAGACTCAAGATATAAATCTATTTTGACAGGTGTAGTCATTATTCTTATCATCTAGGATAGCATTATTCTTTTGTTTTAATGGCAGAGATAGCAGGAAGACAAAATTTGCCTTCATGTGGATGCACCAAAATGTAACAATTAGCTAGTAAAATTAAATTATTACTAATGATGATAATAGTATGTCTGTATCTTTACAATGAATGTGTAGCTCTACTTATTTACATGTTTCCCCAGAGGAGTTTAATATAGAAGTTAAACCACTCCCACTTCTCCAATCATTTGCATACATAGAAAGAGAGAAAGCATAAAAGCTGATTGTATCATTTTATAAGGAAAATTATGTCTCTGCACTTTCATGCCTTTGATTTAGTTGATCAGTCTCCATATCTGGAAGGCTTGTGCAGCCATAATGTCAGTGGCACCAAGACTGGAGTCTAGACTCCATGTCCTGGGGCAAGTATTAATTGCTGTATGCCCGGGGTCTTTGGCCCTGGGGTGGGAGCAGATGGTGGTGGGGGAGTCACACTTAGCAAATCAGTGCTGGCCTTTAAGATAGATAGAAAGAAGAAAAAAATCTGTTGCTGATGCTGTCTTATTTTCTATACTTACCCCACCTGTCTTTTTACTTTTTGCTTAGATTCCAGAGCTCTCACGGTCTTTTCAATGAAATTTTGGGGTGGTTTGTCACAACAGTTAACCTTTTGCTTTGCTTCTATTTTCTTAGTGGAAAAAAAAAGCAAATTGTTGGAAGGTTTGCAGAGAAAGAAGAAATTATGAGATAGACCTCAAGAAGAGGAGGAGAGTGAATTGTGTCAGATAATGTTGAGTAAGGCTTATCTGACAGTGTTAGGCTCCACTCCAGATTTGCACACATAGTGAATGGTGAGCCATTAGTGTTGTTGTGGGGCTTTCTCCTGTCATGTTCTGCTCCTTAGATACAGGAACCTAGTCAGATTGGGATGTTTCTGAGTGTGTAAGACAGAAGGAGAGAGATACAAGGACATAACAGACATATGCAAGGGAAACATTATAATATTGGATTGTGGAATCCAGGGTGAGGAGGCAAAAAAGAGTATGTACAAGATAGTGAAATGTAAGGGCACTCAGTGGGTGGTCCCAATATGGTTAAAAAATTATTGGATCAGGATTGTTGGAGGGATGACCAAGAACAATAGGAAATGGTGATCTAAGTAAGATTCTTGAAATTGAAATTTTGGAGGCAGGACGGTTGGTAATGGCAAGGTCTAGGACATTAATATGGGAGGCAGTGAAAGGTAGATTACTGCAGCAAGAGCAAGTTAATGTGGTAATCTAATCTGATAACACATGTGTTCTTGTTACTGGGGAGTTTTAGAGATTTGGGGAAAACAATTGTTTGGAAATAGAGATAAGAAGTAAGGGGAGAACCTGGCCTATCTTTAAGCCTTGTTCAATATTGGGTATGAGAATAAAGATAGCCACTGCTTGAAAGGGGTGCTCTTTTTTTTTAAAAGTTTATTTTTATTTACTTTTTTAAAATTTTATTAAAAATTTTTTTTAATGTTTATTTATTTTTGAGAGACAGAGAGAGACAGAGCATGAGTTGGGGAGGGGCAGAGAGAGAGGGAGACACAGAATCTGAAGTAGTCTCCAAGCTCCGAGCTGTCAGCGCAGAGCCCGACGCAGGGCTTGAACCCACAAACTGTGAGATCATGACCTGAGCCGAAGTCGGATGCTTAACCAACTGAGCCACCCAGGACCCCCTATTTTTATTTACTTTGAGAGAGACAGAGAGCAGGCAGGGGAGGGACAGAGAGAGAGGGAGGCAGAATCCCAAGCAAGCTCAGCACCGCCATTGCAGAGCCCAATGTGGGCCTTGAACTCAAGAACAGTGAGGTCATGACCTGAGCCGAAATCAAGAGTCAGATGCATAAACAGAATGAGCCACCCAGGTGCCCTGAAAGGGCTGCTCTTTAAGTGGTGCCCGAAAGCTCCAGCTGTAGCAAGAAGGTGAAGACAACTACCAGAGAGGAGGTCACCAGCACACCGGACTTTAGGTTCCAGAGGGCATAGTGCAAGGTGTTAAGGAGTCATGGGGGTAAGGGGTGGGGTGTGTGGGGTGGGAGATTGAATCAGAATAGAGGAGGTACAGGCACACATGGGGACTGAGTCTGAGTGGTAAGAGATGAATCCAAAGAGTAGAGAGAGTGAGAAAAAATATTGTAAGCCCCTGATATTTTGGAGTTTGTAGCCATATGAGGTACCTGCTAAAGATTGCTGAGCTGTAAGAGAAGAGAAACCCAAGTCCTTGGTGACACCTACCATGGGCTAGCTACCTCTGGATTTCTTTTTTGAGACAAAGAAACTTCTATCAAATTTAACACAGGAGAGAAAATGATGACAATCCTTCCTTTATTAAAATTGTGGTCAAAAGGGAAGAAAGAGCTAAAATGGGCAAAAAGACTGTAAAGAGAGCAAAGCACCCCCTTGCTATAAGTGCATATTTTTCTTCAAATTCTATTTCAAGAAGTTTAAGAAAAACTTGTAAATGAGACTTGAGTAATCCTGACAACCATGAGGATTGCTGGATATGCTGGAAGATCAGATATGGGAGAATGCCATTTTGCCATTCCACTTTTCAAAAAGAGGAAGAGAGATTCTGCAAACTATTGAATTATGAGCTTTATTTTATTTCCTGGAGTTCCAAGAAGAGGAAGTGGTTGGGTCATCATTACAGTAACCTCATTTCCTTCTTTGACAGATATATTGGACTATGGTGCCAGGGGAAATGTGGTGGAGTGTACTTTTGAACTAAAGCAAGGCATTTGAAGGGGGCTTTCAGAATGTCTTCATAGATCAATTAGAGGAATATTGGTTGCATAGAGATCGAAAGAGTGTTTGAAGGGTAGTTCCTGTGGGACAGCCTGTGGGTTGTTTCTATTTTTGCTCCTTGCCTTGGTGCCAGCTTCATCATAAGGGTTGGCTCCCCCTTGTGGTTTAAAGATGGCTTCATTAATACTTGCCAGGAGCCGGGAGAGGGTCCCTTCAAAATCATTCCTCTGAGGAGTTAGGAAGCTTTTTTCCTGGATTGTGACAACAAACCTTTTCCCATTTTTTTTATTGACTCCAGTTGGATGAGGAGTCCATTCCTGAACCAATTACTCTGCCCAAGGAAAAGGATACTCTGCCTGGCTTACAGCTGATTGGCTAGAGGTGGCTTTGGCTTCCTCCAAACACATTGGCTTCAAGGGTGTGACTATGTACCTATCTATCTGTGTCTAATCTATATCTATACTACATCTATATCTATATCTATAACATCTATATCTATATCTATATCATCTATATCTATCTATATCATCTATATGTATATCTATGTCTATATCTATATCTAGAGAGAGCTGAGTAGTCAACAAAAATTGAGGGAATGGATTATTTTATGGGCAAACACAATATTCACTATTCTGGAAAGATTTTGAGGGTAAGATTCCTTAGCCACAGAATACACTCTAATTCATCAAATGAGCAAACCCAAGGAGCAGAATTGTTTATCATTATCCATCTGATGGCAGTAACATGTTGGCCAAAAACTATGATATTTGGTTTAATTAAGGTCAACACTTCTACCTTATTATAATTGACCAATATGCTTATGTTCTTTAGAATATTAGAGGAGGCTTTATGTTCTCTGAATGGATAAGAATTACAATTTTTTTTTTTTTAAATTGAAGGATGGCATGTATCTAAAATTTGCAACAAATTGCTCAGGTGCAAATTAAAAACCAAGTAGCTGTATTTTCTTGCTGTTTAAAATAGTGTTTTTTTTTTTAAGTTTATTTATTTTTAGAGGGAGGGAGAGAGAGCGAGAGCATGAACAGGGGAGGGGCAGAGAGAGAGGAAGAGAGAGGATACCAAGCAGGCTCTGTGCCACCAGCACAAAGCCTGATGCTGGACTCGAACCCATGAACCATGAGATCATGACCTGAGCCAAAATCAAGAGTCAGACACTTAAATGACTGAGCCACCCAGGCACTCCCATAGAGACATATTTTATTAAAAGTGCTTAGAATTGGTTAGTATTTTCTGCTATTTTTAACCAGTTTCTTTGTTACATGAGGCAAAATATACTAATGGTCACTGGTAAAAAGTCCATCTTGAAACTAGCTTATTCCTTATGCTTTATATTTAACTGAGAATTCAGTGTATGCAATGTATTGAAAAAGAGACCACAGGATTTAGGGAGATATTTTGTGAAATAATACATCTGTAGTTTGGAGAAGTTGAGAGAAGCCCCTTTTGTAGATAAATCATCCTTCACGGTATGTTCTGCAAGATATGAACGTAAGGACTTCAAAAACAATAATTTTGTAAGATGAGATCCTGCCATTCAAAATATGATTTAATGATTTCCGTTATCAGAAGATTGTCTTTGGAGGCCATCTTCATCTGAAAATAGTTCAGTATTCTATAACAGTTAGTTACTCAAACTGTGTTCGATGGACCAGAAAGATCATTATCATGGGGAGTTTATTAGACCTACACAAATCTCACCTCCTTCTTAGACCTGCTGAATCTGAATTTGCCTTTTAACAAGATCCCCAGGGGATTCATGTGCTCATTAAAGTTTGATCATGGATTACTGAATCTTAGGGAGATTTCCATGGTCCACACAACACTGGGGGGCAGGGGCTTATCAGCCAAAGAATTCGTGTTTCTTACAGGTTCTCTCGTAAAACCTCTTCAGATGTATCACAGAATTTTCATTTTCATTTACAGTGATGAATACATATAATGTTTCCTACTAAAATCTGTATTACTTTATTATTATTTTAAGTGAGCTATCTCTAGAAGAAAGGCTTTGAAGTCTGGATCTTCCAATCTCCCAACCATCTGACTTTAAGCAAATTACTTCAGCAGTCAAAGCCTAGGTTTCTCATTTCTAGAAACTCTAGATTCTAGAATAAATCTTTAGAATATCATCTCTAGATGATATTGATCTTATACGGTTGTGAGGATGAATTGAGGTAAGGTGAGTAAAACGTTGTAGCCCTGGGCCTGGTACATATAAGGAACTCAGTGAATATTAGTTTCCTTCATCCTTGGTGGAAAATGCAGTCCATTGATACCTTAGAGTTATCTACTGTAAATGATGTAAAGACTACTGAAAGTCTTCCCCTATTAGCAAAACTGTAATGTGGTTCCTATAAAACATTAGATTTTAAACAGCTCTACTTGCTGAGTAAGTAATTTGCAAAATAATATTTAAATAATTAAATAGAATTGAATTGTTTAGTGTGGTCCATCTGGATGCCAAATTGCACTTGCCAAAATGATAATTTGGATTTTAACATAATTGATACTTTACTCTTCTTCCTGAGTCTGATTTATCAACAAGCTTTGCTGTTTCTCTGCTACTTAGCTTTTACTCATTGACTGCTGCCAGGTTCTGCTAAAAAGTCTTCACTTTGCTAAGTTTCCTGGACTTCCCTGCAAACCTTGTTTAGTGAAGAGTCAGAGTGGTCCGTTCCCTGATGCTCAAAAGTGTGGCTGGATGTGTTCTGATGAGTTGTTAAGTGATTGGCTGAGAAGCTGCTCCTGAAAGATAGCCTGGGCTGAGATCTGTAAACTCCTTGGACCACCAGTAGTTCTTTACAATTAAACTCTCACTCTGTTGTATACTCCTGACCACACCATCCTTGGATAAGTGGATTGTGAAATGATAGCTAGACTGCATGGCAGTAGTCAAGGCACAGAGGGACCTAAGAGCAATGCACAGGCAAATCCATGTGATAGATGATGTGGCGGCCACTTATGCACCCTCACTTCATATGGTTTACAGGTCTGTACAGTTCCTTCCTACCCAGAGAACTTCACGATGTAGGTTCTCAGTATGTTATCATTTTATTAAAAAAATTTTTTTAATGAAAAAAGTATAGTAAAGTATAAAAGAGAACATAACAAATACTCATATTCCTATCATCCGGAATTAAATAATATCTCAAGTAATCATTATTTCCTGCCCATTTCCCTTCCCAACACCTCCAAAGGCAACCACCATCAGTAGTTTAATATGTGTCATTATATCTCTCTCCATATCTGTAACCAGTATAGAATATTATTTTGTGAGTGCTTTCTGAAATGTACATAAATGGCATCAAATTATATCAGTCTTTCTGAGCATTGCTTCTCTCCCTTCAGCATTATGCTTTTGAGATCCAGCTATACTAATAGGCCCAGTTCATTCCTGTTTCATTTAACAGTAGTAGAGCTTTCAGTCTTAGAAATAGACTACATTTTGCTCATCTCTTTTAAGGATTTGTAGGTTGTGGCTAATATCTAGCAGCCATCAGTAGATCTGTGAATGTACTGGCATTTCTGTTTCTATCCTAATGGTTTGCTTATTTAACTAATGGCTGCTGTCTTCATTAGAGATTAGCACATTAGTTGAAACAGTACTTATCCCTCTTGGGAAAGTGATGAATTATATTTTTTATTCTTTTCTCCTCAAGGCTGAAAGGCTATGTGTGCACCCTTTGAGGAGCTCAGAAACCCTAAGTAAAGGACAGCACATTAAACAGCCCATTTGGTAACAACAGGAGAGTCCACTTACGTGTCCTCTTCTATTTTGTTGTCTCTCATTAGACACAGACCAATGAATAGATTATGTCCGGGTTTAGGCAGGTCCAATTTACTCCAGCCTACACAGCTTGCCTCTCTCTTTGGTGGCTAGAGAAGGAGGTTTCTGTGGCTTCTGCCTGTCAGAAAAAAATTGTTTACCCTTATTAGCAAAGTCAACAGAGTAATGACACTAAGGTCTTTGAGGTCATCTTCATGCTACACTGAATGGAGCAGTTATTTTAGTGGAAACATCATCCTCTGTATAAACTGTTATTTCCTAGGTGCCTCAAGTCTCTTTATCTTCTGACACCCTTTATTAAGAACGTATTCTAAATTCTCAAATAAAAATGTAGCTGTGTAAAGTTTTCCACTGCAGTTAATGACCTTAGATGTTGGATTAGGTTCTAATAACAGGAGGGAAGGAGCCTGTAAGCAGGGCCAGGAGCGTGTGTGTGTGCGCACGCGCGTGCACGCGCATGACTTCTCTGATCCATTCAGATCAGGTTTTCCTCTCCATTGCTTTACTGTAATCCTTCTGGTTAAGTCACCTGTCAACTATGTATTGCCAGTGATAAGGTTTTTGGGGTGACAGT
Organism: Cryptoprocta ferox; assembly: GCA_028646485.1. NCBI lineage: Eukaryota > Metazoa > Chordata > Mammalia > Carnivora > Eupleridae > Cryptoprocta > Cryptoprocta ferox. The sequence goes on from CM053568.1 coordinate 67,674,012, forward strand.
GGGGTTCATGGGGTCTGGAGCTGATGGCCAAGAAAGAATTCTTGAAGACATCTTTGGTGCAAAAAGGTGGTTTTATTGAAGAACTGGGACAGGACCCGTGGACAGGAAAAGCTTCCGGGGGAACATGAGGAGAGACTGGTTATGTACAATGGAGTTGGGGGGAGGTGAAGTCCATGGGAAGTTTCCAGTGAGATTTTCATATGCTAAAGAAGACTTCCAGGATACTGGAGGCCTAGCTATTATTGTCAAGCTAAGATGGTTTTTCCCTCTAGCAAAGCATTAACATTAAGACCTTAGGGATTTCCTGGAGAAACATTTTACTTGGCCAGCTTCAGGTATTTGTTAATGGGCTGTAGGTTTTAAAAGGAAATTTAGTTCTGTCTGCCATTTCCTTCTGCCTTTGTTTCCCATTTCACTATGGAGGGGGCGATGGAGACTTAGGTCCTGCAGGGCTGTTATCTCTATCCGTTAGCCCTTTGTTTTCCCCCTGTCCTTTGTTCTTGGGCAGCCCATAGTGTGGAGGAACATCACACATATCCTACCTGGGGGTGGGGGAGTGTTTGCAGCCTGTCAGCTTGCCTTATGCTCCCTCATCAGCCAGGTCCAGTAGTTAATTCTCAATCTTCATCTCACTCTTCTCTTAGAGTATTTGACACTGTTGTTCACTTCTTCCCTGAAGCACTTTCTTCATCTGGTTTCCAGGGACAGCACTTTCTTTTCTCTTGATTATACCATTTTTCAGTCTCTCTTGTGAGATACCCTTCATCTTCCAGACTTCTACATGTCAGTGTGTCTAAGTGTTCAGCCTGTCCATCTCTTTCCTCTTCTCTCTATACCATTAGATGTGATTATATGTAGTCCATACCTGTAAGTACCATTTATAAGGTAATGATTCTCAAATTTATATCTGCAGTCCAGATTTTCTCTTTGACTTTCCACCTCGTGTCTGTCTGCCTCTGTGGCAACTTCTCTTGGACAGTGGATTGCAACTCTTCCTTAAAGAATGTAAAACTGAAATCTTGAGTTCCATACCCCAATCTTTTGTGACTCTAGTATTCCCATTTCAGTAAGGAGTCCTTCTGCTTTTGCTTAGTCCACAAACCAAGGGGTCATTCCTGGTTCTTTCCCCCCACTTTTGTACTTCACATCCATTCTGTCAGCAAATCTGTTGTTTTTACCTTAAAACGGTGTAGTCCCATTTATCATCATCTCCACTGCTACCACTCTAGTCCACGTGGCTATAGTCTCTGGCATGCACTGTGCTGACAGCTGCTAGTAGACTCTCTTTTCCACTTGTCACTTACAGACTGGCCATTGCATAGTAGCTAGAATGATTCTTTTAAAACATAAATTTGATTGGAATGAAATAGAAAGTCCTTACTATTAAGCCCTATTAGATCTGGCCTTTCTGAGAGCCTTTGGACTTGCTATTTTCTCAGCCTGGGGTACTCTTTGAAGATATTTTCATAGTTTACTCCCTCACTGCACTCAGATTTCTGTGCAAATGCCACTTTATTAGTGAAGGCTTTCCTGATCACCCTGTCTAGAGAGCATATTCCTTCTACTTCTCCCTTTCCCTTAACCTGCTTCATTTTCTTCCTGTTTAATCATGCAGAATGTTATCTTCCACTAGAACAGAAGGTCCCAGTGGGCAGGGACCCTTTTATTCACCATTTTATTTCCAGGCCTGATAATAATACCTGCCACATGCATTTGTTGAATGGATTGGATTAATGAAGGGAAATTCTATTTTATTCTGCCCCCTCTTCTATATTTTTATAGTTGTAATTATTGAAAACATATCATTTTAGAGAATGTCAGGATGAGCATCTAGGTCTCTTGCTCTTATCCCCATCCTGCCCCTGATTCATACACTTTTTCACAGATATTAAGAAATTTGCTCAAGAAACATTAATAGTTTTACAGATATTTTGGAAGCCCAGGTACCTCACTCACTTTTCAGATTCCAGTCATTCTTTTAAATGTTTTGTTCAGCTTCAATGACTTGTGGATGAGAAAGACATAAAATCAGCAGAAATGTTATGCCTAGGATACCTTTGCTTGTTTGGAATAATGAGACATGAGGAAAGACAGGGGTGCCTGGGTGGCTCAGTCAGTTAAGCATCCGATTGCCTCAGGTCATGATCTCACGGTTTGGTTTGTCAGTTCAAGCCCCTCATTGGGCTCTTCACTGACAGTATAGAGCCTCCTTGGGATTCTCTTTCCCTCTCTTCCTCTGTCTCTCCCCCACTTGCACTCTCTCTCTCCAAAAATAAATAAATTTTAAAAAACTTTTTAAAAAAAGGAGTGGGGGCATCTGGGTGGCCCAGTTGGTTAAACATTGGACTCCTGGTTTTGGCTCAGGTCATGATCTCACAGTTTTGTGAGTTTGAGCCCCATGTTGGGCTCTGCGCTGGCAGTGTGAAGTCTGCTTGGGATTCTCTCTCTCTCCTTCTGTCTCTGCTCGTCCCCCACTCACACTGTCTCTGTCTCCTCTCAAAATAAATAAATAAACTTTAAAAAAAAGAAATGAGGAAAGATAGTCTAAATTAATAAAATCGTTCTTAATCTTGCATATGTACATATACTTACATGTTTTAAAGTATGTGGTTTTTGGTACAAATACATAACTAAAGTTTGTCAAGTAAAGGTTCTCTTGGATCTGTTTTAGTGATTATATATGTAACATTTGTAATTAGAGTATTATCTGTATGCAAATGGGCACAAAAATTTTAAGAATGACTGAAAACAGATGAATTTCTTTAGTAAGTGATAGTTTAATTTTCTTCTGCTTGATATGTAATAAAAGGGGCAAAAATTAGTCTTGTGTATTTAAATCATTATAGATGTTGAATTAAAACTTTCCAAGGGGCGCCTGGATGAATGGCTCAGTTGGTTATGTGTCCGACTTCAGCGCGGGTCATGATTTCACAGTTGGTTTGTGGATTTGAGTCCCATGTCGGGCTCTGTGCTGACAGCTCAGAGCCTAGATCCTGGTTCAGATTCTGTGTCTCCCTCTCTCTCTGCCCCTTCCTCACTCATGTTCTGTTTCTCTCTGTCTCTCAAAAATAAATAAATGTTAAAAAAAATAAAAATTTCCAAATTGAGGAGGTTTTACTATAATTTGAACAGTTAAAAGGAGGAACCAAGACTCTGGTTTTCTTGGTTCAGATGTGAGAAAAGTCTTCAGGGGACTTCATCTTGACCCTTGTAAGGACTTCTGTTTCCTCATAGAAGTCACAGAAGCCAATGTAATTCCCTAAATTAGGAAGGTCATTACTTACCTTTGGCATTTCAGGTAATTCCATAGTAACCCGTTTCCTTGCTTACTCTGATTGGGTCTACAAACTGTGGTAGAGGTGGTTGGGCTAATTTAAAGTTGAAAAGGATATCTCTTTCTGATCATAGATTTCTTGGCTTAGTAAATTATCCCCTAGAGGCAAAGGAAGAATGTTAAAATGTTAGATAGCACCACCACACAAGCAAAAATATTGGTACTGTGTCAAATCAGATAAACTCTGATGGTACATATTGCAAGAGTGCCACCAGACTAGAACGGTAGCTTCTTTTTCATGAACACTGGTGGGAATGAGTAAGTGGCTTTGGGATACCTCTGATTCTGGCATAGAGTATCCCCCCTGGATGTTCTCCCTGGGTCCTCTTTCTCCTCCTTTACTCTGCAGTGTCTTCAGCCTTCTCCTAACAAGAGCAGTCAGGGATGACATCAGGAGAGCTTGCATATCCAAATAGTGTCATATCTGTCTTCTGGGGTGGCCTCCAGACTCTAGGTCTTTACTTAACTATGGTTGGAGCCTGCGGGCAGGGCTTGACAATAGAGGTGGAGGGCTGGTGCTTTTGACCGGTAGGGGAACCCATGAAAAAAATGCATTATGGTCTGACACTTGATCTTTTGATCACATGTGCAACAGAAAGATTCTCCTTTTTTTTTTTTCTTTTTTCTTTTTTTCTGGTTTTGCTGGGAGAGTCAGGGAATGATTAAAGGGATGGAAAAGGCCTTCATGGGGTCTGGCTTAGCAGTCGGTACCTGATAATAGCAGCAGTCAGGTATCTTGGACTCTAAAGATTTATGTACCGCTAGGATATCTCCTAAACTTTGTTATAATAATAGTGTCTATCTCCTTCCTAGTCTTGGGTGACATTCAGAAAACCTCTTATCATACACTTAGAACATGCCTGCAACCAACCATGCAGTTAGTGGTGATAGGTTGAGGAACATATCTAGTCATGTTGAATGAAGAAGATGATTATTACATTAGGTACTAGATTCCTTCAAAAAGAAAGGCAGAAGAGAGGAGGGATTTACCAAAGCATAAAGAAGTTTGTGCTCAGGTACAAAGAGATGTCTGTGCACAGTAAAATCTACTCAGCTGCTAACAAGAACAGACTTGTACAACTCTACTAGTTCCATGCAATGACATGGGATTCCTTTCTTCCTTATTTTATACACAAGATTTACTGTGCTGTATGAACTGTTCTGAACTCTTCTTTTAAACTCATTATTATATTTTGGAGTCTATTTCATAATATTCTAGATAGAGCTGCCTTGGTCTTTTCAATGGTGCTATAATATTTTATTATTTTGATATACTATAATAATTTAAAACATAATCTTCTATTAATGAATATTTGGATTCCTTCTAATATGCAAATATGACCTTTTCAGGGGAATGCTCTAAATAAATTTTTGTGTGTGCATCTTTGTGTACATTGTAAGTGTATTTGTTGCATAATTTCTTGGAAGTGGAATTGCTGGGTCAAGCATTTTATGTGAATATTTTAATTTGAAAAAATGCTGTCAAACCATCTTTCATTAAGAATGTACCAGTTTACACGTTGTCTACTCTACACAGGATGCCTGTTTCTTCACTCCTTTTGCCCATACTGGATGTTACCGAGTGTTTTGATCTTTGCCAATATGATAGCTAAATCATGGAATCTTGTTACAGTTTTTATTTGTATTTCTTTTATTATTAATGATATTTAATATCTTTTCAAACATTTGATAGTCATTTTTTAAATTTCCTTTTTCTTGAACTATCTTTTTATGTTTTTTGTCACTTTGTGTTTTATACCTTAAAAATAGATCAGTTAATGGTTTATCTATTTTATTTGTTTGTTCAAAGAACCAAATCTTGAATGTAATTATTAGTAGTACCATTCTTTTTCTGATATCCAAGTCATTGGTTGCTGTTTTCAGCTGCATTAATGTTTCTTTCTCCTGTGTTGATTAAAAAAAAAGTTAAATGAAGAAAGACTGGCAAAAATGATAGAATTAGCTGGTAGTGGGGGATGAGTATATGGGAGTTTATTCTAACATTTTTTTATATTTTTGTGTTTGTTAGCAAGATTGTAGAATAAATGAATACCCAGATCAAGTTCTGTGCAAATTAATTTGAAAGCCTAACAAAGTAAATGATTTTCTTGAAAAATTGTAAATTAACAAAAGACTGTTCCTTTCTTTTTTTGTCCCTTTTTAATTTTTTTTAAAAAGTAGGTATTTACTGTGTTTAAAAAAGTAAACTTTTAATCTAAAAATTTACATTTACAGAGAAGTTGCAAAGATAGTGCAGAGACCTTGCATACCCTATATTCACTAGCTCCATTGTTAACATCTTACCCTTCTATGCTATATTTGTCAAAACTAAGAAACCCATACTGGCACATTACTACTAATTAAATAGCTTTCTTTGTTTGGATTTTACCAGTTTTTCCATTAATACCCTCTTTCTGTTCCAGGACCCAGTCCCAAGTGCTACACTGCATATGATTATCCTGTCTCCCTACTCTCCTCTGATCTATGACAACTTCTGTTTTTCCTTGCTTCTCATAATCTTCTCAGTCTTGAGGAATACTGGCCAGGTATCCTCTAGAATCTTTCCCAGTCTGGTTTTGTCTCATGTTTTCCCCATGATTAGGTGGTGGTTATAGGATTTTGGAAAGAAGAGCATAGAGGAAAAATGCCTTTCTTGTCATAGTTTATCAGGGCATTTGTGATACTCCTAGAACATCACTAGGAATGTGGACCTTTACCATTTGGTTAAGGTATTGTCTACCAGCTGTCTCCATTGCACATTTCCCCCTCTCTCTTTTCTGTTCTCTGGAAGTGAGTCACTAGGTCTAGCCCTGCAGCCCCTTAAGGGAGGGTAGTAGCAGGAGTTAAGCTCTATTTTCTAGCACTTCGAGACCTCAGATGGCCCTTGCACCACCTGTCTACTGCTTGAGCAAAACTCCTCCAAGTTTTAGCTGCTCTTCCCAGACTGAGCAGCTCATTTTCCAGTGAATACTTGTTGGCTATTTTGGGGTTCTTCTGTTCTCAGGTCTTTAGATGCCCTTTGCTTAGACAGATTTTGTGGCTATGGGTGGTTTGTCCCTACACATTTATATTTTGGTGTTCATCATTTGTTTTAATTGTTGCCCTTGAGTGTTTGGCGTGTAATCTAGTTACTTTCTTTTTACGTGTAGATTCTGAGATATCCAAAACCCATGTTGCTGCCTCTCTGTGCTTCAGTCTTCTCAATCCCTTACTTAGGAGTTTGAATGAAGCTGTGTCACTTTGTGTAAATATTCTCCCTGGCAGAACTTTATGTATTGTAACCTTTACAATGAGAAACTTATTAATGCTGTGAATCCATTTTTAATTTAATTTAATTTTTAAAATCCATTTTTAAAAACATTGAGATCATAGCCTCTTCTTTTCCTTCCTCATCTCTTCCCTCCCCCCTCCTCCTTTTCTTTCTTTTCTCTCTTTTCTTTCTTACTTCTGCCACCTGTCTCTTTCTTGTTTCATTTTCTAGCTTTGCTTTTACCAGTTTGGAATCACTGTGTTTTAGGGGTGGGTCTTGTATAATGCTTGTAATTGAGTTTTGTCTTATTATGAATAACTGAGTATATCTTGAATATATGTGATTATTCCATTTATAATTATTAATGACAATTTGTTTGGATTTATTATGTCACTATGTTATGAAATGTTAAAATTTTCTTTATTGATTTTGTTTCTCATTTGTTTTCTGGTCTGTTTGTTCTTTGCTTGGTATATATTCATAAGATGATAATTTGGAAGTTTTATGTTATTTTTCTGTATGTCATAATTACTCTTAGTGTTATAGTAATGTTTGTAATCCTCACTAGTGTGAGCAGTGAAAAATAACTTTTCCTGAGATTTTTTTTCCTATACCTTTCTTTTTCTTGCCTGCTCTGATTTTAGCTGATTGTATTATCTTTTTTTGTTTTCCTAGGAAATTTTTTACTTTAAACCTTTCAGTACACTTCTAATTCTGTTACTAGATTCATCAATTTAAATGATATAGTTTAATTTGCCAATGTGATTGTACTCCATTCTCACTTTTTCCAGCTGTTATCTCTAAACTTTTGCTATTAAATGGAGTCAGAAGAAATTGACATTTTTTATGGGTTAAAATGACAGAATATTGGCTGTTTCATGGTTGATATTATTGAATGACTACTCAGAGAACTATTTCTTTTCTTTTTTGACCAAAAAAGACAGGTTTCATTTTTAAAATTTTATTTATTTTTATTTATTAGTGAAGTATAGTTGGCGTATAATGTTACATTAGTTTCAGATGTACAACATAGTGATCTGACAACTCTATACATTATTCAGTGCTTGCCACAGTAAGTGTAGTTACCATCTGTCACCATATAGTGTTATTACAATATTCTTGTCTATATTCCCTGTGTTGTACTTTTCACCTCTGTAACTTATTTATTTTATAACTGGAAGTTTGTATCTCTTAATCTCCTTCATTTATTTCACCCATCTCCCCACCCACCTCCCTTCTGGTATCCATGGGTTTGTTTTCTGTATTTAAGAGTCTGGTTGATTGGTTGGTTTTTTAGATTTCATATATAAGTGAAGTCATATGTTATTTGTCTTTGTCTGACTTACTTCACCTGGCATAATGCATTCTAGGTCCATCCATGTTCTTGCAAATGGTAAAATTTCATTCTTTTTTTTATATCTGTGTGTGTCTGTGTGTGTGTGTGTGTGTGTGTGTGTGTGTGTATCCACATACTACATATGTATCCACTCATCTATTGATGGATACTTGAGTTTCTTCCATATATTGGCTGTTATAAATAGTCCTGCAATAAACCTAGGGTTGCGTATATATTTTCAAATGAGGGTTTTTGTTATATCCAGTAGTGTAAATACCCAATGGTGTGATTGCTGGATCATAGTGTAGTTCTATTTTTAAGTTTTTCAGAAACTTACACCAATTTTCATTCCTACCAACACTACATGAGGTTTCTTTTCTTCATATCCTCATCACCACTTGTTACTTCTTATTAAAAAACTATTTCTTTAACTTAAAATTTAATGACTTTCCGGAAGTTAACATCTAGAGAGATGTTTATCTCTCTGATTCATTACTTCATGGGATGTGGTATAAACTTCAATCTATAGTTTTAAATCTGCTTCTATTTAGGATGGCTATCTTCAATCATATCTTTGATTTCTTTCTTCTTTTCTTCAACTGATTCTCTTTTTTCAGGAAAAATTTATTTGAATTTAGGATTTTTGTTTGTTTTATATCTGAATCTTCTTTTCCTCTTTAGTCCTATAAAACTCTTTATTAATATTAATTATATTTTATCCCCTTTTTCTTAGTCATATGTTTCTAATGTGTCTGTTCTTCTTTTTTATGTTTCCATGCTAGGTTTAATTTCTGTATCTTTTAATTTTCCTCTTCCACTTCCTCCCTAAACATGGGATGCTTAACATTTAATTTCCTTCTTACGTCTCCCTATTTCCACCCCCTTGAATGTTCATATCTTTTTTTTGTGCTCTTGTTTTAAAATGACATTTATTTAACTCTCTGAAGTCTTGCATATGTGTTTGATATTTCCACCTGCTTCCTTGTAATATTTTTTATGATCATTTTTTTGCTAGTGTTTTTTCCACTTCTTTTCCTTTGTCTTTTACTGTAGTATCTTTGACTAGATTTTTTTTTGCCACCTCCTTTATATTATCCCAATATTTGAATGAAGAGCCAGATATTTGGAGGTGTTTTATGTTGGCAGTATTCTGGATTAGCAGAAGGCCTTGCTGGTACACAGTCACAGTGAAATTCCTTATGATTTAAGGATTTGAGTGTCAGCTAGTTGATTCTTCCATCTCTGAGGCTGACAGAGTTTAACATCGTCTCAAACTTCAGTACCTCTACTCTCTCCTGTATTAGCAACATACTATTTGAAGGAATAATGGCAAGTCTATGTGTTCCTTTTTCTATCTTGGCCTCTCTTGTTTCTCACTGCTAAAAATGGTCCAGGAAGTTCCCACAATCACTACTTGTCTATCTTGTGGCTTCTACCTTTGAGAACAACACTTGCTTTGGGTCTGTGACCTCTCAGTGCAGTCGTTCGCTCAGCATTGTTCTGTGCTCCTGTCTAATAGTCAAAAGATTTGGGAACTCTATTCAGGTTTCATCATCCAAGTTGAGGTTTACCTTTCTGCCTCTCAAATGCCTTGGTGTTTTTGGTAATTTCAAAGAAGAATAGAGGGTAGAGACATCTTCTTTTTGCCAATTAAAAATTGGAAGTCTCTGCATCATTCACTTTTGAAATTTGTTATGTGAATTTAACATGGGATTGAGAGGGAAATTCAGAATCATTCTTCTAAATTACCTTGGACAGGGAGAGAACCATTCAGAATTAGAGGTACTCAATCAAGTAGGTCGTATAATTTTTCATCTAAATATGATCTGTTGGCTAATTCTGGGATAGCCTAGCACACTTGAATTAGTGAAGGGTGTAAGGAAATATTAGGTATTTTTTTTTCTTTCAGAACAATCTCATTTGGAGAAGTCATATAGACGAGTTACATTTATGTTCAAGTTAAATTTAAAAGATTTTAATTTCTTAAAACTATATCATACTGTGATAGCTAAGAGACTGCTCATTATAGTGCTGTACTTTTAAAATTTGTTCATGAACAGCTTTTAAAAGTGAAGCTGCAATACAGTTGTGAGAGGTATTTAAGAATGTCCAGCTTAGCTCTCATATTTTATAGATGAGGGAATTGAAGCTTGGAGAGCTTTACATTTCATGTGTATCAGAGCAAGTTCTAGATGAGCAGTGTTCTTATAAATTCAGTTGCATTGTAATAGCTTTACGTTTTCTGCTATATCTGCATGTTATTTTAAATATTTTTTACACAATATTTTTTTAATCTTAGTCATCTGTTTTATAAAAATAAACTTACTTAAAGAAGAAATTTTATGTAAATATTGGTACAGATCCCAAGTGTTTGGTAAATATTAACTTCCAACCCCGTGTTGCTTCCTTTGTACACAACTCTCTGAGAATCTGTTCTTTGATTGAGGGTCTGACTGTTCTAGCGTTTGGTCACCTTGACTTCTTAGTACCTAAATGTCTAGGGACTGGGTTTTGTGGGCAGAAATGCTTTAAAACCTCCCTATGAAACTGGATTATCTTTAATTTTATCTTTATCTGATAAATCATCCCATTTCTACTTCCTTTTCTAGTGAGATACACTTTTCTCTCTTCAGTAGTATTCAGTCCTTTCACTTTGGGGCTAGAAGGCATTTTGGAACTCAACTGCCTTTATTTTACTTGTACGCAAACTTGTCAGAAGGTTGACTTGGCAACAGAGTGCCTTGCAGTCTTGGACTAAGACCTGGGCTCAACTCTCATCTTCTTACTAATCTGTGACCTTCGAGAATTTATTAAGCCTCTTTATAGGTCTTAATTCACCTGTTAAATGAGGATAACAATACTTGCTTTGGAGGGTTTGGTGAGGATTGAAGAATATAATGAATATGAAAATGCTAAGCATGGTGCTTATTAAATAATTGATCACTGTGGTGCTATTATGACTCATTACTATTGTTATGATTATTAGTGGTAGTATTTCTGTTTATGATGGTACTACTACTGCTGCTACTGGTCTCAGAGTTACGTGAATCATTTAACCACATTAGGTGAACAATCCTTCATATTGAAATACCATTTAAGAGGTTTATGCCCCCTATTTGACAATGGGTTCTGTAGTTCAAAGTACCAAAAGTTACCAGAAAGAACTACCTGTTTACTCAAGCTGAAGCATACCAAAGTCAGTGTTGCATAATGTGCATCTCCTAAATGGTGTGGTTCGAAGTGACTGCAAATGTGTTCTCAATGCTTTGTGTACCAGCTTGGAAATTGTCATAGACTCTAGAGAGGTAGTCAAGTATATAACAGTTAAGATATAGGCTCTGGAGCTAGACTGCATGATTTCTAAATCTGACTCATCCACTTAACTAGTCGTGTTACTACAGACAAGTTACTGGAATCCCTCTGTGTCTCAGTTTCCCCATCTCCAAATTGGGGATGATAGTACTCGCTTTGTTAGGTCTGAGAGATTAAATGAGTTGCTATATTTAAACCATCTAGATTAGGTTCTGGCACTGTTTTCACCTGTTTCTCCACTCTTGGAGGCAGTGGTTTGCCCTGTGTCCTCCCCTTTCTTATGGATCCAAGAAGAGTTATTGATTTTTCTTTCTCTTTAGCTTTTTATTTGCTGTTAGAGTAGAGTGGCAAGTCCAACTCCTTACATGTAGAATTTGAAATTGAAGTATTGTTGAATATTCAAACAACAGAATGTTATATTCTCATACATGAATGAACACACACATATATACAAAGCATACACACACTCCTCTGATCTTAATGAAATTACTGTGATTCCAGCAATTTAAAGCCAGTGGTTAGGAGTGGCATGCTTTGATGCAGTGGCACTGGGGTCAGGAAGGGCCTGGAGAGGGAAGGACTCAGGCATTTCAGGGAAGGTACAGAAGGCCAGGAACTGATCTCAGCACCCCAGTTAGGGTACAGTAGGGTAGGTGACATGAAAAGAAGAAAGAGAATGGAGTGTCAAAGGTAATCATAAAGCGAATAATTCCTTACATTTGCAGGGGAAGTTATCCTTTCCCCAGCACTTCATCTCCATTTAAATCTTGCAGCAACACTAGGAGGTAGGTCTGACAGTGGGAAAAAGAAAAGGGGAGAGGGGATGGGACATGGAAGGAAAAACTCTTCCTCTTCTCCCTCACCATTTCATTTCATAGACTCTTGGGACTCTGCTGGTAACATCAAGGAGATTGGGGCCTGGGAGACATGTTTGAGCTTTTCTTAAATATTAGAAACACTCAGTGTGGTTTGAGGAAGGAAAATTTGAGCATTCCTTTGTTTTTCATATTTTGTTTCCTATCCGGATCATCAACATGCCATTTTCAGAGAGCAAATCACTTTATTTGAATTTCTGCTTAACGGGTATCACATGAGCCTCAAGACTCTACATTCTCAGTTGTGTGAATAGATTAAAATAGCCCTTATCCATCTGAAGACCACTGCCTGCCCTATTGTTAGCTTACCCAAAGGTATATCATAGCTATGTGAGAAGGGCAAATCTTTAGGGAAAATTGAGGTTGTGGTCTGATGCACAGCGACATTGCTGACCCTTTCTCCATTTGATCTTTTCAGCCAGGGTTAAGAAATGGCACGGCTCTGGCCTAATGAAGCCGTTCTTTGGATCTCAGTAGTCCTAGTGGCCTCACTGAGCAGGTTAGCATAATTGAATCTGCTGTTTTAATATCAAGCTACTTCAAAATGTTGATAGAATATCCTTTCTGTCTTGGTGTTCAAAAATCCCTTAGTAAGTGGTCATTAAGCTGCTTCTCTGCCTTTCCCACTCTCTTCTTTTCTAGGACATTCTCTTGGCACTGGATGATAGAAATATCCCAAAACCTTTGCACACTTCAGAAATATGCTGTACCCTGAATAAGTCTCACAAAGAAAATGTTGACAGACTGTGCATCAGGCCCATAAAATTCAAACCTAAAAAAAATTATGGGCCTGGGTCAAAGAAGCTATTTCCAAGAAAACAGTTGGACTCCGTGCAAAGGATTTTTGACACAGAACATACTCTTCTTTTAGACAATCAGTGGGAGACTAGCTGGTCCCCAGCCATGCATAAATCTGTCCATGTGCAATTGGTAGCAGTTCCTAATTGAGGAAAAGGAGGGTGGGAATGGACTGGGCAGAGACTGGCAGGCGGGCAGAGCCGGGAGCGAGAAGCCCAGAGCTTACTGCCGCCCTTCCTGAAAGCCTCTACCACAGGACTGCACAAAGAATAAATCACCACCTTTTCTGGAGCTCAGGAAAATAAGACCATAAATAACAAATAGATGCACCCAAGTGGATTGTGGAATGGCTAGATATTGAGAGAAGAGCAGGAAGAGCATGTCCAGGCCAGGAGAAGGGCAAATCAAGCAGCATTTGCTGAATACAGTGAAAAGCTGAGTGGCCCAATTAATTTTTATGAAAACTCTTCCTTGTATTCTGGCTATCCAGCCTGTACTCTCCAACAGAGGGAAAAAAATCAATGCTCTTGATTCCTGGTGGGTAGTAAATTGTAAATAGCCTTGGATGGGGGGCATTCATTGCTGTCTGAAAGGCTAATTTCCAAGGACATGTTCACTCTTCATATTTCTCCCCCTGAACTTTCTTTCTCTGGGTTGGAACACTTAGTGCCACCATTGGAAAGCCTCTTTTATAAATTTTTACTCCATTATGTTGTAATTTTAACATCTCATGCATTTGGCACTTACAACATTTTTATAATGGTCCTTGGTTTATTTTTGGCTCAGTTTTACGGCTTTCTGCCAGGCCCAAACTTCTGCTGTGTAGCTGACCCAAAATAGTTTCTAAGGCTCAGATGCAACTTGATATCAAAATTTTATCCTCACGTGTTTAAGTTAGCCCTGTAAAATTTGAAGGCTCTGCAAAAGTTTTCTTGGTTAGTTATTAGATATAGGATGTATTGTACCTTTGCTACATGATGTAAAATGGTAGGGTGTCCATGTCACTTGCAGGTAAACCTAAATTAAAGATGACTCTGCAGTAAGGTGCTTTATACAAGTCCATAAAAGTTCCAGATGTATACAAATAGAAATCGGGCTGACATTTAAAGTCAGCTGTGTAGCCGGCTAGGATGTGAGAGTCCTCATGCATCTTCATCATTTTATCCCTCATGACTGTGCATCACTACTTCCACCATCACCAACGAATAGTGGTAACTACTATTGTCTAATCATGTTCAGTGTGATAAACCCTGTACTGTTTGTGATCTTGTTCATGTATTTCATTAGCTGTTTATAACTGTGACTATTTTCACAACTGTTTTATAAGATGAGGGAATTTGTTGTTTGGAGCAATGGCTTCCAAACTTAACTGTAAAATCCCTTGGAGGTCTTTCAAAAATCCCAATGCCAAGGCAGCAATCCATACCTATTACATCAGAATGCCTAGGGATAGAATCCAGGCATTAGTATTTTAAAAAAAAAATAGCAAAAATGACAGGTGATTCCAGTGTGCAGCCGTGTTTGGGAATCACTGGCTTAGAAAGGTTTAAGAGATTAGCTGAGGGTCACCCAGTTAACAAGTGGCTAAAATGAAGGGGTCATTTCAGTCCAAACCTTGTGCTTTTTCTAAAATATCAGGCTGCCTTTCATCCCCCTGCTGGGAAAATTGTAAAATATATATAGAATGGAGTCTATGGACCTTGCTCTCCAGAACATATGGTCTGAGGAGGAAAAATGATATAAGTAAAGACCAAATAGATGTTAGACTGTGTTGTGTTAGTTATGAAGTCAGTAAAAGTTTGGGCTATTGAGCTAGCCAAGCAAATGGGTCTGTTTGGATTTGGCTGCCCTATTTAAAAGAGACACTGAAAAACTCACCCTAACAAGCAAAAGTTGAAGAGATAGGTTAAAATCAGAGATAAAAGCTGAAGAATACTGAGACTGATTATCTTAGTACCAGGAAAACTGGATCCTATGGGAAATTACATCATGTATTCATTCATCAAAAAATAATTTAAGTGTTATTACATGCAGGGTACTTTAGACATATTTGTCTCAGTAACCCAGAGAGGTGTTATTACTCCTATTTTATAGATTTAAGAAAGTGAAGCTCAGTGAAGATAATACCTTGAGCTTCCATAAATAATAATTGTCAGACCTGGGATTCACGTTCAGATTTACCTAACTAATATTAGCAAAGCCCCTTATAGTGCCAAGGAATGAGATAGGTGCTGATGATATAATGATGAATAAAAATATAGTCCTTGACTTCATTGACCTTTAAGTTTAATGGAGAAGATAGAAAGCAACCACATTTCATAAAACAAGTAAAAATACAAATGTGTTCTAGTGTGTAAAGCAAGATGCATTGTAGGTGCTAACTGGGCAATTAAGGGAAGGAAACAGGCAAAAGGAACAGCCTATAAAATTTTCCTATGATAGGGAATATAGAAATCAGGAGAACAGAATAAGAGAATGAATCTGTTCCAGATTGGGTTGGGGCTGGAGAGGTGACCTTCCTTGGTGGCTGTTGGTAGGGGACACCGTGGGAAATGACATCATATCTATGTAATGAAGGAATCACTCTGGTTGCCTTTAGATAATATTTTATAGGAAGGCCAGAAAGGATTGTCAGTGGCTGTCAGATATTTTTTTTGCAGATGATACTTTTTAAATTTCTTTTTTTTAAGTTTGTTTTATTTATTTTGAGAGAGAGAGAGTGAGAGAGTGAGCGTGAGTAGGGGAAGACAGAGAGAGAGGGAGAGACAGATCCCAGGCAGGCTCCGTGCTGATAGCACAGATGCGTGGCTTGATCCCACAAACCATGACATCATGACCTGAGCCAAGATCAAGAGTTGGACACTTAAACAACTGAGCCAGGCACCCCCTTTGTTAATTTCTTATTACATTTCTTAATACATGTTACCTCATGACCCAGTGTGTACCACTCTCTCTGTTCTCTGGTCTGTAGTGCCATGTTCACTGCCCAGAGAAGGATCTGTCCCTGCACAAGTTTAGTTCTTCTCTTTTTCCTTTGTATGTCTGTAGAAGAAAGTGTGGCATACACAGTCCATCTTCAACAAGAAGACATTTTTCTAAGCATCTTCTCTCCTACCATGAAGGCATTTGTCACCCCCCCCCCCCCACAGATAGGTAGTACAGTTCCACCATAACGATGGCCTGTTCTGCCATAAGAAATGGGTGTTAGATTCATCCAAGCCATGAAAACAATACAGGGCTAATAATAGGAGGAACAAATGAACAGAGAACCATAGAATAGGGACATTTATTTTCATTATATTCTCTCAAATTGTCTTGTCAACCATATGTTGACATCTATGGAAAGTTTTGTTCTGTTTTTCCTTTCACATCAGTAAGACCAAGATCTGATCATGGGGATTTTACATGTTTTCTTGTTGACACTTTCTCAGTAATGAAGGCTACCACTTAAAATGCCATGTAAATAGCAAATATTTTGCACGGTTTATTGAAGCTTCAAAACAGTCATATGAAATAGGATTTGTTGCCCTTATTTTACAGATGAGGAAACTGAGTCTGTGGTGGATTAAAAATGGCTGCAAATTTTTTGCCACTCTTCCATTGAGAGGCTGGGTATTTCTCTCCCTTTGCTTCAGTCTGAGTTGGCCCTTGATACTGGCTTGATCAATAGCATGTAGCAGAAGTGCCATCACATGCTCTGGGTCTAATCTTGAAGACACCTGATAGCTTTTGCTTTTGTTCCAGCTGCCATATAAGAAATTCAAGTATCTGGAGACTGTCTTGCTTTGAATAAGTCCAAGGTAGCCATGTGGAGAGGCTATGTGAGGAGAGAGAGAGGGAGGGAGGGGGGTTGAGAGAGAATGAGAGAGAGAGAGAGAGAGAGAGAATGGGAAGAGAGGGAACCTTGGCTAGCACCAGCTCTTCTAGCCATCTTAATCCAGGAATTATCTTGGACATTCCAGCTCCATTAGATACTGTTTGGAAAAGAACCAAAAAGATTAACTAACAGCCAGAATCTAGGCCCCAACGTATGTCCAGAGTTGGGTCATCCCAGTTATACCCAGCTCCCTGTGCTACCTGGTCTGCGGTCACAGATATTATGGGACAGAGACAGTCTGCCCCTGCTGTGCACTTTCTAGACCCCCAAATCGTGACTGTAGTAAGATGGTTGTTGTTTTAAACCACTGAGTTTTAAGGTGGTTTGTTATGCAGCAGTAAGTGGCTAAAACAGCATTGTATTAAGCAATTTTGCCCTATGACAGAGGAAGGAGCAGAACCTGGATTGAAACCCTCATCTGTCTGACTAGAGAGCTACTTTGTGTGGTCTTGTCTTTGGGACTTCCAGATTGGTGTTTAACTTCTCACTAGATCTTCTGCTAAATTTCTTTTAGCTTAAATCCTGAACATAGAGGAAGGGGAAACAAATGTTTGTTTTTCTTCAACATTACAACAAAAAATTAAATAGTAGGCTGAGTTCTGAGGTTAATTCCCAGCCTGCTGCTAATTCTTCTTCCTACATGTTAAGATTTAATTTGGTAGGAAAAGTAGAGGTTCCAGAAGAGCAGCCCTAGTCATACCTTCATCCCTGCGCACTCCCAGTATTTTCTCTCCCTCTTGATTTTTTTTTTAAATTTAAACATAAAACACAATGAAGATCATTCTGCCAGAGGAAGGAGGCAAAAGAAGAGTGTGCAAGATTAATACATTACCCCAGTTCCAAATTACGAAGTGGGAGCCCATAGAGCTATTTGTTGGATCTTTAGGAAAGAGCAGGAATTCCGTTTAAAGGGTGGGTGTGGGATATTGCTGTAGAAGAGGTTCTGTGTTTCTGTGGTGGCAAAGATACCATGTGGTGGTAGCCCTCTGAATAGCTGTGTTTATCAAATCCCAAAGCAAATACTCAAGCAAAACTCTACATAAAAAGCCAGATCACAAGCTAGAGATTCCCCATGGCAAATTTGCAAAACTGTCTGTGGTTTGCAAGTGCATGTGTGTTTAAATGACACATCATTTATACATGCATCTATTTCTAGTGACTGCTACATACAACTAGCAGAAAGGTTTAGTCCATATCTCTTAACTAATGCTGAATAGGCAGTGGTGGTCAAGTTGTGAGAGACAACTTCTCTGTTCACAGAAGTATCAATCTAACTTCTAGTCCTGGGCAAACAAGACATCATTATTGAGATGTAGGGTAATGTTGATTGTATAGGGAACAAATGTATGGCATTTACATTGGTGTTGTGGAATAGATCATTATTAAGCAAAATGAACACTTTCTCCCCACTACCTCCACAGGAGGAGTATACTTCCTGAGCCTACTGATGAGGACTTGTGAGTTTGGCTCATGGAATATAGTAGGAAATGACAGTGTGTGGGCTTTGATTCCAGGCCTTTAGATGCTTTGTGTATATCCATACAAATTTCTGGGAGCCTCTGACGTCTTCCCTTTGTTATTATTATTTTTATTTTTTAAATGTTTATTTAATTTTTTGAGAGAGACAGAGCATGACAGGGAAAGGGGCAGAGAGAGAGGGAGACACAGAATCCGAAGCAGGCTCTGGGCTCTGAGCTGTCAACACAGAGCCCGACGCGGGGCCCGATGCGGGGCTCAAACCCATGAACTGTGATATCATGACCTGAGCTGAAGTCGGACGATTAACCAACTGAGCCACCCAGGCGCCCCTGACCTCTTCCCTTTGTAAGGGAGGGGCCTTTTAGTGAGGGAACAGGATGAGCACTTGTGAAATAGTTGTCCCATCTGACTTCCAGCCTGAAGCAGAACCTTATGGTATGGTCATTGAATTCTAGGTTGGTTTGTGACAACTGCTGATTGATACAAGTGTGTATCAACTTTTGTGCAAATTTTTTCTCCCCTGAGATTGTGCTTATGAACTCCCTGCTGTGGGGGTTGCAAATTAGGTGAAATTCTTGAAGACCTATTAAAATCTTACCTTGAGTTTACTCAGAGCAGTGAGTTTGTGATTAGAGACGATGGTTGCCATCTGAAGGCAAGTTAGGGGACTATGTATAAGCTTACAGAATGGCTACAGACTAGAGTTGAGCAGCTGGGCAAGGGAGAAGGGGCAGTTCTTCCACTCTGAGGGATTTATAGCTGCTACTTGAATTATATAAATAAACTAGTTGAGCATGTGCAGTTGAGGAAAACGCCATAACAGGGCTTGGTGAAAGGGGGGGTGGATAAGAGGATAGAGTTGGTGCTGCCACAGGAAGCTGAAGGCCTACTGTTCTGACATGTCTTGTATGAAGAGAGAGAGCTGAGTTTCCTTTAGAGTTGGCCAGATTCTCCTGCTTAAGGAGGTGCTGTGTCGCTGGCCCACTTTTAAAGCTTCAACCAACAGAATGAAATATTTTCTGAGATGCCAAGGTTTCCCTGGCCATCACAGGAAGATTGGCCTGGGCAGATGGTCAACCATGACCACAAAACAACTTTGCCATTTTTTTCAGATCATATGCTCTGGAGGGAAACGACTTTGCCTTTTACTATGGACACATCAGCATCTCAGGAAAAACATTCAGAATTCAGTCACAGATAAATACATCTTCACGGCCTGTCTGGGTGCTGCTGGTTTCCTTGCCTTTGCTGAGTACCAGTGGTATAATGCCAAGCAAATATGTAGGGCTTCTTTGTGAGGTTGGATTAAAATATGAAACAACAACTAATATTTATTGAATGACTAACATGTCCTGGGATGGATGTTTTAAGTGGCTTACTTCATTTGCGTCTTATGCAATATCCCTATGAGGCAAATATTATTAGAACCATTTTGAAGATGAAGTTAATTAACTTATTTCTGGCCACACAGATTGTTTTGTTGACCTAGGATTTTTGGTTCTCGAGCTTGTCATCTTTTCATTATGCCTGAGATTTTCCTGAAATTTAAATTTTGGCTTTGAAGATAGAATTTGGTGGAGGGATGGTGATTGACTCTGTAAAGACACATGAGGGTCAAGTAATTATGCTGTACACCTTAAATTTATACAGTGTTTTATGTCAATTATACTTGAATAAAATGGGCAAAAAAAAAAAAATGGGAATGCCAGAGAAGGCAGCTCAGACTGTCTTATGGAGTTGGAACAAGGGAGGTGAATGGATGAATTTGATACTTTTTCTGAAACTTCAGGCTTTCTGCAGGTCCTTGAAACTGAATTAGGATGTGTATTTGCAGCAGGCAAAGAGAGTGCAAAGGTCTCCTTTGCCTGCAAAACTCTCTCCACCACCTGGTTGATGCCACCAAGAAGACTCCTGCTATCTGGCCTATGGTGACTTTTGTGTAGTGCTGAGAACCCCTAAAACTGCAGAGGCCTTTCCATCCTGGAGTGTACATCTGCTTCCACTGGCACTTTTGGTAGCCTCTCAGTCAAGGGGATCATAAGAACTGGGTTCTAACATCTGTTCTGCTATGTGATCATGGGCAAGTTTCTTGGTATTTTTCAACTCCTCTGCCTTTAAGTAACATGAGGGGTTAGATAATATCAATGCCTTCTTTTTAGCAGCAAAAATATATTAAAAAAAATAACACTAATATGTAGTGTAGATTAAACTTTTCTGGATGAAGCAAGGATTTGGGACCCAAATTCGTGCCCCTTCTGAAGAAGCCCCTGAGCCACCTGTGAGAAACCAGAGGTTTTGTGGACCAAGTTCAAAACTCCTGTTCTGGGAGATCTGTAGGGGTTTTTCCCAGAATTCATAGTGTAGAATTACAGAACATGGTAGTCTAAATTGCTTTCCAACTGTCCTCCTGTGTGGCTTCTTGGATATTCTTTTAATAGTCTAATGAACTGGCTCAAGCCTCTATCCCTAAGTTTCTCCCCTACCTCATATCTGAAGATCCATATCCCCCAGTCTTTTTTTTTAAGTTTATTTATTTATTTTGAGAGAGACAGAGAGAATGTGTGTGCAAGCGGAGGAGGGGCAGAAAAAGAGGGAGAATCCCGAGTAGGCTCCGGGCTGTCAGTGTGGAGCCCACCGGGGGCCAGACCTCACGAACCGTGAGATCATGACCTCAGCTGAAGTCAAGAGGCTGGACGCTCAAACCACTGAGCCATCTAGGTGCTTGAACACATCCTTCAGTCTTATGTTGCTCCAGTCCTAATGAACACACATCTCTTTTATGGTTCTCTTCCTTCTGCCCACATTCACTCAACATGAATAGCAGTTGCCTTCCCTTTGGTTCTCTTCCAAGAACCACTCACATATGGTTGTGTGGGCAGTTGCTTTTACTTATGGTTTGGCAACAGTGGAAGGTTGTGGGGGTCATATCACCTTATAGCACAACAGATACTTCAAAACTGAAATTTAGCCATCGCTTTTCTAAATAGCTCCAAAGCAATAGTTAGTACTGAAAATTTTATGTATAATCTTTTTGCCTTGGAAAGACTTTACTCCAGGATGCTGGGTTCCTTCACTGTCTGTACATTCTCCACCCACACCCACCCCCTTCTTTGAGGCCACTCACCTCTCTGTGTATCATCCAAATTCTTCTCATTTATGAAAAAATATAAAAAGGTATTTTTTTCTTTCTTTTACTCTCTACTAGACTACCACCATTGTTCTACCTAAATGGCTCATCAAGATATTTTGCTTAACAAAGGACAGTTCTGTTCCTACAAGAAATTCTGCCAAGGTCCTTTAAAATAACATTCCTCTGCTTTCCAACTGTTAGTTATGAAATTCCATGAGATACTTGTATTAAGAGATAGAAAGATGAAACACGCAAAACCTTTATATCCCTGCCTCTAGGTTGGCGAGAAACATAAAAGGCTGAAAAACCAGGCTTTTCAAGACATGGGCTGAAAAGTAAGTTTTGATGACCTGCCCAGCATTGCCAAGTTGAGCCTGGCCAGCCTTTCTTTCAGCCCTGTGGTTTCTCTCTATTTAGCTCTGAAATAGTCAGGTGGTTTTTCCAAGCCTTAATATATATTTTTTAAGTTTTTATTTTAATTCCAATTAGTTAATATACAATGTTATGTTAGTTTCAGGTATACAGTATAGTAATTCAACACTTCCATCTATCAACCTGTGATCATCTTGACTGTGCTTAATCCCCATCACTTCTTTAACCCGTCTCCCCTCTGGTAACCTTTCTATAATTTAGAGTCTGTTTCCTGATTTGTCTGTCTCTTATTTTTTCCCCTTTGCTTGTTTGTTTTGTTTCTTAAATTCCACATATAAGTGAAATTATATGGTATTTGTCTTTCTCTGATTTATTTAGCCAAGTATTGTACTCTCTAGATCTGTCTTTGCAAATGATGAGATTTCATTCTTTTTTATGACTGAATAATATTCCATTGTATATTTATACTACATCTTCTTTATCCATTAATCAACTGATGGACAATTGGGCTGCTTCCATATTTTGGCTCTTGTAAATAATGCTGCAGTAAACATAGGGGTGCATGTATCCCTTTGAATTAGTGTTCTTGTTTTCTTTGGGTAAATACCCAGTAGTGTGATTCCTGGATCATCTGGTAATTCTATTTTTAATTTTATGAGGAACCTCCATTCTGTTTTCCACAGTGGCTATACCAGTTTGCATTTTTACCTACAGTGCACGAGGTTCCTTTTTCTCTACATCCTCACCATACCTGTTATTTCTCCTGTTGTTGCTTTTAGCCATTCTGATACTTGTGAGTGATATATTATAATTTTGATTTGCATTTCTCTGATGATAAGCAATGATGAGTATCTTTTCATGTGTCTATTGGTTATCTATATGTCTTCTTTGGAGAGGTGACTGTTCAAATATTCTGCCCATATTTTAATTGGATTATTTGGTTTTTGGGTGTTGAGTTTTATAAGTTCTTTGTATATTTTGGATACTAACCCTTTATTGTGCATGTCATTTGCATACATCATCTCCCACTCCATAGGTTGCCTTTAGGTTTGTTGATTGTTTCCTTCACTGTGCAGAACCTTTTCATTTGATGTAGTCCCAATAGTTTATTTTTGCCAAGCCTTAATATTTGCCCAGAGAAAGAAGATACTTTTAAATGTTAGGTGCATACATAGGGGGTAATTGTAAATATTCTAGAACTTTAAGCTTTTTATTATCTTTACACAAATGGAAGAAGAAACAGCACTAAAAAGACCCATATTCCTGTTGCCTCTCTTGATCAATTTTTAACTCATGGCAAATCCTGTTTTATCTAACTTCACCCACAGATGGATCATTTTGAAGCAAATCCAAGACATTGAATCATTCTATTCATAATATTTTAGTATGTATCTCTAAAAGGTAAGGACTCTTTTAAGACAACATAATCATGTAGACATTATTATACCTGAAAAAGTAATAATAATAGTGTTATAATATCAAATAGCTAGTCAATGGTCAAATTTTCCAAATTGTCTAAAAAAAATTTTTAACGATTGTTCAAATCAGAATCCAAATAAGATTTGCATATTGCAATTGGTTGATATGTCTTTTAATTTCCTTCTAATTTATAGGCTCTCTTCTCTTCCCACCCCCCATTCATTGGAAAACCTTGGTCATTGGTTCTGTATAGTTGTTCATAATCTTGATTTGAGATCATGTTCACTCTATCACTTAATAAAATCCTCTTTCCCCATATCTATTACTTTTTATAGGTGGTGGTATCGACTTCCACTAGGAGGCATATATCTGGTTATCACTCTTTTGGTGATATGAGGAGCCATTAATGATAATTTTCTGCATTTGTTAGTGTAGCAGGGCTTGTACATTGATGACAATTTAACACTATAATTTCTCCCTAATTTATAAGGTGAAATAGTTCTGTAAGGAAATACTTTCCCTCACACACTGTTTGGTTATCCTCAAGTATAGTTAGCATAGGAAAGGCAAGATATATTCTTGATTTTGTTGTTGTTGTTTGCCAGTTTTTAAAATGTTGAATTCATTCCCTGGCATTCTCCATAGATAGCCAATGAGTAATTATCTTAGCATCATAACAATCTAATTCATTTAAACATATATGATGTGTTTTAATCCACTGTAGTTATTAATATTCAGATTGTTTCATCTTTGGCTGTGTAATCCTTTTCAGACTGGCTTCTGGGCCCTGGGACAACTGTAATAGTCTCTATTTTTCAAATAAAAATTTGAAACCAACAAAAAAATCATAGTATAGAAGAATTCATAAAAATTATAGTATGAACTCTTCTATACTATGATTTTTTGTTGGTTTCAAATTTTTATTTAAATTCTAGTTAGTTAAAATATAGTGTAATATTGGTTTCAGGAGTAGAATTTAGTGGTTCATCACTTACATACAATACCCAGTGCTCATCACAAGTGCCCTCCTTAATGTCCATCACCCATTTAGCCCATCCCTCACCCCCTCCCTCCATCAACCTTGTTTATTCTCTATATTTAAGCATCTCTAGGGGCACCTGGGTGGCAGCTCAGAGCCTGAAGCCTGCTTCAAATCCTATCTCCCTTTTTCTCTGCCTCTCCCCCACTTGTACTCTCTTTCTCTCAAAAAAAAAAAAAGTCATTAAGAAAGAGTCTCTTATGGTTTTTTTCCCTCTTTCCTTTTTCCCCTTCCCCCATGTGCATCTGTTTTGTTTCTTAAATTCCACATATGAGTGAAATTATATGGTATTTGTGTTTCTCCAACTGACTTATATTTCACTTAGCATAATACACTCTAGCTCCATCCACATCATTGCAAATGACAATATTTATCCATTTATTTTATTTTTTTAATGTTTATTTATTTGAGAGAGAGAAGGGGAGAGAGGGTAGAGAGAGAGACGGAGACACAGAATCCAAATAGGCTCCAGGCTCTGAGCCGTCAGCACAGATCCTGGCATGGGGCTTGAACTCACGGACTGGGAGATCATGACCTGAGCTGAAGTTGGTTGCTTAATTGACTGAGCCACCCAGGTGTCTCAATGTTTATCCATTTAAATGTTTATCCATTTAAATGTTCCAGGTTCATATGGCATATTTTATGTCAGAGGCTTAGAATGAGATGGTTCCTTTTGGTGAGAAAAGATACTTAGAAATCACAATCTGAGTGTCAGAGTGCTATTGGTACTGGAATGGTGATTATTTCTAAGACTTTTTAATGGATTATAATTTATAAAATTATAATAAAATTAAAAGCACCATATTATTTTTGGCCTGATGTTGAATAAAAGTACATATATTTGGAAGCTCCAACAAATTTCTATTCTGCCATTCTATTTTCTCATATCTTTCGCTGTATCCACTTGGCTTACAGACAGACAGGAAGGACATGGCCCCACATGACTTTTTCAGTAGAGGCATTTGCTGATTTGTAAGGAACAATGAAGAGGCTGAGAAGCTGAACAGAGATTTTAGCACTTTCATGAGGCTGGGATGAAATAATTGGAATTAAGGGCCTGCCAAGAAGAAAGGCTTTCATTTGGGATTCTGAAGGGCTGAATCTTAAAAATAAATGACGTGAAAATAGACCATCTGCCACAGGGACTATATTTCAGCTCTGATCACCTCTCTCCATGATGCATTAAAATAATCTGCTCCCCACCCTGACAGAAGCACACCCCTGGAAGAGAGAATACATTTGTAATAAATATCCCGGTTAAAGAGCTGTGTGTGTGTGTGTGTGTGTGTGTGTATAATATATATGTGTATACATAATATACATCTACAAATCAATAAGAAAAGATACAGGCAACCCAATAGAAGAGTGTGCAAAATACTTGAACAGGCATTCACAAAAGACAATAGTCAGATAACCAGGACACATATGAAAGGTCCATAGTCTCATTATATTTCATCACAGAAATGCAAATTAAAATCACAAAGATATAATATGTAGTACTGATACCTGTAGTACTGATAATATGTAGATGGCTAAAATTAAAAAGTTGGAGGGGCACCTGGGTGGCTCAGTCAGTTAAGCATCTGGCTCATCTGGCTCTTGATCTCAGCTCAGGTCTTGATCTCAGGGTCATGAGTTCCAGTCCTTAGTTGGGCTCTGTACTGGGCATGAAGCCTACTCAAAAAATAAAAAATAAAAAAATAAAGTTTGGAAAATAGCAAGAGTTGGTGAGAATGTGGAGCAAGTAGAACTTTATCTTACAGAGCTGGTGGGAATGTAAATCGGCACAACCATTTTGTAATACCGTTTGGCAATATCTCCTGTGGCTGAACACCCAATTACCCTGTGACCCATAATTCACTCTCAAGTACATACCCAACAGGAGTGCATAGTATGGTCCTTTAAAAAACAGAAATAAATATGTTCATGGTGGCATTTTTGTACTATCACCAAACTTAACAGCTCACATATCTACCAACAGTAGGATCAATAATTAAATTGTATTATATTTATACAATGGGATATTATAAAACAGCAAAAATGAAACTACTGTCACATACAACGCAGATAGACTTGACAAACATTATGTTACATGGAAGAAGGCAGACATGGAAGAAGGCAGACGTGGAAGAAGGCAGACATATAAGTATATACTGTATGATTCCTTTATATAATGTTTAAAAATAGGCAAAGCTGGTCTGTGGTGCTGGAGATCAAGATGGTGGTTAACCTCGAAAAGGAGAGTGGAGTTCGGTTACATAGAGAAGTCAGGTGGGGGAGCCTCTGGGTGCTAGTCATTATCTGTTTCGTCATTTGGGTGGCAGTTACACTTAACGTTCATTTAAAAAAATTTTTTTTAATGTTTATTTTTGAGAGAGAGAGACACACACACACACAGAGTGCGAGTAGGGGAGGGTCAGAGAGAGAGGGAGACACAGAATCCAAAGCAGGCTTCAGGCTCTGAGCTGTCACCACAGAGCCCGACGCGGGGTTTCAAACCCAGGAACTGTGAGATCATGACCTGAGCTGAAGTCGGCCGCTTAACTGATTGAGCCACCCAGGCGCCCCTTAACATTCATTTTTTTAATTGATATGGCTACTTTTTCTTTTTTCTTTTTCTTTTTCTTTTTTTTGAGAGAGAGGGTGCAAGTGAGTGAGAGTAGAGAGAGAAGCAGGACTCACCCAGAGCGGGTCTTGCGCTCACCCGAAGTGTGGCTGGAGATCACCCACTGTGGGGCTTGAATTCACAAACCATGAGAACATGACCTGAGCCCAAGTCAGATGCTTAGCCGACTGAGCCACCCAAGGTGCCCTGATACATATACTTTTGATTTATGCATTATTCTCTTATGTATATTATACTTCAACACGAAGTTCTATGAAAGAAGATTTTGTTGATTTCTTTCATTGGACTCTTTCATTTCCTAATTATTATCTCCTATACCTACTACATACTACTTTATTGACTTCAACATCTTCCAGAAAATGTCTGGTAATTATCAAAGATACGAAAGATACCAAAAGTTAAGAAGCTATTATTGAGACAGCAATAGCCAGAAAGATGTAAGCCAGCTGAAGAAAGGTAAAGGTATGAGAAAATAGAGCAGTGACAATAACAGTTTTCTTGAGCTTCCATATACATGTACTCTTTTTTACATGTTCTTTTACTTAGCATATAGCCAAAAATAATACCATATATTTTTTTCTTTTCTAACAACAAAAAAACCAAATAGGTACTTACTATAGTAAATTCAGAAATACTGGAGTATATAAAAAAGGAAGGGAAAAATAGCTATGTACTACCAATAATCCTGTCACCTTAAAACAATTTTTGTAAACATGTTTTTGAATGATCTTCCATTCAACACTCTATTAAAATATATTTACAGGACTTGAATTCTACCTACAAATTTTGTTTCCTGTTATGCTCACTCACATGTATACTTGGCAATGCATTCTGTTTATCTAAGTTATCTAAACTGAGAACAGAGATAATCAGCTGTGCCTAGTCATGAAGGGAAGAACTGGCTACTGTTAAAATCCATGGAGAGCACCCACAGAGAAATGCATTGAAGGACTGTTTCTATAACCAGATTATTTTTTCAGAGACAATATTTTTCTCTGCTGTTCAGGTCTCAGAGCTGAATACTTTGGAGGCCAGTAATTAGGTAGTTAGGGAATTCTCTGAATTCCCCAGAAAATAACTTCATTTTTTCACATTTCTGCATTGTAGATGTGGAATAAGGCAGAGTTAGGTGGCATAATGGAGTAACAGGCTGTTTTGTATCCTTGCTGGGACACTGTAAGGATATAGGTGTTACCTCCTCAGAGGGAATTTTCTTTGGCATTTCATCTGCTTTGGAATCCTCATTTCTGTTGGGTTTAGTTTAAATTGCAGAGTGCATACTATAGTCATTGCCTGCCAATCCATGAAGTTTCCAGAGGGTAAGCAAGGTTTAATCACGTAAACCCCAGTGACATTTAGGGACCCACACTGTTAAAATGTTCTTATCACTTTCCTTTACTCATCTCCTTATCCAGGGCACAGGGTAACATGAGATGCTGCACTTGACCGGTGTTTCCTGTTCGCACCTGTTCAGCACTGTCTGTGAATTCAACATAGAAGGAAGGACATGTAAAGCTCACTGGTGAGTGCATTTCTTCGGAGTTCTTATAGGAGGGGGCAGAGTTTGAAAAAAAGACAGCATAGTTACAAAGCACTTAAAAAACTGTGGTGAATGGACCTAGGGGTGGTACTATGCCAAGTGAAATAAGTCATCCAGAGAAAGACAAATACTGTATGATTTTACTTATACGTGAAATCTAACAAACAAATGAACAAATCAAACAAAACAGAAATAGACTCATACATACAGAAAACAAACTGAGGGTTTCCAGAAGGGAGGGGGGGGGTAGAAGGAGGAATGAAATAGATAAAGAAAATTAAGAAGTACAGGATTCCAGTAATAAAATAAATAAGACACAGGGATGTAATATACTGCATAGGAAATATAGCCAGTAATATTGTAACAACTTTGTATGGTGACAGACAGTAACTAGACTGATCATGGGGAGCATTTTGTAATGTATATAAATATCAAATCACTATGATATACACCTGAAACTAATAAAACCTTGATATCAATTATTCTTCAGTAAAAATTGTGGTAAAATATACATATCATATTTCCAGTGGCACTAAGTACATTCACACTGTTGTGCAGCCATCACCACTATCTAGTTCTGGAACTTTTTCCATCACCACAGAAGGAAGCCCTGGACATATTAGCATTACTTCGCATTCCCATGCTTCCCTATCCCCACCCCCAACCCCAGCCCCTTGCAGTTACTATACCTGATTTCTGTCTCTATGGGTTTGGCTATAATGGATATTTCATATAATATATGGCCTATTGCGTCTGGCTTCTTTCACCCAAAAATGTTCATCTGTGTTTTGCTTGTATCGTACTTCATGCCTTGTTGGGACAGAATGATATTCTTTTGTATGGATATACTACATTTATTTATTCATTCATTGGTTGATGGGCATTTTGTTTCCACCCTTTGGCTACTATGGATTGTGCTTCTATAAATGTTTGTGTACAAATATTTGAACACCTGTTCTCAGTTCTTTTGGGTGTGTGTCTAGGAATAGAGTTGCTGTATCATTTGATAATTTTATAATTAACTTTTTGAAGAACGTCCAAATGTTTATCACAGTTATAAAGAAGTTAGGTCTGGAAATTTTAGTACTGGAGTCCTGTTTAAACTATGTGAAATTAGTAAGTAGTTTCAAAACTTCTCTTCCATTTACTTATCCCAATCCCCCTCACTTCTTCCAGGGTCCAATTTTTTCATGCTGTCCCCTGGATTCCTAGGGCTTTCCCCCACCTAAAGAAAACTGTTCTTGCCTAATTTTTTCCTTACTAACTGCCATCTCACTATCAAACTTACTTATTCTTTTTCTTCTTCTTTCATGGCACTTAAAAAAGACTAATTCTACTGTGGATGCTTACTGAGGGATTACTTCAGTGTATCTAAAGCTAGGATGAAGATCAAAGTGGCCTACGATGCTTTTGTCTCAATATGCCATTACCTCCAGCCTCTCTTACTAAGCTACATGTTCTGGAAGGTGAGGCTCAGTATGTGCGTTTTGAAAAGCTCCGCCAGACGATTCTGTTGCACACATCTGTTTAATAATGGATCAATGTGTTGCCTTCATAATTTTAAATTTAATAGGAGTGTTCAGAGTGTAATTACCCCAAAGGTTAGCACTAATGTTAATATTTCCAGCATTAAAGCAGGTAGATGGAAAAGATATTTGGACATTTGGGAGCAGTAGAGAGACTTGAGGTGCCTTAATTTACATTGAATAGGGAGCTGGTGGATTACAGGAATATTCTTCCTGACTCTAGGTGCATATTGTTAGTTGTGGTTGAAAATAAGCTGCCCCTGGGGCACCTGAGTGGCTCAGTTGGTTAAGCGTCTGACTTCGGCTCAGGTCATGATCTCAAGTTTCTGGGGTTCAAGTCCCACGTCAGGCTCTGTGCTGACAGCTCAGAGCCTGGAGCGTGTTCAGATTCTGTGTCTCCCTCTCTCTCTCTGCCCCTCCCCTTCTCATGCTCTGTCTCTCTCTGTGTCTCAGCAATAAGTAAATATTAAAAAAATTTTTTTAGTAAAAATATAAAAAATTGAAAAAAAGAAAAGAAGCTGCCCCCATTAGAAAAGCAGATTCCTGAATCTTGCAGAGTTGGCATGAACGGACAGCATGAATTGATTGGGAACTGCAGGGATTTGTTTAGTATAAAACAAATTAGAGATCTGGAAAAAAGCAGTTACTTGAGTATGCTTCTAGAAGAAAGAACGGTGCTGAGTGGAAATGCA
Organism: Cryptoprocta ferox; assembly: GCA_028646485.1. Lineage (NCBI taxonomy): Eukaryota > Metazoa > Chordata > Mammalia > Carnivora > Eupleridae > Cryptoprocta > Cryptoprocta ferox. The sequence goes on from CM053568.1 coordinate 67,704,617, forward strand.
GTGCTCTGAGAAACAAGAAGAAACATTGTATTGGATGTTTGACTTGTTATGTTAACTTGGCTATGTTATGGCTCTTTTACTTGTAGACCAGTTGAGGTGGTATTGGAGCATGAGAATTGGCTGAGACTGAGAGGGCGTTGTTAGCAGGCAAAAGATGGGGTAGAAACCTATAATTTTTTAATTCAGAAATTTGTGATTATTTGGTATGACTTAGATTCTGTATTTATGCTAGATAAGTACATTTAATAATGTATTTTATTTAAGGTATTTATCTTCATATAAAAACTAATACTGCACATTAATTTTTCCAACCCTAAAATCAGTCTTAGAAATTTATGTTCTACTGCTTGCAAGAAGCATTTCCTGTGAGAGTGTTATTCACAGAGGAAACTTTAAGAATGTCATGAGCCAGAGAGTCTTAAAGCTTCAGACATCCTGACCCTTGTTCCCAAATCTATATAAAATAGATAATGGGATTAATATTTCATAGAGATAGTTTAAAAATGGCTTAGCTAACATTTTGTAACTCTCATGGGAAATTACATATTTCTTTATACGATACTAGCAATGAGAAAAAAAATCTCAATACTTTTAAAACATGTCAGAAATACTACTAAATATGTTTAACATAACTCAGGATATCAGTTAGTTGTTGCTCAGTTGATACCCTGGGCTAGGACAACAGGTGTGCCAGACCCACACATGGGCTGAGATATGAATAGTGGTGCTAATTACACTTAGCAGTACTGGTAGCCAATTAATGTAACAGAGAATCCCACTAACCCTAACTTCATAGCAGCCATGCTAAAAATAATATAATCCTAGCGCTGACTGATACACTGATTTTATTTGCCTGTTCAGCTACCATAGTGATATATATTATTTTATATTCACTGACTCTATCTGCTATTGGAATCAAGATGGAATAAAAACAAAACTGAAAAATACTGGAGAATTTCTTTATTAGACATTTTAAAAATGTGGGTTCAGTTATTTTATTCTGTAGCCTCAAAAGGAGGGGTTATTTTGTTAAATCACATAGTAAATAAACTAGTTCAATGCCACAAACAGGTACTAAGTACTACTTTTTCATTATATATTTTAATTTGGAAGTTTACAGTTTGAAAAATGCACAGAATATTAATATGAGTGACCTCTTTGGCATGACAATTTAAGCAAAGTGTAACAATACCTCTACTATAAAAGCAAGCCACAAGCCAAAATACACGTTTTCCCGACATTAGTAATATATAGGCCCACTTTAATGAAAAAAACTTTCACTCATTCTTCCCACATTGAATTAACTCATCTTATTTAAAATAATGGTACTTAAATACATGCAAATGTAACCAGGTATAAGCTCCTTATGGTTATAGATGATAAACAGTTATAAAATCAAAATGCATTTGCAAATTAAATATCAAGAAAATTACCAAACCAATGAAATCCAGATTCGACACTGATTTAAGGAAACTTAGTTGCTGATTACAATGGACTCTGAGCCTTTATTTAGTTCTACCTAGTTTTGTATCATGGACTAAGTTTTCCCATTTCTTTAGTCAAACAATTGAGAATTCACTGTTCACTTAGTTAACCAGGATTTCATTGGCTTTCAACTGTCACAGTGTGTCATTTCTATTAATTCCTGGTCTGCTTTCTCTGCATCAGCCATGCAAGTTACAGTAGTACTACTGGATGTCAGTGCAATAGAAAAATGCAAGCACAGACACTAAAATAGAGTGGAAGCACTCATTATTAAGGTGGTTACACATGTGGCCCAAAATATGCTTTCACAAATTTTTTAATCATCAGAAAACACCAAATTAAAAAATTCCCTTCTAGGCAATCCTACAGGACTCTCTTCCTACCTCACACTGCTCTGGACTGCCTTGGGTTGTGTTAGTCCTGTTTTTCTGGTTCTAGAAGTTTAGCTCTGCAACTTGACCTCAGCAGTCATCTCTGACCTCTTCAGATACTGTAGTTCCCTAGAATTCACGTCTGGTATTTTGGACTGATGAACCCCTCCATGGACTTTGGCTTTTCTGACTCCTGTTGCCAGAAAGGGGGAAAATAGGTTGAGTGAAAGATGGCACACAGAGAAATTCCTGCTGCTTTTCAGACTCCTCTGTTCATTGCAGTCTATTGGGAAGCCCACTAGCCATCTCATATATGGGATACATTAACCACTGCTCCCCTGGCTTCCTTTCCCCTCTGTTTCACACTGCACTGTGGGATCAGTGCTCTAAAATGCATTCTAATAAAGACATTCACTTTTTTTTTCAACTGCTCTCCAAAGAGTTTATTCTCTCTCGCCATGTATTCAAAACCCTTCACAATTTAACCTCAACTTACCTTTACTCTCAAGCACCACCACCCCCTGTGGTACACCATGGTCCAGCCAAATTGGATCACTGTTTGTTCCCCGTACTTTTCTACTTCTGTCCTTGCTCATGCCATTCCGTCTGCTTGCAATGCCTCATTCCCCCCATCTGTGCCTTCTGAAATCTGACTCGTGGCTTAATGCCCAACTCAGATGCCTCCTCCTCTGTGGTGAAAGCATTTCCTGACCAAGGCTGCTAGAAGCGAGGCTCCCTCTGAATTCTCAGGGTACTTGGTCCTTCTTTACATGACCCCAATTTCATGCTACTTCACATTAGAGCCATGTATATACATGCCTCACCTATTGTTCCTTGTAGAGGTGTCAGATTCCTGGGGGCAGGAACCAGGCCTAATTTGCTTTCCTATTTTCCCCAACGGCTAGTCCAGTACTTCTGGCATAAAAGAAACTAAATGCTATTTTCTTTATAAATAAGAATCTGAAAATCACAATTCTTGAAGAGGTGTGAATAGTTTAATATGGCTCTAAGTAATAGATGTTATTTTATCTTCAAAATAGCATCAACTAGTAAAGTCTGATAAAATTTTCCAGGTGTCAGGCCAGATAGGTATTTTCATGCATGATCAATAACTAAGAATTTGTTCAAAGATAAAAAATGATCATTATGAAGAATAGGCAGCCAGTTCGCACTCACTAAAATGAAAAGAGACATTTTATGCACATGGGGGAGATCTAATGAGAAAACAGAGAAATGGCCCAAAACTCTGGTCCAAGGATGTATTATAAACTGTCTAGAAGCTATGTTTACAGAAAACAGCTGACGTTGGGTGTCTATCTATGAGGCCCTGTACTTTCTGGCAATCATTTTTTGCTGCCAACTTTGAAACATGAATAACTAATTCACATCAATTTGCTGACTTCACTGACGTGACTTAGGTTTTACTTATTTATTTTCTCTAAGTGTAGCATATGTTAACAGGAAAATGAAAATACATAGGGATACATTCTTCTACTAAACTCTGACATGAAACTGAGGTCAAACTTATCAGTCAGAGAAATGTTTTGGATTTTTAGATAAATAATTTTCTTCTCTTGGTCCCTATTAGTGTAAATAGCTTTATGAATGGGCACATTTTCCCCCTAGTAGAGGTTATTTTCAGACAAGTGTAAACACATCACATTCTCCTTATTACATCACTGTTGGTTGCCAAAATTATAATAATACATTTATCAGAACGTCTGCCATGCTGATGTTCTTAGTTATGAGGAAGACTGCATGATAGAAATGTCTTAGTAATGAGGACACCACAGGACTAGCATTAGTTGACCAAAGACTCTACAGACGTGTAGATGGCTGCCTGACTCCTGAGAAACTGACCGTTGTCAGTCAAAGATTATTGCAGTTCTGGAGGCACTTGGGTGGGAGGGGGTACAGTGCGGTACCATGAAGAAGTTAAAAAAATTGGACTTCTCTTGGAAAGTTAAACATTAAGTTAACAGCTAACCATTAAGCTTCATAGCATCCTTTGAAGGAAAGCTTTCCCTCTAGGACTGACTGAAACCTATTTCTAGGACTGACTGAAACCTATTTTAGCATTGCAACATATGTAAAGAGAAAACAAAAGGAAAGAAAGAGGGGACGTTTTATCATACAGGGATGTACCAAGGAGAATCAGTGAGATGTACACATTGGCTGTGGCTTTTCAAACACTATACAGGAAGAAAGCCTCCTAGCCAGTGGCTGTTCAGTTCAGTTTGCTGGTTGTATTGGTAAAGCTCCTGGTGAGAACACATCTAATATGGAGATGGATCCAAATAGTTGTAGCTAGTGCACTTTAGTTCCCATTGGTAAAACCATTTCTCCTGTCAGCTATAGACATCTGGCTGTCCTGACCTGATGCCATCTGCTTTTGATTCATTTGATGGGTGCTTTCTTTCTGATTATAACTTGCCTTCCCATATAATTCTGCTTATGACAAGGAGATGTGCTCATTGTTGTTTGTACAGAGAATTCCAGTTTCCTTGACACTTTCTTGAGTCAAAATAGTAAATTTGATAACTTTGTGACTTGGGTTAAAGTAACTGAATCTATCCTCCGTGCTTACAGGATCTCCTTTCTAAAGCTGTAAGACTGAGCATCAGACTCTGGACTCTGAAAACAAATTCACCAAGGAACTGTAAGGCTGCTGGGGCCACTGCCCAGAAGTTTAGCCAGATGGAGGCAGGGGGTGTGATTGCTCTGAGCATGTTCTTTGAAAGTGGAACACACAGGGCCCACGCATTTGGATGTTTGTGCAGTTTGTTCACTGCATAAAGATATCTGCTGGGGGTGAGTAGGGCTGCAGTCTGGCCCCTGCACAGTTCTCAAAGCTCTGCTCAGCAGGTCCACTTGGAAAAAGACTCCTTTTCTGAATTTGCAGAAAGTCACAGTTTGGTTCTGAATCAGAGGCTTTGCAATGGTTTCAATACTCCTGAAAAGGGTTTTAGGGCAAGTCAGTTTGTGTATGTATTTAAAACATCCTTGGTCACACCCTGAGATTCTGAGCAGAGATCTCCAAATATTAGATCATTTATCATCATCAGGAAAAAAATTAGAAGTATTATCAGGAAACTATTATAAGTATGTTGCTATACTATACATGTATATTTATAATGTATATAAATATATTTATCTAAAATTTACATGTTCCAGTGTACTATGTACATCATTAAATATATACAGTAATAAAAAGGAAGAAATAAAATAAATGCAATCACGATTTTGTGAACTTTACCCTGGAGATCACAGATGTAAGGAAAATGATCAAAGTGGGCTCTTCCTTGCCCTAATACCGCATATACATCTACAAAATTTGTGGGGATATGCCCCATCTCCCCCAGAGATTCATTTTCCCACTCCCTATACCACCACATCACCCTGAGTTCAGAAAGCCTTTTACTTGTCTATCTCAAATTCTAGTCACATAAGCTTCACATTTTCAGAGATCCACCAGAAATTCTTTGCCACAGTGATTTCTAGCAATTGGTATTTTGGTAAGACCTTAGTCTTGACCATCTTTAAGTAAACAGTTAAATTAAGCATCAAAAGAATTTTAAAAGCTTAATTTAATAAATAAATTTTATTTATGATATTTTGAATTTTATGCTTCTGAAAGGTATCCTCAGAGTGTACAGCAAAGCCAAAGAAGAGTAAGTCTCTGAAAATGCCACTATCACTACCAACAATAGCTGCAACTATATATTTTATCTTTTAACTGGTTCTTAAAAGGAGCCAGATTAACTAAGTCTGTTGTGGAAATCGGTCATTGAGATAAACATTTCCTGCTACCATGACAGATTTCCAAAAGTTTTGCTTTATTATCATTGATCACTTTATCTGGTTGTCAGTTTAGGGTACTTGATGATAAAAACTACAGTACGTTTCTTGTCTCTGTCTATATATTTTTTAGTACTGGCACCAGACTCAGTCTGCCAGAGCAATTCCATGGAAAGGATTAATTAGCCTCGTTATGACTCCAGAAGGTCTGTTCAAAGAGACAGAACCTTGTATAAATAGGGTTAACCCCTCAGAAATTACTGGAACTTCAACATTCGCTTTGCATCTTACTGGAAGTGTGTTCTTCAGAGGCCAGAGGAGGGTTCTTTATATCAACAGGAACTTCTAACAGGAAAATACTTTTTGTTTCTACTTGGAGAAATTTATTCCTTAGGTTAATATGATAAGGAAAGTGAAAAAGAAGGAAAAGTATCTTTCTATAGACGTTTATGATCCATTGAAGTGAGGCCTTTCCCTTGAGTCCTTAATATTTACTGGTATTTGACATGTGCTGGAGGTGAGATTTGCTTGGCAATTAATTTGGTCCCTCCCCCTCCAATGCTCAGCAGTACTTTTTTATATATATCTCTTCAATCTCCTTGGAAACACCAGGTATCTGTTGGGAACAGACATGTAGATGTCATAATATAGAGCCAGTTCACATTATAGACTTCCAAAAAAAGAATTCTCAATGATTTAACTGTTATAGATTGGTATAATCACTATGATCTATGGGAGCCATGTGTGAGTATTGCTGGTGCATTGCATGTGTGATGGACTCAACTATAAAGAATTGGTTTTTAAAGAGGACATCCAGATGGCCAACAGACACATGAAATGATGCTCAGCGTCACTCATCATCAGGGAAATACAAAGCAAAACCACACTAAGATACCACCTCACGCCGGTCAGAGTGGCTAAAATGAACAAATCAAGAGACTATAGATGCTGGCGAGGATGTGGAGAAACCGGCACCCTCCTACACTGTTGGTGGGAATGTAAACTGGTACAGCTGCTCTGGAAAACAGTGGGGAGGTTCCTCAAAAATCATCAATGGAACTCCCCTATGACCCAGCAATAGCAGTGCTGGGGATCTACCCAAGGGATACAGAAGTGCTGATGCATAGGGGCACATGTACCCCAATGTTCATAGCAGCACTTTCAACAATAGCCAAATCATGGAAAGAGCCTAAATGTCCACCAACTGATGAATGGATCAAGAAGATGTGGTTTACCTATACAATGGAATACTACATGGCCATGAGAAAGAATGAAATCTGGCCGTTTGTAGCAACGTGAATGGGTGTCATGCTAAGCAAAATAAGTCAGGCAGAGAAGGACAGATACCATGTGTTTTCACTCATAGGTCTAACAGGAGATACTTAACAGAAGACCATGGGGAGGGGAAGGGGGGGAAAAGAGTCAGGGAGAGGGAGGGAGGCATATCATGAGAGACTCTTGAATACTAAAAACAAACTGAGGGCTGAAGGGGGAGGGGGAAAGGGGAAGGGGGAGATGGTCATGGAGGAGGGCACTTGTGGGGAAGAGCACTGGGTGTTATATGGAAATCAACTTGACAATAAACTATATATTAAAAATAATAATAATAAAAAATAAAGTTACTTCCTATCCTAAAAAAAGAATTGGTTTTTAATTGAAATACTGAATATTATTCATAATACAATATTTATTTATTTATTTATCTATTTATTATTTAAATCCAAGTTAGCTAACATATAGTATAGTAATGATTTCAGGAGTAGAACTCAGTGATTCTTACTTACATATAACACCCAGTGCTCATCCAAACAAGTGCCCTCCTTAATGGCCATCACCCATTTAGCCCATTCCCGCACCCAACACCCCGCCAGCAACCCTCAGCTTGTTCTCTGTATTTAAGAGTCTCTTATACAACATCCATACATTTAATATATGTATTTACAGTGTGCTTACCCACATATTATTTTATTTCGATCCTTACAACAAGTCAATGATTTAGGAAGGTAGATATTATTATTTTCATTTTATTTATGAAGAGACTGCCTTCAGGGGGTTAAGTGCTTTCTAATCACAATCATATTCATAATCATAGTTAATAATAATAGTAAGATGATAATAAATGGACAGAATCTTTCCAGTGATTGCTAAATGTATATATTTAGCTGCTTATTTGACATATTCTCTAGTATATCTCTTAAGCAACTTAATTTGTCCAAAGTGAATTCTTGATTCCATCCCAAAGCTTTTCCTCCCTATTCACAAGTCTTCAAAAGTAAACGGCATCACCATCCTTGTGTTGTGTATTTAGAATTGCAAAAATCGTTCTTGAATTTTCTTTCCTTTTTAGCAGTCCCTCACATCCAAACCATAACCAATATATTAGATTACATCATCCCTTCCGAAACTTGTTTTCTTTCCGCTGCCACCGTCAGTACCCTAACTGGACTACCACGGTTTCTTGCTATGCTACAACATCGCCTCCTACATATCTCCTGTAGCTTACTCTTACCTTCTGTCAGTTCTCCATGCAACAACTAGTGTGAGCCAATAATATGTAAAGTGGATAATGTTCCATTTCTGTTTAAAAACTTACCATGGCTTCCCATTGTTCTTGGGGTGTAAAATCTGTATCCTTTCTTCTGATTTACATGATCTGGATCTTTCCAAGCTCATTTTGTGCCTCTGTACAGCTTGCTCATTATACCTTATCTACTGTAATCTTTCTTAAAGTTTCTTAAACATGCTAAGTTTACTCCAGAACCTTGGCACAGTCTATTCCTTCTGTGTGGAATGTTCTTTACAGGGTTGGCTCCTTACTATCTTTAGATCTCAGTTTCAGTATTACCTTTTTGTAGATGCCTTCCATAAAAAATTTAATCTAAAATATCTTTGTTCTGTTATTTTATATTTTGTCACCTTTTGTTTCCCTCATAACATTTATCTCAACTCACATTTTTGAACTTATTTGTGTTATCTTCTTTCCTGGATTTTGAGCTCCACCAGGGCACTGGTTTTGTCTTTCTTGTTTATCTTTCTCTCCTGAGCTCTTAGCACACTGTCTAACACATACTAGGTACTCAGGTACTCAAGTACCCAAGTCCTTGAATAAATGAGCCATTTAGTTCAAATCCCTCATATTAACAATGGAAAATTAAGGTATTTTGAGGTGAGTGTTTAGCCCAACACATGAGGACTTAGCGACTGGATCCACACCTTCCTTTCCTGGCACTGGAATTAGTTGGAGAGTGATGTAAAGGTGTTGGAAATAGTTTCTTGAGCCTTTCATTCAGGTATTGGGTGAGGCTAGCTGCATTTTAGGCTAAACATTTGATTTAGATAAGTAAAATGTTATGACTCTGTGGTTGGAATTTATTCAAAATCTTTTAGTTTATTTCTGAATATTAGGACTTTTTACTAATTTCACATTGCACATTCCTAATGACTTGACTAACAAGAATAACATAAACCATGAAGGAAGTTTATTAATAAAAGTCACAGTTTTTTAAAGGATCATTCTGTATGATCAATTTGGGAAGGCATAATTTTTGAAAAATGTCTGAGTGAGCAGTGCCTTTTCTTTCATGTTTTCTCATCTGAATCCTTCTCCTTTAGAGCTTGTAGGAATCCCTGCTGGGTCCTTCCAACAGGAACAGAGTTTATTCTCGAGAGATATCCCATGACATGGCCAAACCCTTAATGGCTAGCCTAAAATAGATGTGGGGATATAGGAGGGCACTGAGCCAATGTTTGTTGTGATCTAGTCTTACACTTATATTTCTTGCCTGCATGGCACCTTGCACATGGTATTTGCTCCGTGTAGTCAACAGTAATGTCCCCATTGAGAATTCCCTTTACGGAGCCAGTGTGCCTGTCTGCCGCAGCTGTAAAGGTGGACTGCAGACAACTCAGAGCTGTACCTGTTCTTAGGCTAAGAAGCTACCTCATCTAAAAATGGTTAGGTATGCTTCCTGCCATCCCCATCCCAACCGAGAGCAGCCCATAGCCTCTAGGCTCCTTGCTCAGGGTGGGACAACAATATGGTGCTATTCATGTTCCAGAGTTCCCTGTGGGCCGAAGGGTAGACTTCAGCAGAACTGGCATCTTGGCTTCTTCTGTGCCATTCTTTCATCCCTCCCTTACAGATTTTACCTGCGAGTGTGCCCCCTATATTGCTATATAATCACTTGCGCAGTACACTCTGTCTCAGACTTTGGTTCTAGGGAGCCTGATGTAGAGCACTTAGTATTTGGGAGCAGCTGTAAATGAAATGATTTGAGGAATTTTCTTGGTGGCTTAGAATGCAAACCTCTCCATTACCACGCCCCTGGGTACTAATGACAGTCCCCAGGAATGGGGTACACCATAAAGTTCTTGTTTTGGATTTCAGCCTGGTCCATCCCAGCTGTTAAAGGGATTGGTATTATGTACTAGACAACATGTCAGTCTCCAGGGCTGAAGTAGAAGCAGAGTGGTCTTTTGAGTACTAAGTCATCCCCGGTGCCTGTTAATTTCAACATTCCTATTTCATTTATCCCCAACGAAGTCCATCTTGTAAGAAAATAATATATTTAGTGCCCATTTACATGCTGCCTCTTTGGTTCTTCTCTTCCCATCTTCTTCTGGGACTAGACACCTTTCTTCTCATCTTTTATTTTATGGGTCTGAGCAAATTTAGTCCTAGAAATCCTGGTTTAACCCAGAAGAAGTTGAAGAGGCAGAGAATGCTCCTTGACCCAGAGAATTCCTAGGAAGTATAGTGATGAAACACTGTTCCAGATTGAGCTGCCTGGGAAGCAGACACAGTGGAAATGAACATGCATGAGGTTGATTTGGGAATGCATGTTCTAGGCATCTGAAGCTGTGAAAGGGAAGAGGAGGCAGCAGGATTGGGCAGAGGGAGAAGTTGAAAAGCAATGTATTTTCAGTGGAAACCTCAGCCAACCCATAGGGAGCTTTGAAGCTGGACTGATCCTCAGAATCATTCTGGCTTGGGCAAAGGAGCAGAGCCTTCATAACCACAACGTCAGTTGTTCACTCGATGTGGGTTGCCTGCAAAGGAGGTAATCTTGAGCATCTTCAGCAGATGCAAGCCTTGTATGGGGCTGACAGTTAAGGGCTGTCTGCCTTTCAACATTGCCAGTACTGGTGGACTGGATCCCACATTTCTAAAGAGGAATGTAGGTGGTGCAGGTACATTTGCAGTCACTTTTGCATGGAGGGAGTTCTGGGAAAGATAGACCCCTGGCCTACTGCTCTAGGATTTACTGCTACGTGTGGCCTGCAGCCTCTCAAGTCATGCTTGGCCCCAAAGCCTGTCTCTAAGAATGTGGTTGGAAAGCTCATGCAGGTGGGATAGATGCTGGCTCTTACTGCTTCTGAGTTATCGTGGTTAGTTGGGGCTGGATTTGAGCAGAGGCTTATTTCTCTGTTGCCTTCTAGCAGCTGGTCCAAGAACAAAATAGAGTTGTTTGAAGTCCTGTGAGCCCTATTAGAGGATGGTGTTTTTGTAACATAAGATCATAAATTCTATTCCTAGTATCATATGATTTAAATTTAGCTGGAAGCTGGATTGGCTGTGTTTCTTGACCATGTATCTATTAAAAGAAAGTCCTGGGCTACAAGAGAAAGGCTTATCACAGCTTCTCCCAGTGTTTTGGAAACCTTGAAAGAAGAAAGAATATTTGGGAAGTGAGAAACATAACAGAAATTTGAGGAGACATGGGACACTTAGATTCAGGAAAGTTTCAGTAAAACCTATCAACTAAGTGATTTGATTAAATATAAGACTTGAAACACTTTGTATTTTTGTTTTGTTATAATTTTTTAAAGGTTTATTTATTTATTTTGAGAGCGAGAGAGTGCAGGCAGGGGAGGGGCAGAGAGAGGGAGAGAGAATCCCAAGTGGGCTCTTCATTGTTGAGAATGGGGCTCAAACCCACAAACAGGGAGATCATGACCTGAACTGACATGAAGAGTTGGACACTGAACTGAGTGAGCCACCTGCGCTCCCCAAGACACTTTTTATATTTATTTTCATTTTTAAAAACCTTCATTTTTCCTTTTGGCCTTGTGATTTTTCTGAGAAAAGTATGTCTAGAGTTAGTATCCCTTTCTGTAAAATGGAAATGATAGATGAACCACCTATGACATTTCAAAATTAGGGGTTGTAAAGCACTTTACAAATTAGTACTCTCACACACGGTGCTTGGATAAATGGGACTTGTTCTGAGTAGCCCATCAAATTCAGTGGGATTTAATCTAATCTCCAGACTTCTTTAATCCTCTAACTAAATATCTGATAGACCAGCACAGATATGAAAATGGGGCAGTATGTTGCCAAAAACCTGAAAGGGGGTGTGTGTTCAAAGTAATTGGGTAGCACATTCAGCATTAAGGTTTTCATAATCTTCTCAGTGATCTGTTCAGGAGAAATGAAGCTTCTGCACTTTAATTTAGACAGTACCTTTAACAGTAAGTGACTCTGATAGAGCTTTAATCTTATCATGGCTTACAGCCTTGCTACTGAAACATGGTAGGAAGCCCTCACTCCCAAGAATGGAGTCCCAAAAGGACCTTGAAAATCCTGGACTTCAGGGTGCCCTTGGTGATCTTGCATCAGTGGGAAAATGCATTTGGAGAAAAGATGGTCTTGCCCTTGTGCATATCCATGTGGAGAACCAAATAAAATACTGAAGACCTAATAAGATTTAGCTTTCCAGCAATATAAATAATTTAATCAGATTAATGACATTGTTCTACCTGAGGGGTTCCATAATTAGTGGATTATTGAAGCCACATGAAAGTTATCTGCCATTAGCACCTGGAGGAATTCCTGTTGTCTTAGACTGTAGAATCAAATGATATGAATATTCCTGTCATGCAAATTGTAAAGATAATAAGCCCCTGGCATTTTGTAAGCTATATAAATCCACAGATTTCACATTAAATATTTAAGGCACAGGAGGTGTTATTTGTTAGGATATAGATAAAGGGAGTTCAAATGCCTCAGCCCTTATTTTCCCTTTCGGGAAGTCTCTTTCTTTGTCGAAGGTACTTTTATGCCTTCATTATTGTGCATCCCCCCCTTTTCATTGAGATATTGTGTCAGTTCCTCTGGAGGTATTCTTTGGATTTTGTATGAGAAACATTCAAAATATTTTTACAGAAGATTTGTCCTTTTCATAACAAAAAGGAAATTCATACCAGGGGTGCAAGCAGCAATAATCAAGTGATATCTCAGTATATGGCAAATGCTAGAATTCTGTGGGAAGATCATCTCGTTACTCTGTCCCTAAAATATTTGAAAGCCAAGGTTTTTTAGCTTTGTATGTTCTGTTTCTCTCATTTACGTGTTATTTAGCTATGGGAAAAAAAGACCGGCCTGGAAATGCATACCTATTATTTCATGTTTTATCTTTGTAAGACCTTTCATGTAAACAAAGTTCATAAATCAGAAATATACTGTGTGAGGCTATGTGTCTAAGTGGTTGGTATAGAAAACACAGCCACCATAGCCTGTAGAGAGTTGGCAGAGCCAGTTTGGTTGTAGCAGGATGTGCTGCTGACCAGATAGGTTTCTAGATTAAAGCGCTTCTCCTTCAGTGAAGCTTTCTGAATTATTTAAGAGAAAATATCAGGTTACATCATATTCAGATGGGTAAGTTGAGGAGAGATGAATGAAGGGACTATTTGTAGACACCTAGGCACAGAGGGTTAAGGGAGCCAGTAACCAATGGTGCCCCATCCCAGGTAGCAACAGTGGAGAGCCCTTACCACACGCAGGCCTGTAGGCAAGAGGGGAGGAGGTAGTTTTCTGTCTCCTACAGCTGTAGAAGAACAGTGCCCAACAAGAATTAACGTGAATTATCACTGTCAGCAGTGGATCCAACCTGCTGCCAACCTACTTCGCAGGGAAGTAGCTGGTGGAATAAATACCCCCAAACCTCTTTCGTCTTGCCTTCCATGCTATTACTTCCCATTGACTGAACCTAACTGGAAGCCAGAGAACAGGAGAGCCTGCTGTTGCTATCCATGGATGTCAGGCTCCCAGGCCACAATGGGTGGAGAATGGATCAGAGGGGCAAATGGGACTACATATTTAAAAATATTTGACAGAGTTCTTATGTAGACAATGAAAGCATTTATGAGAATGATAGAATCTTATTTATTTGAAGCACACGACATATAATATTATATTAGTTTTAGATGTATAATGTCGTGATTCAACATTTATATACAATACAAAATGATCACAATGATAAGTGTAGTTATCGTCTGTCACCATACAAAAGTTATTACAATATTATTGACTGTATTCCCTATGTTGTACTTCATATCTCTGTGACTTACTCATTTTATAACTTGAAGTTTGTACCTCTTAATTACCTTCACCTAGTTTGCCAATCTCCCCAGAGAATTATAGGATTTAAATAATGACTTGTGCTGTATGAATTTACAGTATTATTATTAACTTAAGTGTGAATGTATCATATATATGTGTGTGTGTGTGTATAAATAATGTATAGTAATTGCATATACCTTGGAATATCATACTTGTTTCCTTAGAGAATTTATAAAATTATATCCAGTTAGTGGTAAGGGAATATTTCTGTCATAAATGCATTCAGATTTTTATTTCCTTAGTCTGGTTCTGTATTATCTGCTGATCTCATGTGACGTGGTAGGACATATTCCTTAATAGCCTGCGTTGGAATGAACATGACCTTATATCAGTTTTTATATTAATTAACAAAAATTCACAGTCCCTAATTTTGAAATTGCCCAAAGTTCATCTTTTAGTTTGCCCTTTGCCTATTTCATGCCCTTTTTCACATGGGCTGTGCATTGTTACAGCCTTTTTTTTTTTTTTAAAGAAGGAGGGAAAGAAGTTACATGTTTGCACAGTAGTAAAGGATTGCTCTTATTTTGTGTTACCATCCCCAGGTTTCCTTGTATGGGAAAGTATAAATACAGAAACCTGAGGGTTAGTATTTGGGCTGCAGTTTCTTTTATACAATTAAATTTATACCTTTGATACCATTTGCAAATTGTTCCATGAGTTAACCACACAGGTGACATGGAGAAGTAAAATGCCCATCAAGGATTAGTGCACTCTATATAGTTCACAGGAACAGCAGGACAGCTTCTAAAACTCCTAAAATTGCTGAGATGTGTTAACTGAAGAACTTTAAGATTGCCACATCATGTTAAAACTTAGTGGAGATAACCAGTGACCTTGACATACTTAAGATGAGTTGTAGTTTATATACTTAAGAGGACAGCACAATTAAAAATATTTATGTAATTGTTCTTCAGAGAGCCCTGGACATTAGCGTGAAATTATAAATTACAAGAACTTTCAAAAAAGCAGAGAGAGGGGAAATTCTCATTGGGGTGGTCCTGGAATTTATATAGAATTGTTGCATCTTTGGCAAGTATGAAGTCACCATGAGGGCACTCCAGGCAGCTGGGAAGTTACTGGTGGGCTGATAAAGCAATTGAGTTATAATGTGGGTCTTATTCTTCCCTCACCAGCAATTTTAAGACACGTATCAGAAATTTATCACCTCCTTTTTCAAGAGCCCTTTATCTAAATAAGGAGTGAATGCTGTCTTTAATCTTCCTGGCATCAGTGGTGGTCTAAATAAATCATTTTTAAACAAATATGTTTGAAACCTTTTACCCTATTTAAAATGATAGGCTTGACTAAGTAAGTTCTTATCAAATTATAGTGGTGCCTTTTGCCCCGTTGCTGTCTCCATTAGGAACTCCTGTGTTTAGAGATTTGTAACTCAGATTTCCGTGAGGGAGGAAACTTGGCACATAAGTTCGTGAGAGAGAATGACAATTATTCATTATTACTTGCTTCTGTTTCTTTTTTTTAAGTGCTTTATTTCCAAACTGAATTATGGGAAAGAAAATGAAAGCTTGAAATAAATTTAGGGAAGCTATTTTTTTTAACCAGTAGCTTGAGCTTTAATTACATAACTTAAGGATAAAAATTATATACTATTGAGAAAATGTGCCCAGTCTGTGCTGGACATGGGAATATTTTCTGATCCTTGATTCTTATAATCAACCAAATTTCTGTCTATCCCCACCAATAAAATCTGAGGTCTTTGCAATTGTTTGACTTAAATCCTCCAATTCCCTTTGCTATTTATATTTTTAGATCCTGCTTTTTTAC
Organism: Cryptoprocta ferox; assembly: GCA_028646485.1. Classification (NCBI taxonomy): domain Eukaryota; kingdom Metazoa; phylum Chordata; class Mammalia; order Carnivora; family Eupleridae; genus Cryptoprocta; species Cryptoprocta ferox. The sequence goes on from CM053568.1 coordinate 67,720,457, forward strand.
TCCTTAATATGTGGATAGAAAAATATTTCTATTGAATACATCTTAGGTAATTTCTAGCAGATAGTAATTTTGAGTTGAACATTGAATTATGTGTACACTAAATAAAGTGGAAATTGTATATAAATGTTTATATACTATCCCTATTGTATAGGGATCATGGATTTGGTAAGCGTATCTAATGGAGCCAACTACAGTTTTACCTGGGAGGTGATTCTTCTCTGAGATTGTGGAGTTGGATCAGAGGGAACATGCCAGAGGTGGAGCGGAAAAAGTGCTGATGAAAGTGGGTTCAAGCTGAGTTGTGAATCATTAGGGGTTGGTTAGAAACTGGAGAGAAGACGCATATACAAATGGGTGAAGCTGAGGGAGAGGCAGCATACAAAGAAGGGACTGTGTGGGGATGGGCAAATAGTGATTGGGTGAATTTTGGAGACATGGACCACTGTTTATGACTTGTTTTTATATGTGTCAGTATGTATTTGCACACACGTGAGCTAGATTCATTTAGAGCTATTGTATGAGCTAGACATCCTTTATTTTATCCCAAACTTAAAATTTCTAGTTTTTATTGGTACAACTACTTTCTTTACATGGTGAGTTGCTATGCTTATACTGTGGCCTATGAGGGTGTGTGTGTGTGTGTGCGCGCGCGCGTGTGTGTGTTTTCTGAATTTGTGGAAAAGAGAACCTAGTATATCATAAGATTTTGACTGGGTCTGTCAGGTAGTGTCACAGGCTTGTGGCAGAATCAGTGACACCAAGAGAGTGATTGGGAAGGAATTCACAAATTTAAGAGAGCAGGGCTGAGTTACTGAACCAATTGTTCTAATTAGGACAGCTAGAAAAATGGAACTGAATATTAAAAATATCTGCATTTGATAGTGTCACATGAGGGGGCAGGAACTGGAGTCTAGGGTCGCCAAAGGGTGAGTTGAGGGAGTGGTGAGCTCTCAGCACTTTGCAGTTAGGAATCCAACCAAAGTGCTAAACCCTAAATAAAGGGAATTTGAAGAAGGCGTACCTTTTGGGGACTGCAGCTCAGCTGTAAATCATTTCAATTTCTGAAATTAGAATGAAATGAATTCATTTTGGTAGTTCCTCTAACTGCATGTTAAAGTTGAATTTAAATCCTCTCTGGTGGAAAATACATCATTGTATACTTCAAATCATTTCTAAAAACAAATTTGCAAATACAGTGCTTGGAAAACAATACAAAGTAATTAGATAACTAAAGAATATGTTAGCAAAAACAGCAGGAAAATAACCCCCGACAATATAAACAAACCCACTATAGTTTCCAGATATTGGGGTTCTTAGGTAGACATTTAAAAGTAACTATTCTTGAGGTGCCCGGTTGGCTCAGTTGGTTAAGCGTCCATCTTCAGCACTAGTCATGATCTCACGGTTCTGTGAGTTCGAGCCCTGCATTGGGCTCTCTGCTGACAGCTCAGAGCCTGGAGCCTGCTTCGGATTCTGTGTCTCTCTCTCTCTCTGCCCCTCCCCCACTCGCACTCTGTCTCTCTGTCTCTCAAAAATAAATAAATAAACATTAAAATCAACACTAGCCAAAGTATGGAAAGAGCCCAAATGTCCATCGATGGGTGAATGGATAAAGAAGATGTGGTATGTGTGTGTGTGTACACACACACACACACACACACACACACACTGGAATATTACTTGGCAATCAAAAAGAATGAAATCCTGGCATTTGTAACTATGTGGATGGAACTAGAGGGTATTATGCTAAGTGTAAGTGAAATTAGTCAGAGAAAGACAGTATCATATGACTTCACTCATATGAGGACTTTAAGATACAAAACAGATGAACATAAGTGAAGGGAAGCAAAAGAATAATATAAAAACTGGAGGGGTACAAAACATAAGCGACTCTTAAATATAGAGAACAAGCAGAGGGTTGCTGGAGGGGTTGTGTGTGGGGGGATGGGCTAAATGGGTAAGGGACTTAAGGAATCTACTCCTGAAATCACTGTTGCACCATGTGCTAACTAACTTGGATGTAAATTATAAAAAATAAATAAATTATAGAAAAAAGTAAACTGAAATGAGACAGATTTTAAAAAATTGAAAATAACTGTTCTTGGGGGGTGAGCCTGGGTGGCTCAGTTGGTTAAGCATCTGGCTCTCAGTTTCAGCTCAGGTCATGATCTTGCAGTTTGTGTGTTTGGCTCTGTGCTGATGATGCAGGGCCATTTAAGCCAATATAACCTATGAAAGGGTCTGTATAACATCTCTCCCCATCTTGAATAACAAAAGTAATGTATTCCAGGAAAAAAGCCAATTTCCAGAAATCTGTGACCCTTGTACACATGTTTAACTGTTGAAGATGCTAGGAAGAGTCCACAAGTGTAGTCACTTACAAACACACAGCTCTACCACTTGTGCCACTGAGTTATTTCACTTTGAGGTTTCTGTCATCTTTCACAGTTCTTTTTCTGTCTTCAGATATTACTTTAGCTACCCTTATTCATTTCCACTCCTTGGAAATTAAATCCAATCTTATATCCTGATTTAATTCCTTTTTTGTTTATCAATTGCATATCTGATTTGGCTGAGAAGTCAGCTATCAGCTTAATTATTGCTCCTTTACTCTCTTGTTCTCTGTTCGTAAGACTTTTCTCTTTGTGCCTCGAGATGGATTCTTTTAATTTATGCTGCTAAAATGGTACTTCTTGAATATGCAACTTGATGTCTTTAATCAGATTTGGAAATTTGTCAATCATTATCTCTTCAGATACTGGTTTTTCCAGTTTTCCTTCTGTCTTTCTTTCAAGACTTCAATTATAAATATATTAGATCTTCACTATATCACATGTCATTTATCTGCTTTCTGTATTTTCCATCTTTTGGTCATTTAGTATGCAGTATGTACCTCTGAATATTTTCCTCTAATCTACTTTCCAGTTTGTGAATTCTCTCTTCGTCTAGATCTATGTGTTCAGTACCACATCCATGAATCCATAAATTTGGCTTTATAAATTTAAGTTCTAGAATTTCCATTTGGTTCCTTTTTTAAAATAGTTTCCTAATTTCTGCAAAAATTCTCAACCTTGTTTTTTATCTTCTCAAACATAACAAGAATGTTTGGCTTTGTTTTTGTTTTTTTGTTTTTTTTTTCACAGAGCAAGAGCACAAGGGAATAGGGGCAGAGAAAGGGGGAGGGAGAGAAACTTAAGCAGGCTCTACACCTAGCGTGGAGCCCAACACAGGGTTCTATCTCACAACTGTGAGATCATGACCTGAACAAAATGAAGAGTTGGACACTTAACCGACTGAGCTATCCAGGCACCCCAAGAACAGTTATTTTTTTTTAAGTTTATTTATTTTGAGAGAGAGAGAGAGAGAGAGAGAGAGAGAGATGGGGAGTGGCAGAGAGAGAGGGAGAGAGAGAGAATTGGTACTGTGTCAATATTTTGCTATAAGAATGGGGATGTTCTCCTCTCTCTTAATAAAACCAATGACTTGTAACTGTATCCTAAAGAAAGTTTTCTCGGGGCACCTGGGTGGCTCAGTTGGTTGAGTGTCCAGCTTTGGCTCAGGTCACGATCTCACGGTTCATGGGTTCGAGCCCCACGTTGGGCTCTGTGCTGATGGCTCAGAGCCTGGAGCCTGCTTTGGATTCTCTCTCCCTCTCTCTCTGACCCTCCCCTGCTCACGCTGTCTCTCTCTCTCAAAAATAAATTAAAAAAAACATTAAAAAATTTAAAATAAAAAATAAAAAAGAAAGTTTTCTCAGCTGTCAAAGTGCTAAAGGCAGTTTCTCACCATTTCCAACAATCATTGTAAGAACAAACATGTTGTACTTTAAGAATGTATCCCAATATCACGCTTGCTTCAGGTCTTTTAACAACTCTCAACTGCATCTAATCTTATCATATTGCCTATACAATCTACTTGATTTGGCCCTGTTTGATATTAAGATAAAGAAAGAAAAGATTTTGGCAGATGGAAAACCATAATTAATGAAGGTATTTATGTTGAGACTTCAGGTAACAGGACTGCCAAAAGTTGTATCTGAAATTTGAGATGCCCTGAAGTAAAGATAGACTCTGTTAACATTTTCCAAACAGATCCAGTTCAGACAAGGACAAATGAGTAATGCCTGAACCAGTGCAGAAAAAAGATCAAGAATTATTATGACTGTGTTACACTGACCCAGTCATGAGGAAATGTATGACTTAGGTAATGAACAGATTCAGGACCTCGTGCCTTTCTTTGGGCTTTGGTTCCTAAGACCTAAGAGGAAGACTTTCCTCCTTTTTGAAGAGCCTGCAGCTTTGCATGGAAACACTTGGGAGAAACAAAGATGGGCACATATGAGTGTCTTAATTCTGTCCTATAGTTAATTGATTAAGAAAAAAAAATGAAGAGCTACTGAAACAGGTGACCCATTTAATATAGCATCGTGTGACCAATGTTTCCTTTCCGTAAATCTTTAATGCTAAAAGAGATCAATGTTAGAAACTGTTCTATGTTGAACATTAAACTAAGTGATAATCTTTATAATCCCTTGGAATATAAATTCTGTGAGACACAGGGTGATGGGAAGTGGAGAGGAAAAGAAATTCAAGTACTCTTCTCAGGCTTTGGCTTTTTACCATCTGCTTGTTGATTCATTGGTCCCATTTCTTCCTCATCTGTTTATTTGCATAGCAGCACCAGCTGCCCCCTCAAATTTGAATTGCCTGACTTAATCAGACAGGCCCCTGATTGAGAACTGAGTTACAAATTGGCAGATGAATACCAAATTGTTTTTAATAAGACACAGAGTTCTGGGTGCTTTGTGCCCTTGCTATAACTGTTTGCTGGCAGCTACAATAACCAGCAGCCTTCCTTTCATCTTGAAGATAAAGGCAAAAGGCATTCAAAGGAAGCCTTTGGATTTTGTACTCAGAATTTCCACTCATCTGCCTAATGTTCTTTTTTTTTAATTAGAAGGATACACAAATGACTTAATTAATCAAGCCTGTCTTAGGGAATTATGCATTTATTAATGGTTTCTGCACTCAAGCACATTATTAAGGGATTTGTGCTAAGCACCTGACATAAAGCAGACTAATTTTGCTTGCTTTGCTTAATGTATTGAAAAACGGCATGTTGATCAGATTTCAAAACATTCAAGCTATGAACTAATGTCCTATTTAGAGGGTTTAAAAATTCAGTGCATTGACAATCCAGCCTTATAATGCTTTCTTTACAAGGCACTCTACGGGAAAGGCAGAATAACTTGATGGGAGAGAGAAGCATTAAAAGGAGAAAGAAAAGGGAAGAGTAGAGGGGGAAACCCTTGAGGGCAAGAGGCACCTTCGGATATTGAATTTGTGGTTCCTTGCTTTGGTCTTTCCATAGTTTAGAATGTTCTTTCCATTCTCAGTTTTTGCTGACCATATCTTAACTGACCTTGCAAGCCCTCCCTATTGGGGTATATGATTGGCATAAGTGACTGGATTACACCCAATGTATTATGTAGACCTTTCAGAGGATTGGGTGTAAGAATCCATATTTGAATGGCTGGTCTGTTGTATTCTGAGCTCTTTAGGTTACTGACCATTTTGATCATTTTTATTCATGACAGTGATTAAAAATAAATTATCAAATTTAATGTGGTCAATACCATCATTAAAAAGACATTATATGTTGAACCAGGAATTCCTCCACATAGATCATAAAAATTTAATGCATCAAAATTCTCCTCATGGCTTCAATAACTGAAAAACACATGAGAAACACATCAAAGAATTCTCTCTACACATTTATGGTGAAAAGGAATCTGGTTTGACCAAATGGAGAACAAGCTTCATGAATTCAGGGCATTTTTCAAGTGTCTCATTTGCACCAAATTGTGGCTAGATGATCATAGAAGAGGTGCTCCATAGTCTGTAAATATTAAAGTCCGACAATTCAGCACTATCCTAGGAAAGAGAAAACATAGATGACCTGAGTTCACTGTACCATTGTGATTCAGACAGAGGTCTCTTGAGCCAAATGACTTGCCTGGATTGGAATCTTGGCTCTCCTACTTACCTATTTTAGCAACTGTGCACAACTCATACTCTCTAAACCTTCCCTCTAAAATGGGAGTAATAATAATATCTACATCTAGACTAGTGATTGAATGAGAAAAGACAAGAGCTCAAATTATGTTAACATTATTATTATTAATGAGCCATGTACTATGGAATTCACCTTAACCTTACCCCCTTTATAAAACAAAAGTGACAACCACCACCACCATCCTTGCTTTATCCTGTTTTTCAAGGTATTGTGTCATATCATGAAAAGACTTCTTGAAAAAATAAGTTACCTTTACTGTTTTTTCTCAATTCTCAGTGATTCCTTAAACAACTTAGTTTAGCGTCTGCAGATATCATCATATCATTTAAGCTGCTCTCAGGAAAGTGATTGATAGCTGATTTGATGATCAGGGGACAGTTTTTAGAATTTGTTTTACTTGATTTCCAAATCTGTATTTCTGAATAAACCCCGTCTTCCATCAGCTCCAGATTGGTATACCTTGAGAGTCTCATACATGCATTACCATGAGGGAGGCACTGCAGAGAAATGGAATAGACAGTCTGGTATCAAATCTGGGCTTCAGCATCTTAAGATGAATTCAGGGATGACAGACAACACTAAAAATCTTCTCTAGGCTGCCTTACTGTCTCAAGTTCCGATAGTTAGTCATTAATTTGGGTGCTGGCAAGGAAATATGCCCTTTGAAAGAAATCCATTGATGACATTATCAACTATTATTAGCTCTTCAAAGAGCTAAGTTATGACGCCAAGAAAATGGGACATGGAAAAGATGCATTTTGAATATATAAGCATAAAAGAGTACTGGAGTGACTGGAGCATGTTTATGGTGGTGGGATGTCAGTACCAAGTAAGGACATTGGGAAGCACAATGAGAGAAGTACATTATTCATATATTTTACACCACCATCTCTCAATAACAAGAAAAGTAGAAACTGCATTTATTGAAATCTTTGTCAGACACCTTAGCAAATGCATTATATGCACAACCTAATTTAATCCTTACAATAACTATATAAAGTAAATAAAATCAACCCCCTTCAGAGGAAACTGAATATTATTAAGCAGTTAAGCACTTGGCTGAAGTTCATGGAACAGACAAATAACTAAGCTCAGGCTTGATTCATTCATTCATTCAACAAATACTTAGTGAGTAATATTATATAACAGGTACTTTTTGGGGGCTTTGGGGTATAGCAGCAAGCAAAATATATGCTATTATGGGACTTATATTCTGGTAGGTGAAATAAAAAAGAGTTTTCATAGCACTTGGAAAAGATTGTTCATAACATCAGGCCAGTTTTAACCTGGTTGAGTTGATCAATAACAACTTGTATCAGTAAATCTACTTTTGCAGGCCAACCTGTTATAGCTTCTTGCTTTTGAAAATCAGTCAGTCATAAACAGACTCATTCTATTAAGTACACTATGAGTACAGCTGAGCACTGGTCTCACCTGGGTTTCTGTGCTTTTACAGATGGTGTCAGCTTTTTTTTTTTTTTTTTAACACCTGATAATCTGCCAATCCCTGAATTTTACACTGCTCAAAAATCTGATCTAAAATCAGCACATGATTTGCTGAGAGAGATTGGGCCTGGCCAGTAGAACTATCTTGTTTTCAGGAAAAGAGTAATTGCATTGCTGAACATGAAGGCAAATATATAGAAGTTGAACTTAAAATACTAGTTTAGAGTTGCATTAAAGCTATAATGAAAGGTTTTTTCCTAAACATCAAGAATATGGACAAGAAGTGTTTATTTCAGAAGTCAGTATTTTAAAAAGATTATTTATTTATTTATTTATTTATTTATTTATTTTGAGAGACAATGTGCATGAGCACAAGCAGGGAAGGGGCAGAGAGAGAGGGAGAGAGAATCCCAAACAGACTCCACTCTGTCAATGTGGAGCCTGACTTGGGGCTTGAACCCATGAACTGTGAGATCATGACATGAGCTGAAATCAAGAGTTGGGCCCTTCACCAACTGAACCACCCAGGCACCCTTTTTAGATACTTCTAAATATCAGATTTTGAGTAACAGATTTGTTTCAACTAGTTACTTCCTTGTTAGCCCTTCAATCAAGGAGAAAATGGAAAAAAGAAGCAAGAAGAGAAAAGCCAGGAGAGGGTTTAAGTAACCAACCTGTGCATAATTAAAGTAAGAAAAATAGAAAATATGTTACATAAGTCCATTTTAGAAGCCCTTTCCTTAAGCAATGATTAGTTAAAAATGTAAAATTATAAATAAATAAATAAATAAATTGGTGAGTTTAAAATAGACTTAAGGAAATTCAAATGAGATTCTGAGGTAGATTGTACAGCTGAAGTAAAAGGAGCCATGTCTTTTCTTTTCATAAAAGGGCCCAGACTGAAATCGTCAGAAAAAGTAAATTGGAATTGGAAATTGTCAGTTTAGAAGATCTTTAGCATGTGGTAAACATTTTCAAAGACTATCAAAAAAGCAAACAAGCTAGAAATAAGCACAAAGTTTTAATTTTTTTAAATAACTTTTTTTTTGTTTATAAGTTTATTTTGAGAGAGAGATAGCATGAGTGAGGGTAGGGCAGAGAGAGAGAGGGAGAGAGAATTCCAAGCAGGCTTCTTGCTGACACAGTGCAGAGCCTGACGTGGGACTCCAAACTATGAACTGTGAGATCATGACCTGAGCCAAAATCGAGAGTTGGACACCCAAACTGACTGAGCCACCCAGCACCCCTGAATTTTTTTTTTTTAGATAAAACCACTAGGCCCTGAAATAAAAATATGAACAAAAAGTCTTCTATTATCTAAGAATCAATAGCTCATAAATAAGGACAACTATAAGATTTTGCAAGGAAAGCGATCTTTGGAAGAGCCAGTGTCCTCATAGTATTCAAGAAACAAAAGGTCAACTCTCCAAAATATGTCCAGTGATACTACTTCACGGGACATATTAGCACCCAGCAAATCCCTGTCCTGAACTCACAAGGATCTAGACTGTATAGATGAAGAACACTATAGTTTCTTGTTGATTTGGTACACTCTAGTTATCATTACTCCCACTACTATATTAGTCCCCTTAGAGTACTGAAACCACTCAATCCCAATTCTTTCCCCTGACTAAACTTTTAAATATTGCTTTGGGACCATTATCAGAAGAATACTCTTCTTGTTCGTGACCCTGCCTATGGACATGTAGTACAGACTTACTTTGCAAATGAAACTGCCAAATAGATTGTACTGCAGAACAATTTTTATAAAAGTTTCAAACAGTTCCTCCCCATACAATCAAATTATAGCTGATCTGAGTTTACAGATAATATACATATTATATGTGATTCAAAACAGAGCTGCAGAATTAACTATGGGTCTAGAATTTCTGTGACAAGATGATTCTGTGGACATAGGCAAAGTAATTGGAGCACAACTCATATGAGTTCAGATTGATTCTTCTATCCCTTAGAACTGAAGCCAAGGAAGGATGTAGGCCATTTGTGAGTAGCTTAATAGAAAAAAGACTAATTATTAATTGCATCAGTTCTTGTCACGCTTAAAAAATTTGGAAAAGTGGGAAGAACAAATAGAATATTAAACCTGAAATTATCTAAACTATCAGATACCCTTGAACTACTGTTGCTTAAATCCTTAGCTCAGCCTGTACCCTTCCCCTTAAGAACTTATAAATTGTCTTCCTATGAACAACTCTCTGACTGGTTTTTGAGACTAAGAATAGCTCCATCCATATTATTTTTATTATGGTAAAATGTACATACATTGATGTTTCCATTTAACCATTTAAAAATGTATAATTTGACAGGATGCTAAGGATTATAAGGGATACAATGAATAATTTTATGTCAATAAATTAGGTAACCTGGATGAAATGGACAGAACCATAGAAAGACAAACTACTGAAACTGACCCAACAAGAAATAGAAAATGTGAATTATCCTATAGGAAGTGAAGAGATTGAGACTTAGGGAAAGAGCTTAGAGGAAACAGGAAAGCCCTAAGTAGAGAGAATACTTGGTATGTTGAGAAAAATACAGGGAGGCCACCATGGCTACACAGAGTGAATGAATGGAATCAAGGCAGGAGACATAGTCAGAAAGGTGAGGAGGTTTCTGTAAATTTCTCTAACATCTCTTAACTTCAAATCCTAGTGGATTAACAAACAAAAGTTTATTTCATACTGTTGCCGTTTGGAGTTTGCAAGGACTCTGTTCTACATGGTTTCTTAAGAAATAGACTGCTGATCTTTTGTAGTGTCACCATTTGGAATATGTGGACTCCTTGATGGTTACGGAAGACCGGTAGCTAGGTACTGTGCCATAGCTCTCCCATACCTTGGCTCCACCTGATTTCAAGGAGTCTGAGGAATGTGGTTGAGCAGTAGACTTTTTGGTGAGGCTTATTTTCTTTGCCACAAGAAGGTAGGTAGCAGAATCTTTGAAGGCCGTTGTAAAGAGTATGTGTGATTGGTAGCCCCTGGATAATTTTAATTTATACATGTTAAGAATCATTCTGGCGCTCTGTTATATGGAGAATGACAGAAGGAACTTAAGGGTGGAGGCAGAGAGAGATCAATTCAGAGTCTACTGCAGCAACATGGGCATGACATGATAATCCTTGTGACCAGCATGGTAATGGTAGAGGTAATCAGTATTGGTTAGATTTTGTGTGTGTTTGGGTGTGGTGCTAATATATTCTATTAATTAGCAGAATGTCATATGAAGAATTCATATGGCATCATTAAGCATATTAACTAGCATCACTAGTCTTTAGAATTTGAACCTAGGTTCTTTCAGTTCAAAAGCCCAGACTCTTAACCACCATTATAACTGTTTGAAACACTATGGAAAGAAAAGTTTTCTAAGTCTTGCACAATATCATTTGTATTATTCTACAGTTAACCTGAATGCATACTTACTTCATCTAAAATAATAATATCACAGTATCAGCTAACCAATTAGCTCTGTTTTGTGTTAAGTTTTGGTTTGGCAGTGGTGCCTCATATATGATAGTATTTTATTTTTTAGTCTTAAGATTAAGAAATTGAATAAAACATGTCTTATTTCTGCTGAAGGCAAAAAATAATTTCTGAGGCACTATGTACAAATGATTGGCCTATCATTTATTATAAAAATGGAAACTCCCCTATCAGATTCTATAACCACATGTTTTTTAAAAAGATTTTTAAAAATCTCTCTATTTAAAGAAACACTTTCCTCTTAATATCTAAGGTTCAAGACTCCTCTTAGATGTGAAATTAAGTCCTGAATGGTTTGGCTAGAATTATTTAAGTAATTATTTGCTATTTAATTAATAGCACATACTTTTTAAAAATTTTTTTTAATGTTTATTTTATTTTTGAGAGATAGAGAGACAGAGACAGAGTGTGAGCAGGGAAAGGGTAGAGAGAGAGGGAGACACAGAATCCGAAGCAGGTTCTGAGGTGTCAGCACAGAGCCCAGTGTGGAGCTTGAACTCATGAACCTCTAGATCATGACCTGAGCCGAAGTCAGATGCCCAACCAACTGAGCCACCTGGGTGCCCCAATAGTACATACTTTTAACAAGGGGAAACAAACACAGAAAGGTCCATTGAAGACAAGCAAATACTGAACATTGTTTTACCTGTTACAGAAAACTGTATGCGTTTAAAAGCAATTTCAAGAGATGGCTGTCAGTGGCTGTCAAACATTTTATGGACATGGAACTTAAATTTTCGTACCAGCAGAATTATTGTGTCGAGCCCACAAATAGGGCTATAGCCCAAAAATAGGGCTATAATTCCTCTAGTTTGTATCATTAGAAATCTTTTCCAAGACATATGCTTATAAGATGATTGAAATTTTGAATCATCATTTGTGAATGACACAAATTTGATGATTCATAAATTATACATGTGTCTGCATTGTTACAAAATTGTGTTGCACTTTCTATGCACTTAATGTATTCTCAGTGTCCATAACCATAACATTTCATTTTCAAAAGAAGCCAAAGTTTCAAAAAGAAGCCATGCATACCCTATCTTCATAGAGAGTTCATATGCATCCATTTGTGTCTGTAATAAAGGAGGTGATAGCAAATGAAAAAACAAAACAGATAAAGAAAGCTACAGCTTTCTTATTTCCTTCAGGCCTCATGTATTTAAAGGGCTTTATATATAGCAGTGAGAATTGAATTCAATGGGCCTGTGTACTATGAAATTTAGGATTGGAAATGAATTTAGGAAGACATCTGCTTTCAAGAGAATCTCATCCCTTCACTGTCCTAAACAGATAGCTCTTTCACCCCATTTTCCCCCTGAGGACATTATGACTCTTTATTTATGCCTGAAAAAGGGGAGTGGGTCACCAATTCTTGATAGTTTCCTATTTTGAGAATCAGCTGAAATCTGTCATCACTTTCCATAACAAAAATGTATGTAATTAAAGATAACATTGTTTATAAATGATATCATGAGTCATATCTGTGGATCGCAGATTTCTAATTTCAGGTAGATCATATTTGTTCTTGGACTTTGCAGATGCTGTTTCATTATTTGTATTATTTAGAAGGCACAAATGGATCTAAATGGAATTATTTCAAGCAAAAGTACAAAAAACTTGAATTTTATGGTATACGTGTGTGTAATTTTATTATATATAAAATTTCACTGCACTGGAGGTTTCAGCAAGGTCATTGAATTGTAGCTGGGGGTCCTTGAGCAGGTGAGGTGGAAGTATAGATTATGGTGCACATAGCATGATTGAGATGGATATTTTGAAGGTGGTGATGAAAAGGTCTACAGTTTGTTCATGGAATGGGTAGCTGAAGAGGAGTGGAAAATAATATTGTTTTAGGTGAGAAGATCAAAAAACTGAGGTCAGGGTATCACCTGGTTCCTCCATATGGATGTCGAAGTGACTGAGACGTGATAACAGGTGTAGTGGTTGAGAGGCAGGGCAGTGATAAGAAGTGGGTTGATGACAGCTGCAAGGTAAGGTAGTGGGTGGTAGAGCCAGATGGTACAGGCCTTAAATATCTGGTGTTTTTGTTTTTGTTTTTGTTTTTGTTTTTCTGGTGGAGGAAAAAAGAGAAATAGTTTGGAAGTGGCAATGGGGAGCAAGAACAACAACTACTAAATTTCTTGTGGCCAAGGTATATGGATTATGAAAGTAAAATATTTCTACTCAAGAGCAGTGTTCTGAGGGAACAGCCAAGTTTCAGTTAACAAAACAACAATAACTCAAATTTATTGAGTAGTTAAGATGTGTCAAGCTTTGTTCTAAATGTTTTATAAGGAGATTAAAGGCATGCTTAGTGAAAGTTTAGTATGGAAGGGACTTGTAGATCTCACATTAGGACCCAGTGAAAGGGTTTGAAAGGGAAGGATGATTGGATCATACTGGGGAGTAGATGCCTATGGGGATAAAAAGTCCTTATGACCTTTTCTTGCTATGCAGAATGGGGTTCATAGAACTGCAGAGTCAACATCACCTAGGAGAGTATTAGAAATGTAGAATTTTATGTCTCTTCTCAGACTGACTAAACCAGAAGCTGTATTCGTAAAATGTATCCCCCAGTGATGGATATGCATATTAAAGTTTGAGAGGCACTGCTTTAGAGGACTATTAGTTCTTTCAATTAAGATGAATAACCTAATAAGAATTAGGAATTTAGAGGATAAGATTTTAGGGAGAATACAAGAGGACATACCCAATTTTAAGAAACTTGTAAGTAAATCTTTGTGCACGTGAAGTCAGTAAGTGCTGGACAGAAAACAAAGACATAATAGAAGCATATTACAGAGAGTTGACATGAACATTGGCTGCCACTCTAAAGAAACCACTGATTCACAGGTAGTTGGCATTTGTATGGACATTTTCTCCCTAGCTACAACAACATTGCTTTGTGGTTTGAGTGACTGAGCCTGTCAGGCTTGAGTGGAAATTTCCAAGATAAGAAAAGTGCCCATATGAAGCTGAGACCATAGTTAAAGACTTGAAAACATTATGAGAAACATCATGTTGTTTCTCTTCTCTACTTAAGTCATCATTTAGACTTATTTTATTTTATTTTTTTTTGAAATTTTAAATATTTTTAATCACAAAAATATTCATATCCAGAATATTTTAAAATTCCTTCAACACAATAATAAAAAATGAAGCGACCCAACAGATAAATAAATGGACAATTCAGAAAAGGAAAATCTATAATGGACAATAAAAAGATGACCAAACTTACTAATGAATTAGAAAATAAAAATTAATTAACAATACTCTCCAAATGGGCAAAATGTAGTAAATCTGAAAACACCAAGTATTAGTGATGATTCAGGAAAAGTATAGTTTTGTTTTTTGTTTTTTTTTTT
>CM053568.1:67735345-67772845 GCA_028646485.1 Cryptoprocta ferox
CAAAAGCATATAACCAGCCAAGAGGAGAGTAAGAATATGCTACGGAAAATATATCTGGATGGCAGCAGAAAAGAAGGAGAAGCAAAGAAAAAAGGAATGAAAAAAAGAAAAAGAAAAAGACAACTGCCCTGTCAGGATGGGCGTGGTCTGGCGTCAGGTCAGGTCTCGGGGGCTGCTCTCTCCGAGGCCCCGCCTTGGTGGTTGCGGGGAGAAGTATGGCGCCGCCTCAAAGCTTTGCCGGAACCAAGCGTTGCAAGCCGCCCTTCTGAGTCCGAGCTCCCTGTGCCGCGGGCGAGCCAGACTGTATTCTCCAAGCTCCGCCTCACTTCCAAATCCCAGTCCGTGCAGTTCAACACCGTCACCGGGGATGAGATGCGTTGCCGCTGGCGGCCGGCCTCCCGGCCCGGCTTGCGCCGCCCTTTTCGCATAGCCGCCGCTGCCGACGCTGCTGCTGCCATTTTTCAAGGTTCCTTTCCTGGCTTTTTGCACCGCCGCCGCTCCCGGTGCGGCTTGGAGTGGATGCCGCTGCCGCTGCGCCCAAGGAAGAATTCGCCGGCCAGATGGGACGGATTTCTCTCCCAGCGCTCGGCAGTTATATATGGGGAGACGGGCGAGTTTTTCCTCCCTTAGAGATGGTTCTAGGTGCGTTTTCCGTCTCTTTCTCTTCCCCTGGTCTCTCCAGGGCACAGCGCGCTCTCCCTGTGTTGGGCTCGGGGGCTCCTTTCCCCTTTACCACCGGGACCCGCCCGTCCCCTAATATCCCAGATCACAGTCACTCACTCAGGCATCTTTGAGGTTGTCTTCTTTCTGGCGTCTGTTTCTTCTTTCCCGCACTTGCAAATCCAAGTTTTATCCCTTCAGTCCTTCTCAGTTCAATCCATACAGGCGTGTGCGGATTGCAGAGCTCCCTGCTTCTCCGCCATCTTGTCCGCTCTCCCTAGACTTATTTTAGAAAGAGCCTCTCAGAGTGCAGAGTACAGAATAAGGATTTGTCTTGGCTTAACTTTTGTTTTTAGGGTATCTAATACAGAATTTATCCATTATGGATACTTGATGGATATTTGCTGATAAGAAAAAAATCATGGAAAGCTTTTCTATCTGTGACAAAAGCATACCTCAGAATCTTTATATATAATCTGATAGTGTACCTAATAAAAATGAAATCTGATTTCATTGCAAGGAATTACATACTGATGAGATATTATTGTGAAGTTCTTAATGAAGATAACATAAACCGACTACTGTATTAGGAAATACTTTTAGACCTTAGGAAAATGCCAAATTGACTTTTAATTACTTGGACAATTACTGAAAATCATGTAATCTTTGATTATTTTGGATTATGAATGATACTTTCAGGTTTTCTAGGAGCAAGATGATTTAGGATTTGGAAGGTGGCACATTTAATCAGAGGCTAATCCATTTTATGTAAAACTAAGTAAGAATGTAGAAATCTCTCAGTTACAGACACTGGAATTTAAATTATTTGAAAATAAATACCTGTGACTCAATGACACAAGTGTACTTCGAGAAAAAAAATTGTCAGATTAAAAATCCTAGTGATTATGAGACAATGAAAGATAGTGAGTTTAATCCATTAAAAGGAAGTGCTGAAATTTATGAAACAAAAGTGTGATAGACTGCATTAATGACCCCAATTAATAACTTCCCTCTATCATGCTGTTTGTCTTATATCTTTGTGTTCGTTCCTACTTTGACTCTGGGCTTGGCTAAATGACTTGCTTTGGTCAGTGGGATGCTACACATACAACACATAAGAAATGTGCATGATTGGGCTTGCTTTCTCTTGATTTTCTGCCTTCATCATGGGAAAGTGCCTGGGATAGCCTGATAGATGATGACATGGAATAGAGTTGAGTCAGCCCAATTGTTCCAGCTGAAGCCCAGACATGTGAGAGAGCCCAGCCAAGTTTAGCAGTGCTGCCTATTCAACCCAAAGCTGGCAACTGACTATAGGTGAGCACTGCCATGCACAGCTCAGATGAGCAGAATATCTAGCCAATTAAAAGAACCATGAGCAAAAATAAATTTATTCTCATATGCTCCTAAGTTTTGTGGTTGTTATACAGTATTGTCATGGCATTAGACAGCTGATACATAAAGAAAGGATAAGCATCCTACAATTTACTTGTAAGATATTAACACTTGTGCTTTAGTTTGTGCACATAAATGCAAGCATGTGGATTCAGGCTGAGTAAAATTCCATTAGAATATTTTCAAATGTGTGAAAAGAATAATAGGAAGCATGATAGAAGTAGAAAAGCAACTTCAGTGCATGCGCATAGAATACATACTTATTTTCAGTGATACTTTTGGCTTCAACATTTGCTTACATTTGTGTTGATATACACTTCTTGTATGGAGAACTCTCCCAATAGGGTTATTCTTACCATACATGACATACATGTATGTGAAAGGGGTCCAGTTTATAATGAATCCAGTGTGTTCAATCTGTAGTAAGATCACTTGGTAATTATTATTATTGTTATAAAATTTTACCTTAATGCTGATACAGTGAAAATAATAATGGCTAACACATATAGCATTTATTATATGCCAGTACTAGTCTGAGTTTTTTACATATATTAAATCATGTCATCCTCATAGGAATTCATTGTAGTAGCTACAGTGATTTTCACCATTGACAGATGAGGAAACTGAGGGACAGAGTGGTTGAGTGACTTGCTCAAGTTCACGTAGAGTAATAATCGGTAGAGCTGGGGTTTGATTTCAAGTAGTCTGGCTGCAGATCCCACACTTGAACGTACTGACTTTCAAATTTGCATTTGGCAGTAATATCTTTTCATTTACTAAAAGGAACACCCAAGTTAGGAGAGAGCACAGGTAGAGAAAGAGTAGTATCTATTATTTTTGCTCAATGTAAGACAGTTTTTTTTCTCCTAAGTAATTTAACTTAGAAAATGAGACAGTTCTACATGCATTTGGCAAGAGTTCACTGATCAGACTTCTTCAGGGTAATAATTCTTTCTTCTGTTTTTCTCTTGCTATAGTTAGATGTGCTCATTTTTATGGTTCATTTGTAATGTATGACATAGCAGATTGGGTAGGAATAATAGGCAGGAATACAAGAGAAATAATGAAAGGGCATAAAGTAGTTAGGACTAAAACCTTAAACCTATGATGAGACTATGTTAGGGACCTCATTCTTTAACCCAGTAGTTCTCTATTTTTTAGTACACATATGACTCACCCTCCTGAAATCTAGATTTCACCTTCAGAGAGAATCTAGTTCAACAA
The DNA here is from genome assembly GCA_028646485.1 of Cryptoprocta ferox. Classification (NCBI taxonomy): domain Eukaryota; kingdom Metazoa; phylum Chordata; class Mammalia; order Carnivora; family Eupleridae; genus Cryptoprocta; species Cryptoprocta ferox. The sequence goes on from CM053568.1 coordinate 67,738,625, forward strand.
GTCAAGGTAGGTGAAAAAATTTGCATTCACAAAGACATCAAGTAATTCTTATGCATGTAGTCTCTGGAGCAGCACTGTCCAGTAAAACTCTCTGTGATGGTGGAAATTAAGTGTTCTCTATCTGTGCCATTTACATCTACCACATGTTCAATTGAGGAACAAAGTTTTAATTTTACTAAATTTTTATTTTAATTTTAAGCAATTTTAATTTCAATTGTAATAACCACATGTAGCTAGTAGCTTTTCTATTGAACAGCTTTAGAGCAGGGGTCAGCAAATAATGCCCATTTATTTACATTTTGTTTATGGTTACTTTCACTGTACAAGAGCCAAGTTGAATGGTTGCATCAGGTACCACATGGCTTACAAGGCCAAAAATATTTACTATATGTCCTTTACAGACAAGGTTTTGTCTCCTGGTCTAGGGCTTTCTTTAGGAAACAGTGGCCTGCAATCTGGGTTTTCTTTGGAAGATAATGGGGAACCAAAGAGATGTTTTTATAGGGGATTGTGAGTGAGTTGAGTAATTATTATCTAATTTGCAAGGTACTACCATGGACGTTTTTGGTATATATTACTAGAATAACAGTAATCAAGACTCCAAATAATTGATATTACAGACATTGCTTTTGTTTTTTATATCTTGATATCCTTGGGCACATGTATAGGATTAAAAAAATCATTTTAAGGGCTTTGCTAATTCTATCTCCATCATTTGTGGATCTACCTATATTGGTTGATTTTTCTCCTGGATAGAGGTCGTATTTTCCTACTTTTCTGTAAGCCTAGTGATTTTTCATTTTGTGTTTATCATTGTGACTTTCACTTTTTTGACAGCTTGGTTTTGTTGAATTCCTTTGAAGAGTGTTGGGCTTTATTTAACTTGGCATTTAACCCAGCATTTAACTTGGGTTAATCCTGTCCTTTTGAGGCTATCCTATCCTTTTGAGTTCTACTAGTCTTTGTTGAAGGGCTAGTATAGCCCCACTAGTAACATAAGATGCTTCTGAGGACTCTACCTTGGGCCCCACATATTATGAAGTCTTTACACTCTGGCTGGTGAGATGCCAAGTATTCTCTACCTTCTTTTGAATCTGGGAGTTTTTTGGTCTACGAATTTCCAGTGTGTTTTCCTGAGGCCTCATGAAGTTTTCATCAACACATGTCTGGATCAGTACTCAGGCAGAGACTTAGAAAGGGACTCTCTTCAGGTCTCCAGAGCTCTTTGTACGTTTTTTTTTCTCCTCCAACACTGTGTCCTGCAAATTCTATCTGCTTCAGTTTTTCTGAACTGTGATCTCTGTTTCCTTAACTCAGGAAGACTACCTGCTGGGCTCTGGATTCCCCCATCTTTGCACTGCAGACTGAAAGATGCCTCCAGGCAGAAAGCTGGGGAGGGGGGCAATCATGGAGTTTGTTTAATTTATTTCCCATCACTCAGAAATCAATTTCCTGTACTGCTGATGTGTCATTAATGTCTGAAAACAGTTATTTCAAATGTTTTATGTGTGTTTCTAAATGTTTGCAGTGGGACAGCAGTTCCTGTAAGTTAATTCTTCATGGGCAAAAATTAAAGTAAAATACTTAATATTTAAATAACTTAAAATATCTTTAATAACAATACAGGAACATGTATTTTAAGTATTTAATTATTTAGTTAAAACATTAATTTAAAATTTAAATTATAAATTTAAAAATTTATAAACCTTTTAACCAAGTCAATAAGGAATTTTACATGTACAATTTGTTCCTCGTTTTCCTTTTCATATTTATTCATGATCTGGAGGAGGAATACATTCTCTATTAATTCAAACTGTTCCTCAGCTTGAATGATTTGTCAAGGGAAAAAAATTCTTTCTATGGTTGTAGAAGGAACTATTCTTGTAAAACTAACTGGTTCTATGGCTGTTTTATAACAGTTCTTGAGTCTCTGGTGAGTGTAGATGTTTTAGTGATTTCTTTTTATCAGTGAATCTCTTTATAATCTCATCAGCAAATCTATATTTCCCTGAGTGACTTACCTTTAACCTTCAAATTGATTCTAGTTATCATAATGGATGAATTATTATTAGAGTTTTATGTCTTAGTTAGTCTGCCTTAGTAGTTCAAGTTTGACCCTAGAAGCAAGTGTGAGAACTTTGGCAACTCAGTGAGGTGTAGCATGTACTTCTCTGCCAATTTGTCAAAAATTTCCAGACTATGTTCTCATATACCATTTTATATCCTTAGCAGTTAGAAGCATAATTCTGTAGTAATATTGTGACCTTTAATGTGTCTTAAAAACCCTTTTGAAATTTTTTTTTAACATTTTTATTTATTTTTGAGAGACAGAGAGAGACAGATCATGAGCAGGGGAGGGGCAGAGAGAGAGAAGGACACACAGAATCAGAAGCAGGCTCCAGGCTCTGAGCTGCCAGCACAGAGCGCAACGCGGGGCTCGAACCCACGAACTGTGAGATCATGACCTGAGCTGAAGTCAGACGCTCAACCAACTGAGCCACCCAGGCGCCCCTTAAAAACCCTTTTGATGTAAGATTCAATGTTTAATAAAGTGTTTTAAGCATAATTAACATATTCTCTAGATGAAAGAAATGTTTAGTCATTATGTTTCAACCACTCTGATTTATTTTCTCCTTGGCATTTTGAATGAGGAAAAAAATGATGAGATACATAATAAAAACAAATTTCTATTTTGTTGATTGATGGAGGCTTGTTAGTTTAAGGCCTGTCTCTTAGCCACTTGAAAAGGATGGAACCTTCTGTGAAAGGGATACTGCAGTTGAAATGGATCAATGAATTGGAGACTAACAGTTCAATCAAGATGCTGAAGTCGGAGAGTGGACACCAGTGTGAGGTTATAAATCTTATAGCTGCTATATGATTGCCACAGGGGAAGAACATGGAGAGAAGGGAGGAAATAATATATAGTGCAGGTAGAGAACAGATCATGGAATGGTCATGATGAGTTTGAAAACCAAAAGGAATGATAGAAACCCAGTTCAATCTGATTTGATTCACTTAAAGACTCAGTTGACTTGAAATGACTATTTAGACAATGTATTTCATTTGAGACAATGTATTGCACAGGGTGGACACCTGTAGAATGTTCTGTTGGAAGTCACTTGTGAAAATAATGTTTATAATATGATAGCGGTATACACTATGACTTCTACAGTTTTATATCTGTCACCCATCTCTGTCTGTCTGTCTGTCTAATGTGAAAGAAGGTATCGGGGAAATTTCTATTTACTAGAAATCTTTTTCTTCTCATAATGCTTTGTATTACACTACACTACAGAAGTGTAGTGGAAATATTATTTAATCATATCCTCATGTGTGAAACCTCTAAAGGAGTAATTTACCTTTATAACTTAAAGCATGCTCGTATATGTATGTTTTGGGTTGAAAGCATGATATTCAACCAGTTTTGATCCGCAGAAAAACAATTTCATGTGATTCAACCTGGTATTAAGTTCAAATATGAACATGTTTAAAAACAAAAATGTTTGGCATTTGCCAAAATGGTAAATACATTTGAGTCTGAGTTGGTGCTAATTTTAGATAAAGGACCAATAGCTTAGCTCCTGAATCTTGCTTTACACTTTGGACTAAACTGAAGGGCTAAACAGCCTCACAAAAATCATCCTTCCCTCAAATACAGAAGTTTCATAAGCTACTGTCACCTTGGAGTTTCTGTGTGGATCTTTCCAACCTGATTTCTAAGGAATTGCTCATGTTCTTTCTCTTTTTCTGGCTAAGAGTCAGATTTTAAAAAGTCAAAGATTCACATTCTTCCCTGCCATTTTTCTGTTTTTGGGGTTTTTTAAAAATAGATAGATCTTTGGAGAAAAATATTTAAAAATTTTTAGGTATAATTGTTGATTTTTAAATTTCTTTTTATTTTTTCTTTATTCTGTCAGTGTTCACTTTGTATATTTTGAAATTATGTTATTAAGTGCACATGATTAGTATTTTTATACTTCACTGTGGAATTAACCCTAAATCATCATTACTATTTTTTTTCATTTTTGGTAATAATACTTGCCTTAAAGTCTACTTAGTCTAATGCTTTAGTCATACCAATTTTCGTATTGTGGTGTTTACATAGCATATCCTTTTCTTTCCTTTTACTTCCACCTATCTTGGTCCTTTTATTAAAAATAAAGTAAATAGAAACTAGTTAGGTTTGTTTTTAAAAATCTAGTTGAACAATCACTGTCTTTTAATTGGAGTATTTGGTTTATTTACATTTAAGGTAGTAATATGGTTTGTTTTACATCTACTGTCTTACTCCTTGTTTTTTATTTGAAGCATCAGTCCTTTTTTCCTTTTGTCTTGCTTTCTGACCCTCAGAGAGTTTAAAGAGGGTGTCGTATGATCGTATTTATGTAACAGAAAGATCACATAGTGCTTTTGGATGGAGCTAATACTTGGATAAAGGGACAAGCCAGCAGGCTATGGGTGAAGGAATGATGGAGGCCCAAGTGAAGGCACTGATTGTAGGAATGAGAGGAGGGACCACATTTGAGACATATTTTATTGGGAGATTCTACAAGACTTGGGTGTTAACTGGAGATGAGTATTGAAAGAGAAGTCTAGGATAATTTGTTTTCTTCTTTCCTTCCCTTCCTTCATGTCTAGTGATCTCAACATGTTGGTCTCAGTAAATTGGGAGTTTTTCTATTTTTCATTTGGATTTTATCCAGTAGTGTGGAAACTCCACCAGGCAGATGATATCTGCCCTAATCCCATGAACAAACTATAGAATTCTGGCAGTGACACCTGTTTCTTCATAGATCCATCATGATTAGAGGACTGATTCTGAGCTATCTCAATGCTTACAATTGCATCTGTAAGCATAGATGCCAGTATTGAGGAGATGGATTCCCTCAATGTCTTTGACAATCAAAGTGAGTTTCTTAAGGAGCTTTCTCTCCCAAGGTTTTATGCATCAAGGTATCAAAATATTTCATCAGAGGTAATTAAATGCAACAATTCAAAATTGCCTCAAGCAGGAGATATTGGAATGCAGTATACAGGTTTGCATGCTCCCCGCATGAGTATCCCAAGTGGAGAAAAGAAAGCCTAATATGTCAGCTGTAGCCACATAATTGTTGGTCCCAGAGACCCACATTAATCTAGTGGCTGCCTTTGGCCCAGGCTTCTGATTTTGTAAGAAGCCTTGGGGGATTTAAATATATTTGCTTTTATGAAAATGTTAGCAAATGGTTAAGTAAGGCTGGAGCCAGAAAAATTCATTTTCAATTTATTTGGAGATTTTATTTTAAAGTCTCTCAGTTTCTTAGAGCTGTCTGCATCAGTATTTGTATTTAGGCTAATAATATAATTTCTAATTTTTATTTAAAGGGATGTCTCTGATGTTTTGATTTGTGAAGATACTTGGGTTATTTTGGAACATGGACTAAATGTTGCTGCCAAGAGGCTACTGTTTTGGTTTATATGCATGTGATTCCAAAGCAATTGATAAGGTCATGGTATTTCATGCTGGTATTTGACTCTTAATATGGCTTTTGCATCCCCTCTCTATTTGTGTCCTTTTTGTTTCTCAGGCCTGGTGAAATCACATATATGGTTGGAAGTAGGAGAAAAAAGTAGTAGCGGTTGATTGGAGGAGGGCTGAGCACAGAACAGTCAAGGAAAGAGTCTGAGATTGGTTCTAATTGAGGCATATTACTTTTGAATACAAGAGTTTTAATAATAATTTTAACATCTACCTGAATGAGGCTTAATGCTAAAAATTCTACCCATTTTTATTTTATTTAATTTAATCCTGAGACAGTTATTTAAAGTTGAAAGGTCTATACCTCTTTTAAAGATGAAGAAACTGAACCTCAGAGAGAGAAGGCAAACGATTGACCCAAAGTCACAGTGCAATAAGGTGGAACCAGGATTCAAATTCATGTCTGTATGACTCTAAAGACTAAGCTTCTTACTATTGACATAGCCAAAGTATGGAGAGAGCCCATATGTCTATCGATGGATGAATGGATAAAGAAGATGTGGTACATATATACAATGGAGTATTACAGGCAATCAAAAAGAATGAAATCTTGCCATTTGCAACTACATGGATGGACCTAGAGGGTAATATGCTAAACAAAATTAGTCAGTTAAAGAAAGACAAGTATCATATGACTTCACTCATATGAGGACTTTATGATACAAAACAGATGAACATAAGGGAAGGGAAGCAAAAATAATATAAAAACAGGGAGGGGGACAAAAATATAAGAGACTTAAATATGGAGAACAAACAGAGGGTTACTGGAGGGGTTTTCGGAGGGTGGATGGGCTGAATGGGTAAGAGGCAGTAAGGCATCTACTCCTGAAATCATTGTTGTACTATATGCTGACTAACTTGGATGTAAATTTAAAAAATAACTTAAATTAAAAAATAAAAATAAATAAATAAATAAAATACAATTAAAAAAGACTAAGTTTCTTAACCCCTATGCAATATGGTGAACTCATCTTAATTGAAATTTACTCTTTGGAGGGAATTTTGCCTGTGTACTCAAAGAGAGGAAGGAAGAGTAATACAAGAGCTTCCAATTACATTTCTTTTGGAATCTGACCTGACAGTGGGATAGTCAGGATAACAGGATAAGTTGGACTAGCTGCTATAACAAACAACTGTAAAACCTAAGTGCCATAAGATAATAAGTGTCTATATTTCCCGCTACTCTTTGTGGGCCTAACACAGATATTCCTGGTTTGTGACTATCTAAGGTACCTATCCTGCAATAGGTGAGTCAAGAATCCAGGCTTCTATCATCTTGTACCTCTACCATTTTCAGCACATTTTCTCCAAAGTCACTAGAGAAAGGAGAAAAGTGAGTGGTCTTAACTGCTTTGTCCTGGAAAAGTCATGTTGGTTTAATTCACAGCATCTTGGTAAGAACTAGGCACATGGCTCCACCTTGAAAAAATATGGTAAACATCTGATCAGTTTCTGCCACATCATGTGTAACTTAGAAGTGTATTTTAAAATTCTAAATGGAGGTGAATTTCTAATCATATTTTTGTTATTTTAATGTAATTGTATTGTATGCATAAAATGTAATCTGTAAAAGTCACAATCCTTTGAAGTTTATCAATACTACTTTATGGTCCTGTATTTACTTTTCATAAATGTTCCACTTACGCTTTCACCATTTGGGGCACTAGTGTTCTAAATATATCCATTAGTTCAAGCTTATTAATTGTTGGTAAAATTACCTGAATTCTTATTTATTTATTTGCATGTTTGAGAGAATTGGGTGAAAATCTCCTGTCATGGAATATTTGTTTATTTCTCTTTGTAATTCTGCCATCTTTTTTTTAAAGCTTATTTATTTATTTTGAGAGAGACAGAGAGCACAAACTGGAGATGGGCAGAGAGAGAAGGAGAGAGAGAGAGAATCCCAAGCAGGCTTCATATTGTCAGTGCAGAGCCTGATGTGGGGCTTCAGCCTGATGTGGGGCTTCACATCCATGAACCATGAGATTGTGACCTGAGCCAAAGTCAAGAGCCAGACACTTAACTGAATGAGCTACCCAGGCACCCTTGCCATCCTTTTTTAGAAATTGAGTTTATGCTTTTAGGTACATATATTTTCTGGCATTCTGTAAAATATTTCACAGTTGTATTATATAGTGGTATATATGTACAATGGGGTATTATTCAGCCTTAAAAAAGAAAGAGATCTTGCCATATATACCAACTTGGATGACTCTGAAGGGCCTTATGCTAAGTGAAATATCAGTCACTGAAGGACGTTACTGAATGACTCCACTTATATGAGATATCTAAAATAATTAAATTAAATTCATCAAAGTAGTGGTTACCAGGGGCTGCAGGGAGGGTGAATGAAGAGTTGCTATTCAATGGGTATAAAGTTTTAGTTATGCAAGATGAATAAGTTCTAGAGATCTGCCTTACAAAATTGTGCCTGTTGTAGTTAACAGTAGCATATTGTGTACTTAGAGAAGGTTGATCTCATGAGAAGTGTTCTAAGGAAGGAAGGAAGGAAGGAAAGAAAGAAAGAAGGAAGGAAGGAAGCAAAGGAAAGGAAATGGTAAAAAAAGTATTATATAAGTCAGAAGTGGGTGATAAAAATTAAATGATTAGGATATAAATATTAAATTTAGATATGGGTACAGTCTAATTTTAAAAATACAATGATTTGAAGATATTGGAAGTCAATTTCTATTTCACATACTAGTCTGTAGTAAGTGGGCCACTTGGAAAAGTGGCTCCAGACAGTCACTAAATAGGGACCTAGGTTTCTTTTCATTTGTTTGTCCATTACCCCTATGGTGATATCTTCCTGTAGGGACAAAACAGGGGTAACAAGCATGTCCATGCTCAGTTCCCTGAAAGGGGAAAAGAAAGAAAATTTTTTCTTAGCTCACATCACGATACTGCTATTGTGTCAAGTAGTCAGCACTTGATTGGAATTTATTCATGTATTTGGCTCTTTTTCTATGTTATTTTATGCTTTCTGTGCTCTTCATCATTTCTTTCATCTCAGATTTTTATTTTCTAGTATCTTTAATTCTGTCTGAAAAACACCATTTAGGATTTTTTTTTTTTACAGTGTCATATTAGTTTCAGGTGTACAATATAATGATTCAACAATTCTATACATTTCTCAGTACTCATTAGGATAAGGGTACTCAGTGTACTCTTAATATTTTTTAGAATGTTTTCAAAGAGCAGCTGCTTTTAGAAAACTACTTTTATTTGTGTGAAAAAGTCTTTATTTTAATCTTACTCTTACAAGGTATTCAATTTCTTAGTCCTATTTATGTCTAGACCAGTTAAAATTTATTGTGTTAAATTAAGCCACAATTTCTACTCCTGGTGCTATAAAATTCTAGTTGACAATCATTGTCTCCCAATACTTTGAATATATTTTCTCATTTATCTTCTGTTCTCAGTGTTGCTGTTGAGAAATCAGCTCTCAGTCCAGTTGTCATTTCTTTGAAGACATCTTTCTTGTTACTGCCAACTTAAAAAAAATTGGTTTTGCTTTTGTTGTTGGTAGTATACTTTAAATTCAGTATGATGGGTTTGGTTGTAGATTTATTTTTGTTTTTCCTTGGTTGGGTTTTATTGGATTTTTAAAATCTGTAGATTGATATTTTTTAGCCAGTTCTGGAATATTCTCAGCATTCGACTATTACCTCAGCTCTGCTTTTACTTCCCTCTCCATCTGGAAATGCCAAAGTGCCAATTAAATATATGTTATAAATTACAACTTTTATTGCTATCTCTTAAATATTTTTCATATTTTCTTTTTATTTCTGTATGGCATTCTGGGTATTTTTTTCTAGTTCTATCATTTGAGAAATATTTTCTAGTTCTATTATTCTCTCTCCAGTTGCATCTTATATTCTGTTAAATTTATCCCTTGTGTTTAAAAAATTTTTAATCTTTATTTTTGAGAGACAGAGAGAGAGAGGGAGACAGAGTGCAAACAGGGGAAGGGCAGAGAGAGAGGGAGGCACAGAATCTGAAGCAGGCTCTAGGCTCTGAGCTGTCAGCATAGACCCTGATGTGGGGCTAGAACCCACCAACCACAAGACCATGACCTGAGCCAAAGTCAGATGCTTAACCAACTGAGCCACCCAGGCCCCCTATCCCTTGTATTTTTAATATCATTTGTTACAGTTTTAATTTTGAGAAACTCTTTTTGGTTTTTTTTTAATGTTGGTAATTTAAAATAGTTTCTTATTCATATTTTAATCTTTTTTATGTATTTAAATATATTGGACATGTTTCAGATAAACTCTTAAGGGAGGTTTTTATACCATCTGATTGGTACAGGCATTTTTCTTGCAGTCCTTTGGCAAGTGGCAAGTACTTTCTGGTGTCTCTCTGGGATTTCAGTTTTAGAAGGGGCAGGGAGTTAATGTCTCCCATTAAACCCCTCGCCTTAGATATTCCCTTAGATATGTCTTCTATTCTCAGTAACCTGAAGGCCTTGAGAACCAAGGACAAAATCACCTGAATTAGGCAAATCCTTTCAGAGTAGAAGTCAGCTTCAGCAATAGGCTTTATATCTATGGATTTTTCTTTACTTAGTTTTTGACCCTGAGTATTTTTTCTTTCTAGATCATTAATAGATTAAAAAGTTTTACAAAAAATTTCTTCCTGCATTTTTTAGCTGTTTTCAATAAGAGGAATGTTACAGAAGAAATTGTTGTCTCTTAAAATTCATATGTCTCTTTAAATTTATAAATCCTAACTCCCAGTACCTTAAAATGTGGCTGTATTTAGTGATAAGGCCCTTTAAAGAGGTAATTAATAAAGTCCTGTGGGTGGTCCCTAATCCAATACGACTAGTGTCTTTATAAGAAAAGGAGATCAGGACATTGACAGGCAGAGGGAATATCATGTGAAGGTACTAAAAGAAGGTGACCATCTATAAGCCAAGAGAGGCCCTCAGAAGAAGCTAATTTTATTGTCACCTTGATTTTAGACTTTTTGCCTTCAGAGCTTGAAGAGGCTTAAACAAGTTTCCTTTGGTCAAGCCACCCAAGTTGTTGTAGTCTGTTATGGCAGCCACAGAAAACTCAGACCAGGATCCTTCCATTTATCTGAATGTGGTCTTTGGCCTTTCTTTAAAATAGCCTGGGTGGCTCAGTCGGTTAAGCATCCTACTTCGGCTCAGGTCATGATCTCATGGCTTGTGAGTTCAAGCCACGTGTCAGGCTCTGTGCTGACAGCTCAGAGCCTGGAGACTGCTTCAGAATCTGTGCCTCCCTCTCTGTCTGCCCCTCCCCTGCTCATGCTCTGCCTCTCTCTCTAAAAAATAAATAAATAAATAAATAAACAAACAAAATTAAATAATTATATTAAATAAATAAATAGTCTCTAAAATGAAAGTTAACCATCATGGCACATCCCTGGAACCAAAAGAAATGAACAAAGAATCCAGAATATTCTATTTTTTGTACCATTTTAAAAGATTATACTAAATTATAGGGCCATCAGTATTTATCTTCTGCTTATTCTTCAAGACTTGAATATCCTCTCTGTGTAGCCTGGTAAGATTGTGGATGGAATAGGTAACTACTTACACAGCAGTAATTTCAGAAATTCTTCTCACTCATGTTCACTAATGTTCAAAAAGTTTATTAAAGAGCCAAACCATTTGACCATTATTTGTGTGCATTTCTCTGTCATCTGCAAACATTTGGATTAAGGGATAATATGAATTGGAAGGAGTATGATGATTCTAAGCACACTTTCTGCCCAAGTTTTAGCTAGTTCCTATTTGGGCTTAAATAGGAGACTAAGTAAATCTCCACAAAAGATTTCGTCTGTGTAATTTGAAATCTTAAACATGGGACCAGTACCTAACCTCATAGGAGCATGAAAGTCATACAGTAATTCTTTAGTCAAGTCTCTCTCTCTCTGTCTTTCTCTCTCTCCTCCTTCTCCTCCTCCTCCCTCCTCCCTCCTCCCTCTCATTTTTTTTTGTTATTTTATGCCAAGTTGGATGAAGACTTAACCTGCTTGCTTTATCTGTGTCTTGTAATGTGTGTCTTCATATATATTGTATTTCATTGCTCAAGGTGCACATTCTCTGTCCTGTGTGTGTGTGTGTGTGTGTGTATACACACATATGAGGTTTCTCAATCTCTTGGCACTCTTGATCTTTCTTGATGCTGGGGAATTTTGCCTGGAGTATGCTTTTAAACTGAAAGGCATCTGCTAGAAATCATTTTCTCACTTAATTACTGAAATGGCCCTTCAAATGTAATTTGATATTAAATTCCTATACTATATTGTACGTTTCACTTTTTAAGAACACCAACACAATGGACAAATGTTTTCCATCAAATATGTTTGATGACTGATATTTTGGTTTGCCAGTATAATGAAATGGGATTAGTGCTGCCAGATTTGCTTCTCTTTTTTCCCTCCTCTTCATTTTTTGTTTAAAGAAATGACTGGTTAAATTACTAGGATTGGAGAAATGCAGCTGCTTTCTTTATGTGCTGGATAATTTTGCTCTCTTGATTTCCTGGTTTACTTGGCAAGGTTTCTAAATCAATGTTTAAATAGGAAAATGTCCTGACCAACTGAAAAACTCTTGTGGTTCCTAAATACATATATGAAGCAACACTTGATAATTTCCCAAATAAGACAGTATTATAGTTGCTTGAAATGTGTGACTTATGCTTCTCTGGAGACCAAGACATTTTAAAATTTTTAATTGTTTTCTTGGTGGGGGCTAAGTGTTGGCACTACCTTTCAGAATTTAAGGTCCAAATAATATCAGCTTAAGTCAGAGAAATGACAGTTTTCAAAATAAGCAGTTTTTCAAGAAGGCTTTATGAGTCAGGGCATAGGGTGGAGGAAGTTTCTTAGAGGAATTAAAGCTGATGATCTTTGACAGCGTATACCAGGCTAACATTTGTGGACTTGGTTCACTTCTGCCTCCTTAGAATCCACAAGAATAAACTTACAACCAAAATACTTGCCAAGACATTTCCATTTTGATTTCCAAATCAATTGGTTGTACTGATAGTTTTAGATGGAAGTGAGCCAGATTTTTCTTTTTGACTGTTGAACCAGACAATCCTAACTAGCTTAAAAAAAGGAAGTTGTAACTACAAACTGCTTGTTTTTCTCTACTGACTCAGGAGGGGCTGACTCAACCATCAACTCTGCTCGTTCATTTTGCTCCTTACCATGCTTGGCAATTGGATATTTGAGTCGTTCCCTCTCTTGGCCCTTTCTGCTGTCACTGTCCTGATTAACTTGTGTCAAGGGGGAAATATGATCAGGTAATCTTGGCTGTAGTGATGTGACTCATCTGCTGGTTGGACAGAATCAGAAACAAGTGAAAATGTCTATTACTCTACTAGCGGTCTTTGCCAGGCTGCCTTAAGAGTGCTAGAAGGCTGTAAATAACCCTTGGCTCATACTTGAGTTCTCCTTCTTTTAGGTCAGACTCTTGGCTGATGTGCAAGCCTTGCTGTCATCATAGAATCATGAGCCTATCTCTAAACCCCTTGATACAAGAGGAGTTCTGCCTGATGGTCTCAGTTTCACTGAAGGTGACATGACCGCCTGCTTAGGCCACAGGATGTTCTGCACTGATGAGAGTCTGGGCTTGTTATGTATGTCAGCTGTGGGCTTAGATAGAGCTTAGCAATTAAATTCCAGGAGAGGATTCGCTGTGGAAACTATGTTGAGTATGAATACTCTTGAAAGCCCCTTAAGTCAGGGTTTTATTATATGACACCGTGTCTGTGTGAAAGAGTTCACGCTAGAGAAGGAAGAGTGAGAAGAGATGTACAGTGGGAGGTGGTATGTATGTGTTTTTAAAAATTAAAAAAAAAAAAGTTCTGGTGTAGTCCTGACTCCCAACTATATTTGGAGGCTTTCAGGCTTTATGGATGAGGGTGTATATCAGACCACAGACATTGCATCTTGCTTTTTTACAACACAATTGAATAAGCACTGGATAATTGGGTGTCTTGTGGTAAGCTGTAATTATAGACTATGGTTCCATTTGCAAGAGGAAAATATTTGGACCTGATGAGATTCCTAAAGCATCCAATAAGTTACTAAAATATAAAAGTGACTTCCAAAAATGACTGTTAAAAAACTTTAATGCAGGTCACAATGGAGACTAATAGTCAACAGCCAACTTTTAAAAATATTTGCTTTGGGGCACCTGGGTGGCTCAGTTGGTTAAGCATCTGACTCTAGATTTTGGCTCAGGTCATGATCTCACAGTCTTGAGATCGAGCTCCATATCAGGCTATGCCCTGGGTGTGGAGCCTGCTTATAATTCTGTCTATCTGTCGTCTGTCTCTTTCTCTCTGTCATCTGTCTCTTTCTCTCTGTCCCCACTTGTGCTCTCTATCTGAAAAAATAAATTTTGCTTGTTTTCACATCCACATTATTTACCTGTCTGATAAAATGTTAGTATTTGGAATGTGAGAAGTGAATGTTGAGTGGATACAGGCCTGTACTATTGCTGCATGATGATATTTAAATTTCATGTTCTCATCAGGTGGTGTGTTAGAGGGATAATAATTATAGATTTTTTTAAAAGATTTTTTTTGAATTTTTTAAAAAATTTATTTTGAGAGAGAGAGATGCAAGTGAGAGCATGTGTGAGTAGGGGAGGGGCAGAGAGAGGAAGAGAGAGAATCACAAGCAGTCTCTGTGCTGTCAGTGCAGAGAGCTCGATGCTTGATTCAGTTTCACAAACCGTAAAATCATGACCTGAGCTGAAGTCAAGACTTGCTTAACCGACTGAGCCACCCAGGTGCTCCAGATATAGTTGTCAGTTTATGAAGCCTGTCAGTCCTGATTCTTACATGCTTGTTCAGCCTTCTTTCTCCCCTACACCTACTCCATCTCATCTCACTCTGCTGCCCTAGTCCTCTGCCCCAGTTCTGACCTCCCATTCCTCAGCCAATTCCCCCATCATGTGTGGGAATCCCTGCTTCTAGTCATGGGAATTCCTCTCAGTAGTTTGTAACTAGGTGTCCTGACTGAGAACATGACACTGCACAGCTATAGGAGGCAGCGCTCATAGAGAACACAGTGTGAATGGTTTTCCCTGGAGTTGTACGGAACAGCTGGCCCTACTCTCACTTCTGGTTTCCTTGGTGGTAGGGAGGTTGTGGAATGGGCCTACCTGTGTCCACTGTCACTGCTGCAGCTTGAGGAGGTGGCCCTGGCTTTCCTAGATGGAATTCAAATTTCCTGTTGAATAGGTTCTACAAAACTCATTGTACTCTAGGGTCTGGGAATATTATGAGGTAAAAAAGAATTACGTGAGAATCTGTATGTTATTTGTGTTTGGGCAGATGGGATCCAAGTTTCAAGCAACAAATTTAGGATGGAAATTTTGGAATATCCCTCCTTGGATTGTTTCCTCTGTTAAATGCATCTGGTTCCTCTTTTGCTTGCTTGCTTTTGTTTCTTTAATTGAATTTTTATTACTACTCATATACATAAAATATTTTACAGAGATGTGTAAATGTGACGTTATCATATATACTGGTGTTGTTTTTTGCAGCCTTTTCATTTCTTTCTTTCTTTTCTTTTCTTTTCTCTTCTTTTCTTTTCTTTGTTTCTCTCTTTCTCTCTTCCCTCCTCTCTCTCTCTACCTCTCCCTCTGTCTCTTTCTCTCCCTTGGCTTGGCTTCCCTCTCCCTCTATTCTCCCCCTACCTTCAGTGATTTACTCATATCACTCCCTACATCCCTTGAGAGCCCAAGCCAACAACCTTGTACCCTGTGTGTCTCTATGATTATTTGATTATAGAGAAATATATGCTATACACATACTCATTCATATGCTCATATAACCATATACAAGTATAACACAGTCTTTGGTCAATATTTGTCTTTCTTTTAAAAGTATTGTATTGTATACACTTTTCTGCATTTTGCTTTATAAGTCGCCAGGTATTTCTTCCTCATCACTGTACAATAGTTTTATGGTACAGATAGATAGATATCCCAGTCATTCTCCTGTGGATGGACATTCACTTTGTTTCCTGTTTTGACAGTGTTGCAAGAAACACTCCTGCTCATCTTTCCTCATATTTCCTGAGGACCCTCAGATAGTGGTACTTTCATTCACACAGAATAGATCCCTAGGAGTGACTTGGCTCTGTTGAAATACATGAGCATTCTTAATTTAAATACAGATATTGCCAAGTTGTTTTCCCCAAAGGCTTTAATATTTCATTCATATTCTCACCAGCCATGTGGGGAAGTTCTTTCCCCCCATATCACTGGCAGCAATATGCATTATCGGACTTTTTCATTTTTGCCTGTCTAATATCTTCTTGTTATTTTAATTTGAATTTTCCGGACTGCTAGTTTATTGTAATATATTTCTTGGTTTCGCTTTTCTCTGAATTGCCTATGCTTCCCATCTTGCCCATATTTCTATTGGGTTGTTTTTCTATATTGTAAACTTGGAAGACAATAAATATATTATAGATACCAACACTTTGTTTCCTCCATTGCATGTTTTTCTTTGTTCACATTGTTTTTTTATTTAATAGATGTTTTGCTGTTTTCCTACACATTTGAAAAAAGTGGAGTCAAATAAGCTTCTTTGTTTTTATAGTTTCTTAATGTCTGATCGCAGTTAAAAGGGTTTCCTCTATCTATATTGTATAGCCTGCAAATAGCTATATTTTCTTATAGAACTGTACTTGTTTTATTTTTTCATCCTTAAATTCTTAATAAAACTGGTATTTTAAGAACAGTTGCCTTTTTCATTGAATTAAAATAGTATATCTGTGCTGTTAAATTTTCAAATATGTTGGCATCAATTTTATTTCTCTATTCCATACCAGTGATCTTGTGTCCATTCCTAGGCCAATATCAGATAGACTTAATCACAGTTGGCGCCATAGAATCATCTATTGTCAGGTTGGGCAAGTCTCCCCTAGCCATTCTTCCACTGTAAAAACTTGAGGGGCATCTGGGTGGCTCACTAGGTGGCTCACTGAAATGTTTGACTTCAGCTCAGGTCATGATCTCACAGTTCATGGGTTAGAGCCCCAAGTCAGGCTCTGTGCTGACAGCTCAGAGCCTGGAGCCTGCTTCAGATTCTGTCTGTCACTCTGCCCCTCTCCCTCTTGCACTCTGTGTATGTCTCTCTCTGTCTCAAAAATAAACATTAAAAAAATTTAAAAAGTAAATAAAAATAAATAAGAACTTGATTATTTTTTGTGACTTATTTATTCCATAGAAACTTCAAGATAATTTTACCCAATTACAAAAAACTCCTTAAATTATGTGTTTATATATATGTGTATGTGTACATATGTGTGTTTTTGTGTGCATGCATGCGTATATATAATCTATAATATATATTTAATATATTTTATATATATATAATCTATAATAACATTTTCTGTTGGTTTTGATAGTAGTCTTTGTTACTTTTAAATGGTGTCCTTTAATTCCCATTGTGCTTGAAATTCTTTTTTGTTTTAATGTTTATTTATTTTTGAGAGAAAGAGGGAGCACAAGGAGGGGAGGGGCAGAGAGAGAGAGGGAGACACAGAATGTGAAGCAGGTTCCAGGCTCTGAGCTGTCAGCACAGAGCCCGACGCGGGACTTGAACTCAAGAACTGTGAGATCATGACCTGAGCCCAAGTTGGACACTTAACCAACTAAGCCACCAGGTGCCCCTTGCTTGAGTTTCTTAATAAGAATGGCATTTGAATTTTAGGAAATCAATTTTCAGCATACTTGATATGACTATTCGCTTTTTCTCCTTTAATAATCAGTGCAATTAATTCTGTTGCTCTGCATTCCCTGATAATGATCTGCCCTTGCATTCTTGAAATAAACCCTTTGTGGACATAGTGGCTAATTCATTCTTTAAAAATTTGGATTCTCTTTGACAATTGTATTTGGAAATTGTGCATTTATATTGAGAAGAAAGTTTACCTTTTTTGGTGTTATCTTTCCCAGGTTTTGAAGTAAAAGTTTTACAAGCTTCATAAAATGAATTGGAAGAGCTCTCTATTTTTCTATGACCTGGATTAGTTGAATTAACATTATTTTATTTAAAAAACTTAACACATAGTGAACTTAAGTGCTGTGTACAGTTCTCTGAATTGTAACACGTGTAATTCATGTAACCACAACAACAATCAGGGTATGGAAAAATTTCATCACTCCAAAAACTCTGTTGCAAATCCTTCTACTAGCCCATGGTAAACACTCATTATTCTCCATCACTATAACTGGAGTGTTTTCAAGAATGTTATATAAATGGAATCAGAATATATAATCTTTGAGACTGGCTTCTCTGAGACTGGCTTCTTTTACATAATGCCTTTGAAATTCTTCCATGTTGTTGTATGAATCATAGTTTGCTTGTTTATTCATTCAGCTGTTGAAGGACTTTGGGGTTGTTTCCAATTGTTGGTGATTATGAATAGAGCTGCTGTAAACATTCCTTTACAGGTTTTTTGTGTGAAGTGAAGTTTTAATTTCTCTATGATAAATACCTAATTCTGGGGAATAGGATTGTAAGGTAAGTGTATGTGTAACTATAAGCACAGAGAAACTGTTTTCCAGAAGGATTTGTGTCAGTTAACATTTCCATAACAATGTGTGAGAGCTCCAGGCATCCTTGCCAGGACTTAATAGTCTTAGTATTTTTAATGTTGGCCGTTCTAAAGGGTGTGCATTGGCTTCTTATCATAATTTTAATTTGTATTTCCATAATGGCCAATAATGTTAACATCTTTTCTTGGGCTTATTTGTCATCCATGTATCCTCTTTGATGAAGTGTCTATTCAAGTTGTTTGGCCATTTTAAAATTGGATTGTTTTCTTATGTTGAGTTTTTGGGTTCTTTATATATTTTGGTTAGAAGTACTTTTTGGATAAGTGATTTGCAAATATTTTATCCTTGTCTACGGACTGTCTTTTTAATCTCCTAACAATGTCTTTCAAAGAGCACTTTAATTTTGACAAAGTCTGATTTATCAGCTTTTAATTTTTTGAATGTGCTTTTGGTGTCATATCCATGAACTCTCTTCTTAACTCCATCCAGATCATAATGATTTTTTGTTATGTTTTATTCTAAAAGTTTTATGGTTTTTAAAAATAATTTGACTCTCAGACCCCACACCGAACTACTAAATAAGAATTTGCTTTTTATCAGGACTTTCATGTGATTTCTCTGCTCATAAAACTTTGAGAAGCCTGTGCTATGTTACATTCTCCCTATTCCTAAACCCACTTGACCCTCCTGAGTTCTCCATTTTTTACTAGCATTTCCGAAGCTTTTCTTAGTGATCCTATCCTGATTTCAGTCTCAAATATTCCCTTATTGCTATTTTACCCTATTTCCCATAGTATATGAAGCTGTGTATAGGAAGATATTACTCTTTTCTTTTCTTTCTTTTCTTTCATCATGCTAAGTGTTATCTTTAATCCCCATCCCCTATTTTCCCCACCCTCCCACACTCTTCCTCTCTGGTAATCATCTATACTTAAGAGTCCTTTTCTTGGTTTCTCTCTCTCTCTCTCTCTCTCTCTCTCTCTCTTTCCCTCCCTCCCCCTCCCTCTCTCTCTCTCCCTCCCCCCTTTGCTTATTTGTTTTGTTTCTTAAGTTCCACATATGAATGAGATCATATGGTATTTGTCTTTCTCTGACTGACTTATTTTGCTTGGCATAATACTCTTTAACTCCATCCATGTTGTTGCAAATGGCAAGATTTCATTTTTTTTTTTTTTGTGGCTGAATAATATTCAGTGTGTGTGTGTGTGTGTTTGTGTGTGTGTGTGTGTGTGTATCACATCTTTTTTTTTTTTTTTAAAGTAGGCTCCACGCCCATTATGTGATCTCTTGCCCCTGAGATCAAGAGTCACATGTTCTACTGACTGAGCCAGCCAGGTGCCCATTACATCTTCTTTATCCATTCATCAATTGATGGACACTTGGAATGCTTCCATAGTTTGGCTATTGTAAATAATGCTTCAATAAACATAGGGGTACATGTATCCCTTTAAATTAGTGTCCAGTAGTGTGATTCCTGGATCATAGGGTAGTTCTAATTTTAACTTTTTGAGGAACCTCCACATTGTTTTCCACAGTGGCTATACCAGTTTGCATTTCCACCAGCAGTGTAAGAGGGTTCCTTTTTCTTTTCATCCTTGCCAAGACTTGTTTTTTTTTTTTTCATCTTTGATTTTAGCCCTTCTGAAAATGTGAGGTGATGATACCACATTGTAGTTTTGATTTGCATTTCCCTGATGATGAATGATGTTGAGTATCTTTTGATGTTGACTATCTGTATGTCTTCTTTGGAGAACATTCATGCATGTCTTCTGCCCCTTTTTTAATTGAGTTGTTTTTAATATATTGAGTTGGATCAGTTCTTTTTATATTTTGGATACTAACCCTTTATCCGATATAACATTTGCAAATATTTCCTCCCATTCAGTAATTTGTTGATTGTTTCCTCTCTGTGCAGAAACTTTTTATTTTGATGTAATGCCAATAGTTTATTTTGCTTTTGTTTCCCTTGCATCAAGAGACATATCTAGAAAATGTTGCTATGGCCAATGTCAGATTACTACCTGTGCTCTCTTCAAAGATTTTTATGGTTTCAGGTCTCACAGCTAGGTCTTTAATCCATTTTGAGTTTATTTTTGTGTGGGGTGAAAGACTTTTTTTTTTTTGGGTGTGGTTATCCAGTTTTCCTAACACCATTTGTTAAAAAGACTGTCTTTTTCCCATTTCCTACTTTGTCAAAGATTAATTGACAATATAGTTGTGGGTTTATTTCTATGGGTTTATTTACATTTATATATGTGTCTGTTTTTTATGCCAGTACCGTACTGTTTTAGTTTACTACTGCTTTGTAATATAACCTGAAAATTTGAATTGTGATACTCCAGTTTTGTTTTTGTTTTTGTTAAAGTTGTTCATAGTAATATCTGACTTTTTTAAAAATTTTATTTATTTATTTTGAGAGAGAGAGAGAGTGGGACAGGAGAAGAAAGAGAGGGAGAGAGAAAGAATCCCAAGCAGGCTCCACACTGCCAGCGCAGAGACTGATGCTGGGCTCAAACCCATGAACCACAATATCATGACCTGAGCTGAAGTCAGACACTTAACCCACTGAGCCACCCAGGTACCCCTGTTTTGCTTTTTCAAGATTTCTTAGACTATTTGAGGTCTTTTGTGGTTCCCTACAAATTTTAGGATTGCTTGTTCTAGTTCTGTGAAAAATGTTGGTATTTTGATAGGGATTGCATTAAATGTGTAGATTGCTTTGAGTAATATCGACATTTTAACAATAGTTGTTCTTCAACTTCTGAGCATGGAATGCCTTTCCATTTCTTTGTGTCATTTTGAATTTCTTTCATCAGTGTTTTATAGTTTTCAGAATACTGGTCTTTCACCTCTTTGGTTAAGTTTATTCTTAGATATATTATTATTTTTGGTGCAGTTGTAATTGGGATTTTTTTAAAATTTTGCTTTCTGGTGCTTCATTATTAATATATATGAATACAACAGATTTCTGTACGCATTTTGGATCCTGCAACTTTGCTGAATTCATTTCTCAGTTCTAGTAGTTTTTTGGTGGAGTCTTTCAGGTTTTCGCTATGTAGTATCATGTCATCTATAAATAGTGAGACTTTTACTTCTTCCTTACCAGTTTGGATGCCTTTTATTTCTTTGTGTTATCTAATTGCTATGGCTAGGACTTCTAGTACTATGTGGAATAAAAGTGGTTAGAGTGGATATCCTTGTCTTTTTCCTGACCTTCAGGGAAAAGCTCTGTTTTTCATCATTGAGTATGATGTTGGCTGTAGGTTTTTCATATAAGGCCTTTATATGAAAGGCCAACTTACTTTGCAGAGGGTTTTTATCATGAATGGATGTTGTCCCTTGTCAAATACTTTTTCTTCATAGTGTTTATTGCTGTTTGTTTGTTTTCAATATTTAGGTCCATGATTTAAAAGATCTATGAGTATTTGTTATATAAAAAATCTGTAAGTATATATATATGTATATTTTGAATCAGCTGAGGTTTACTTTTTTGTATATAGATACCATTTGATGAGAAGACTCTCCTTTCTCAATTACATTGGCTTTGTACCTTGGTCAAAAATCAATTGACCATAGTCATGTGGGTCTATTGATACTGATATTAGTCCATCTATCTATGTGTCTGTCCCTTTGTGAGACCACGATGTTTTGGTTAATGTCGTTTTAGAGCATGTCTTAGAATTGGATAGGTTTGTTCTTTTTCAAAAATGTTTAGCTCTTCTAGTTACTTTGCCTTTCTATATGAAATTTAAAATCAGTGTATCTGTATCTACAAAAAAACTGACTTAAGATTTTGATCGGAATTGTGTTAAATCTGTATATCAGCTTAGGGAGAATTGACATCTTTACTATGTTGAGCATCCCAGTTTATGCATATAGTATGCCTGTACATTTATTTAAGTCTTCTTTTATTTCTCTCATCAGTATTTTGCAGTTTCATCATAAAATTCCTGTGCACTTTTAAAAATTTTTTTTGAAAAATTTTTTTGTTTATTTTTGGGAAGCAGAGGGAGACAGAGTGTGAGTGGGGGAGGGACAGAGAGCGGGGAGACACAGAATCTGAAGCAGGCTCCAGGCTCTGAACTGTCAGACAAGGGGCTCAAACCCACAAATTGTAAGATCATGACCTGAGCCGATTGAGCCACCCAGGTGCCCCTCATTTTTTTAAGATTTATACCTATGTACTTCATCATTTGTAAAAATTATAAATGGTATTTTTTAAAATGTAAGTTTCCAATTGTCCATTACTAATATATAGAAAAAATAGTTTTTTTTTTTTTTTAATAAGGGAGAATGAGACATTCCTGAATCTAGAATTATACCATGCTATCCCAAGTGTGTGTTTTTTCTTGACAACCTGGCTTGGGATTCAGTGAATTCTAGAATTCTAGATTGATCTTTTTTTTTTTTTTTTTAACCTTGGGGAAATGGTCTGTCATCTGTTAAATTATTCCCTTTTTCTGAATCCATACTGTTGACACCTTAAGTCTCCTTATCTTTTTCTTCAGAATTTTCATGATTTCTATATGATTTTCACCCCTTTATATTTTAAGACATTTCTTTCATTTGATCTCTCATGGCCTAATTTTGATCTCAATGATGTCTGGATTATTTAGTAGAAATGTCTTTTTTCTTCCCCCAGTCATCCTACTCCTTGGCCTCTATGGGATGAGGAATTCAGGCTTTTTCCTGAGGGTTGGTCTTGACCTTTCCTGGTAATACACAGCTTTCTGCAGTCCCAGTCATTGCTCTAAAACCCACCAGTTTATGACACTCACCCTTGGGTCTCGTCTCAGGTGTTTAGCCTAAGAGGGAGAGCGATCCTGCATCTAGTCTTCAGCTAGGACTTCCACAGAACCCAAGGGTTTATTTGCTTTTGGTGGCTCCTAGGCTTGAGCAGCTATTCAGTGCAGGAAATGGAGAGAGACTGAAGTTGGTGTGAGGGGGAAGAGAGTTATAATCAAGCCTCATCTTCCTGGAGTCACCGGCTATGTTCCTCTTCTCTGTGATAGCTGTGCAAACATCCGTTTGGGGGTTTAGTTGTAT
This sequence comes from Cryptoprocta ferox, assembly GCA_028646485.1. NCBI lineage: Eukaryota > Metazoa > Chordata > Mammalia > Carnivora > Eupleridae > Cryptoprocta > Cryptoprocta ferox. The sequence goes on from CM053568.1 coordinate 67,761,757, forward strand.
TCTGAAACACAGACTTGAATTTTCTTCATGTTGCGTAGTATTTTCATTTCAGTTAAACAACTTTAAACATCAGAATTGATATTTGAGCTGTTGAGACATTACAAAATCTAAACACAGAAAGTAATTGTTATCTGAAACCAAATTCAGGAAATTTAAGTCGAGAAAATTGTTATAAATTAAACTGACTGCTAATTATAGACTCATTATGGCTTTCCTTGTGATTTAGCTTATTTGTAATGTTCCTAAAACAGAATTTTCATGTATTCTGAATATATAATACATAAATGTTAATATAATATTAATAGTAAATATGTCTCATTATAGTAAAAGCAAACCGTGTGTGTATGTAAGTAATAGTGATTAAAAGGTCACATTAGAACTTCCTTCTTCCTTAGAAAGTAAACAAGCTTGCTTTATATAGAACTAATCTGAGAACAAAAAGAAGAGCTTTGATTTTTTTTTTTTTATCCCTTGTGACATTTTAATAACCTTTGGATGCCAACTACAGCTAAAGAATATTCTGAAGGTTAAAGTGAGAAATTCCTTGGGAGAATTTTTTGGGTATGTTTTTGTTCAACATCACTGAGTTCTCAGATCTTACATTTTTTCATGACACAGGACACATACTCTAAATGCAGGTGTATTCTTTTAACTGCAAGTATTTACTTAACGAATTTCCTCTCAAGTCTTCTAGTGTCAGACACAGCATGACAGTAGTTAAGGATCTGTCACCGTTCCCATTAAAAACCTTATTGTTTAGGCTTTGCTTCCTTGACTGTTTCAAATTACATCTAGCTGAAACTTGCCAAAGAAGTTGTCAGCTTAGATATGACTTTGATTTTGAAAAACTGTTGAAAATAGGAAAGCCATTTATAGTGACAGAAAAAAGAGAACTTGGCTGGCATCAAATGTCTTTTCTTGCTGAAATATACTTGTTCATGAAGTTTTCTAAACAATTGCAGTAAGGATTAGTACATTTTGACACTTAAAAAATAAGCATCCTTTAAAATAGGATAGATAATTAACTGGAAAAATGTATGTCTGCATGTTTATTAGAAATGTTTCCTGGCTTTATTTTACCACAAGTGTCCAATATGTCACTATGATAAGACTGAAATGGCAAGATTCTATTTATACAGATTATGAATCAGGAACATCTCCAGAAACATCTAACAAAAAAGAACATTTGCATAAGAATATGCATTTTCCTGTCTTTGCTATATTCAGGGAATTAGGTTAAAACTATAGGTTTTGTGTATATTGCTTAGATTCAGAATAAAGTAAAATTCAATAAATAGGTTAATTAATAATTAGATCTTACAAGACAAGATTTGTCTGAATTGTACAAATCATTCAGAGAGATAAAGAGATGGGGAAAGTGGAAGAGAAATTAAGAGGCATAGAAGAAACAAAAGCTCCAACATTTATCTAAAGAGCTCTAGAAGAGACTAGAGAATAGGAAAGAGTTAATATTTAAAGAGAGATTATCACTGAACTTTTTCTGAGAATTGAAAGACAAGATTTCTCAAATACAACAAGCAACATTAAGTTGCAAACAGCATTTGATAAACAAGTCCATACCTGGAAAATCTTAAAATGACCTGAAAAAAGAAACCGGGTTGTTATTCTTTTCTAGCTAATTTTACTGATGACAGACTTCTCACAGCAGAAGGTAGATCCCAGATATTAAGCACGAGCTGGGATTCTTCTATTCCCAGATAAAATATTGAGCAAGAAAGAGTGTAAAATATAGGCAAACGTAGATATACAAAGACTGAGAGTTTATTATTTATAGAGTATATTATTCATTTATTATTCTTTTCTGCTGAAAGAACTGCTGATATATTTTACTGCAGTAAGAAGCAGATTGAGCCAAAAGGAAAAAGTGGGAGGCAAATAAAAGAGGAAAACCTGCTGGTAAATGCAAACTAATACTGACTCTGCCCCCAGAACCGAAGGGGGGCTGTTTGAGTCAGAGCCATGCGAAGGTTCTTTTCTGTTTGGAGGAGTCAAGATTTTGGTTAAAAATAGCATTTTCTAAAAACATAAGTTAAAAATGTAAGGGTGACCATAGAAAGAATCAAAATAGAATCAGGAAGTGGAACCAAAGCAACCTCTGAATTATGTGATAATCTCTAGTTTAAGTATATCCTTTTTAGTCTTAACCTCCATATGGAGGCTGGTGTGACTCTGGTGCCCTCATTAAAACAGAAGCTCACCTGATTGGTGCTTTGTTTCCATGCAAAAGGAGTTTCAGGAGAAGTTAAGAATGTAGACACTGTCGTCAGTTTTCTGTAGACACATGCTGAGGGTTAGGAAGATTTTTTTTTAAACTCAATTTGACTGAAGGGATGTGGGGTTGCTTTGGAGAAGAGAAAGGAAATGCTCAAAAAAATGAAGTGTCTCTAAAAGGACAGCAGTGAGAATGGTTACTATTTATTGAGTATCTACATATGCCAGGCACATTACATTAGCTTATTTAACTCAAAAAACAACCATGCACTTGAGATATTATCAATGCTGTTTTGAAGATGTGATGATGGCAACCCTGAATTAGAGCCCAGGCATCTCTGATTCTGCCTCTTTATACTCTCTGTTCCATTACCTGTATCTTCTAGATTATTCTCACATGTGAGTATCTTGTTCTAATGCTTGATGTAGCTTGATCTTTGGAAACTGAGGGAGAAATCATTGTACACAGCAGGATATAGTTTTGCATTCTTTGACAGTGTTTTTTTTCTTTTCCTTTTTTTTTAGTGTGTGTTTAATTTTCAGTCTGTGATGCACTTACTGTGTGAAATGTAGAATGAAAAAAATGTAAAATAGGGCTTGTCCACAGTGGGCTAAATCTTAATTCTTTTAAGAATATTAGTGGATTTTAAAAAGGTATTCTATAGGTACGTTATTTTTCGTTGTTGTTGTTGGCAGATGGAGGCTGGTGGTTAGTATTTTCTCCAGGAGGGGAGATAGAACTACAGTGATTTAAAAACAAAAACAAAAAAAATCATGTTATGGTAAACCAAATTGTCAATAGGTAATAGCTCATTAAAATCTAAAGGAAAAATTTCCTCTGTTCAAGAGGGTAATGTTATGTGGCATCTGCGTGTCTATGAATGATGGAGGTTAGGAGATGCGCTCTTACCTCTGAGTTCTAACCAACATAGAGATGGATGAAGGTTTTGGCTATCCTAATGTTCCTCAAGCTGCTGTTGAGAAAACTGTACAAAACTGGGAGAAAACTTTGTCCACGTGAATATGTTGCTACCTAAGAGACAGGCCTTGGGGCCTCCTAGATGCATCAGCCGTATTCTGATGCCAGAACACATGTGAATTGTACAGGCTCTTCCTCAGAATTTGGCTTCCCATGTAGATTTCACCACAGGGAAGAATATACGGAGCAACATTCTGGCTGTTACATTAGTCTCTTATGAATTTGAATTATGTTCTTTTGTTTTTGAGAAAGAATCTCTGCTTGGAATAATCACAGAATTCAATTTCTGAGCCTTTAACATGGCAGCCCCATTTCAGGGTTAGGATGCCCCCTTTTGAGGCCTCTTGGCAGTCATCCATTTTAGCTCTCCCTAGTGATGACCATTCTCTGCCCACACCCCTTCAATCTACACAATTCCTCCTGCTCATCTGTGTTTTATTGTTGTGATTTCATTTGTTCTCTCTGTGTGTTCACATTTCTCCAGTCTTGAGATTGTTATTTTAAGCCTTACTTTCTCTGATTGTTGGGGGATTTCTGGAAGCAAGCCTTGTGGGTAAATTAAAAAGAATGTGATGTATATTAGAAACAAAGACAAACTCACATGGCAAACCTAAAACAAAACAAAATTCATTTAACCTGTGTAACATGGACCTAAACTCTACAGTTGGAATATCTAATCCTCATGTGGCATATGTGTGTTGCTTTTGCTTTCTGAATGCTACAGTTTGTGTATTTGCTTTAAAATTTGATTCTTGAAGGGATCTCTTTTAGAGTCCTCGGAGTTATAAAAAATTGGGATCTAAACTTTGGGTTAACGTGCGTGAAACCATAAGCTTTCTGTTGCTCAACCACCAGTCAGTTGGAGCTGACTAATAACGGATTAGAAAGATAATGTAGCAGAATCATGTAGCATTTATTTTGAAAAGAGCATGATGTAAAAAACAATTGAACACATAAAATGAAAAATGAAATATTGACTTCCTACGACTTTACATGTTCCTTGGGGTGATTACCACCAAAAGAATTCATCTTCAAGTCTACAATTAACACACAAAGTAGACAGATCTAGGGATCAGAGAACATAGAAATTCAGACAAAATGATAATGATTCAAGTTCGTAAGGGTGAAAGATGGGTCATATTGGGTTTATTCAGAAAATCTTTCTAGGAGCATGGAATGTTTTTCCTTTTTTTTGTGTGTGTCTTCAATTTCTTTCATAAGCTTTCTGTAGTTTTCAGTGTGTAGATTTTTCACCTCTTTGGTTAGATTTATTCTTAGGTATTTTATGGTTTTTGGTGCAATTATAAATGGGATCGATTCCTTGATTTCTCTTTCTGTTGCTTCATTGTTGGTGTATAGGAATGCAACCGATTTTTGTGCATTGATTTTATATCCTGCCACTTTGCTGAATTCCTGGATTAGTTCTAGCAGTTTTTTGGTGGAATCTTTTGGGTTTTCCGTATAGTGTATCATGTCATCTGTGAAGAGTGAAAGTTTGACCTCCTCCTGGCCAATCTGGATGCATTTTATTTCTTTGTGTTGTCTGACTGCTGAGGCTAAGACTTCCAGTACTATGTTGAATAACAGTGGTGAGAATGGACATCCCTGTCTTGTTCCTGACCTTAGGGGGAAAACTCTCAGTTTTTCCCCATTGAGGATGATATTAGCGTTGGGTCTTTCATATATAGCTTTTATGATCTCAAGGTATGATTCTTCTGTCCCTGCTTTCTTACGGGTTTTTATAAAGGAAGGATGCTGTATTTTGTCAAATGCTTTTTCTGCATCTATTGAGGGGATCATGCTCCTGGATAGGAAGAAAAAATGTTGTCAAAATGTCAATATTACCCAAAGCAATCTACATATTTAATGCAATCTCTTTCAAAATAACACCAGCATTCTTCACAGAGCTAGAACAAACAATACTAAAATTTGTATGGAACCAGAAGAGACCCTGAATAGCCAAAGCAATCTTGAAAAAGAAAACCAAAGCAGGAGGCATCACAATCCTGGACTTCAAGCTGTATTACAAAGCTGTAATCATCAAGATAGTATGGTACTAGCCCAAGAACAGACACTCAGATCCATGAAACAGAACAGAGAACCCAGAAATGGACCCACAAATGTATGGCCAACTAATCTTTGACAAAACAGGAAAGAATATTCAATGGAATAAAGACAGTCTCTTCAACAAGTGGTGCCGAGAAAACTGGGCAGCAACATGCAGAAAAATGAACCTAGACCACTTTCTTACACCACACACAAAAATAAACTCCCAAGTGGATGAAAGACCTAAATGTAAGGCAGGAAGCCATCAAAGTCCTCGAGGAGAAAGCAGGTAAAAACCTCTTTGGCCTTGGCTGCAGCAACTTCTTACTCAACACATCTCTGGAAGCAAGGGAAACAAAAGCAAAAATGAACTTTTGGGACTTCATCAAAATAAAAGAGTTCTGCACAGCAAAGGAAACAATCAGCAAAACTAAAAGACAACTGACAGAATGGGAGAGATATTTGCAAACAACATTATCAGATAAAGGGTCAGTATCCAACATCTATAAAGAACTTATCAAACTCAATACCCAAAAAACAAATAATCCAGTGAAGAGATAGCCTAAAGAATGAATAGACACTTCTCCAAACAAGACATCCAGATGGCCAACAGACACATGAAATGATGTTCAAAGTCACTCATCATCAGGGAAATATAAATCAAAACCATAGTGAAATACTACCTGACACCCATCAGAATGGCTATCATTAACAACTCAGGCAACAACAGATGTTGGTGAGGATGCGAAGGAAGAGGATCTCTTTTGCACTGCTGGTGGGAATGCAAACTGATGCAGCCACTCTGGAAAACAGTGTGGAGGTTCCTCAAAAAATTAAAAATAGAATTACGCTACGACCCAACAATTGCACTACTAGGTATTTATCCAAGGGATACAGGTATGCTGTTTTGAAGGGACACATGCATCCCAATGTTTATAGCAGCACTGTCAACAATAGCCAAAGTATGGAAAGAGCCCAAATGTCCATCGATGGATGAATGGATAAAGAAGATGTGGTATATATATATATACAATGGAGTATTACACAGGAATCAAAAAGAATGAAATCTTGCCATTTGCAACTATGTGGTTGAACTAGAGGGTATTATGCTAAGTGAAATTAATCAGAGAAAGACAAATATCATATGACTTCACTCATATGAGGGCTTTAAGATACAAACAGATGAACATAAGGGAAGGGAAGCAAAAATAATATAAAAACAGGGAGGGGGACAAAAACATAAGAGACTTAAATATGGAGAACAAACAGAGGGTTACTGGAGGGATTGTGGGAGGGTGGATGGGCTGAATGGGTAAGGGGCAGTAAGGAATCTACTCCTGAAATCACTGTTATACCATATACTAACTAACTTGGATGTAAATTTTAAAAAATAAATCAAGTCGAATTAAAAAAAAAAGGAAAAAAAATGAAAATCTTTCTCTTGGGGTGCCTGGCTGGCTCAGTCAGCAGACCATGTGACTCTTGATCTCAGGGTTGTAAGTTCAAGCCCCACATTGGATGTAGAGATTACTTAAAAAAAAAAAAAAAAACTTTGTCTTTTTTTCCCCTGAGGCATAGTAATCACTAGATGGCAAATTTTCACCCTCATTGCATAGGAGGGTAAACTCCCATGATGCAAATAATGAAAAAAAATTATACCATCACAGTGACAGAGCTTTCTACCATGAAGAGCCAAAGGTCAGGAAGAAGCAGGGCCTCAGATATAAATTCTCCTTTGTTTTTTGCTTTTCCATTTTATGCTTCCTGCCTAGATCACACAGATGAGTGATTTCATGTTACTACACCCCACAGTAGTGTTGGCTATCTGAGCCTCTCTCTCTTCCTCAACAACACAGGGTAATAACATCTGCCTCTAGGCTCTTGAAGGTCAAGTGGGTCAATACATGCAAGGCATTTAGAGTAGTTCCTGGTAGGTAGAAAGCATTCAGAAGTTCCTCCACCACCTCATCACATCACCTCCTCATCAAATCACAATTCTTTTGGAAAAAAAGGAAACTGGGTTTCTTTCTTTAATCTGGAACAGAGGCTGAGTTAACTTCAATATATTTCTTCTGTTCCCATACCCTGCATATTAGTTTGCAAGGAGATGCTGTAACCAAATACCACAGACCAGGTGGCTTAAACAACAGAAATTACTTTTCTAACACCTCTGGAGCCTGGAAGTCTGAGATCAAGGTGTCAGCAGGTTTGGGTTCTCGTAAAGCCTCTCTCCTTGGCTTGCAGATAGTCACCTTCTTGCTCTGTCCTCACATGGCCTTTCCTCTTTGTGCACTCATCTCTGGCATGTCTTTCTTTTCTTATAAGGACACCAGTCCTATTGGAATAGGGTCCCATGCATATGACCTCATTTAACCTTAATTACCTCTTTAAAGGCCCTTTCTCCAAATATAGTCACATTGAGGATTAGGGTTTAACATATAATTTTTAGGTGACACAATTCAGTCCATAACACTCTATAAGACATTTTAAGGCTTGCATTTAGGTGTTCACTCTGGTTAGTCACCAGGCATGGACTTAACCTTATTGAAGATGTTTGCAGGTTAGCTTTTAGCCTAAATGAAGGTAGACACAATGCTCTGAAAGTTGGGAGTTGGCTCTCTGTAGTCATTCCTATTATGCCTGCTCCTGAACACTTCTGTGGTGAAAGTGAGCACATGTTTGGTCATGAGGTAAAAGGTAGTGCCATCAGGGTGCCAGGCTGAGTATCAGAGTGTAATCACAGCCCCATCCAAGGCCTGAAGGAATCACGGATATTTACTGTCCTATGATATATACGTCTACAATGGGAATTCACTTTAGGAATAAGACAAAAGTAAGCAATTTAAGTGGACATTCATTAAGTTTCAGGTCCTTTTTATGACTACGGTGGTAAACTATGTGTTTGGTAAGCTGGAAGTTCCTTTTATTTACTTTGGCCAGAGAAGCTATCTATAGGAGGAGCTAGAAGTTTGCCTGGAAATGGTAAGCCAGTTAGCATAAGTGGCTCATGTGTTCACAAGATGCATAGTTATGGTTTGCTGGTTGGGTGTAAACTGAGGTGATCCTTGCCAAGACCCATTAGACCCTAGGGTGAAGTCACCCAGAAAATATAAAGAAGAGAGCCTGATGGCTTGGCCTCCATTCCTAGGGCCAGGACTCATTTGAGCAAGTCCCTCAGATGACAGGTTGGGATTTGGAGACTAGCTATGTGAGGGAGTTGAGGAATGTCCCTAGGTGGCAGGCCAATATGGGCTGAGGCACCACTGGGTGAGGTAGCACTAAGAGGAGTGTTATTTTCCCCTCACTTTGCAGGCCCCAGTGGCAACCATATTTCTTCAGATGCCAAGCTGTTTGCTCTATGTGAAGGCTCTTGGGTTTCCCAGAGTTAGCTGTCACACCAGGTCTCTAGATTGGCAACAGCTTCTGATGGGTGGTGGAGGTGGGAGGGAAGACTGACTCAATGAATACCAGTCAACTCAGGGAACTTCTTGGAAGTTTTCAGGGAGAGGGTATTCTATAATCTAGGTACATGGGATTGTGCTGGGACATTCTGATATGATTACTCAAATCTGAAATGCCACCTTCCATGGAGAGAGGTAGGTATACACATTGAACCAGAAGTGTGCCTGGCCCAGTCTCCCCACTGCTTTCAGTGGTCTTTCAAAAACATAACTGTCATCATGTCATTCCAGATATTGAATTGGTTCCAATGCCTGTACTCCAGAGTGGAATCATTATACCCTGGCATGCAAGCTCTGGCATAATCTGTCCCTCGCCTACCTTTTGTCCAGTCTCTTTGGCTCCTTCTATATTCCTGCCAAAAGCACTCTGTACCCTTACTCATGTTCTTCCTATGTCCCAGCCCCCTAACCACATTCCTACTCAGCTGACTACATGACCTAAGTCAAAGATCTTCTGGAGACACCTCTGAACCACTCAGAGGATTAATCAGTTTTACCTCATTTGACTTCAGTATTCAAATTTCAGTTACAGGGTTTACTTAATTTTGTGATTGTCATTTGCATCCTTTTTTATGGAAGCTGCTTCCATAAGCTTGAGGTACGAAAATCTGGATCAACACTTGGACATACAAATCAGGCTTGGGATTTACTCATAAGGGTGACAGAGCTGCACAGGAGACTGAATGTGTATCCGTGCTATTTCCCCTAAGCTGAAGTCAAGCTTCTTATTGGGAAGTAGTATTGAGTAGAGTCTACTTCTTTTCAAGTGCTGGATCCTTAAAAACAAGAGCTTGTTCATTTTGCAGTTCTTTTCATGAAGCACAGAGCATGGCACTTTGTAAACCCTGAATAGTGGTTTGGAGACTAAACGAACATTGTATTTGGTGTATGAAGCATGATACAGAACTTCTAGACATTTAGAGTAGTGTCGTTCAATAGAAATATGTGAGCAGCCTATGTAATTTAAAATTTTCTAGAAGTCCTTTGTGCATTTTACATTGTGACACATCTCCATTTGGACTAGCATCAATTTCTAGTGGCTACCACATTGGACAATGTAAATATAGAGTATGATTTTTAAAACAGTGCCAGGAAGAAGAAACTGTTTTTGATCCAGCAATTTAATGATGGTTGTTGATGAGTTCTAAGTTCCAATAATATTTCCTGCCTCCTAAAAATCACATTAATTTTATGTCAAAATGCCCTCCTCCCCAAAACTGTACAGTAGATTGAGAGTGAGAAATGCACAGGTATCAGTATTTAAATGTAAATGTAGAGGTCATGGTATTCTTAGAGTTGTAGTGGAATAAATGCAGCCTCCCAGGGTCAGGTGTTTTTAACATGCAAATAGCATTGTGAAGTCCTGAAAGAGATAGAGTTCTCATTTGTGAAGCATTACAATAACTCCAAGACCCTTCATTTCACAGCAGAATTTCCTGAACTCATTATGTGAAAAGGAGCGTATTGTCTAGTACATTCTATCCTGGGAAGCTCATCAGCTCCAACTCCAGTAGATGTGAAAGCTATATGTTTACATGAGAAAAAATTCCATTAGACATCCCTGATGGTAAATTTTGTAGGCAGGGCGTCTTGCATAAATCACTGGTGTGGCTTTGCTGACTTCCTAGTCAAACTCAGGCTGTGTGTCACTGCACACAGCAAATTAAATTTCGATGAGCTTGGGAAGTAATTGGGCTGTGAATGTTACCCATTACTCAGAGAATTGTAAATGTCCGGAAATGAAATCAAATGATGTAAAATCCGATTATGTTTTGGGGGCAACCAGGACCATAGAGATATAGAGCAGTCAGGGACCTAAGTTCAACCCCTAATATTTCACATTAAAAAACAAACAAACAAACTCTCAAGGCCTGGAGGGATTTGAGAGGCCCAACCAAGGTCAGACAAGAAATCTTTGCTACAGCTGGGATTAGGACCCAGTTCTACTGACTTCTTCAAGTTTGTTCTTCTTCACACCCATGCCAATGTTTCCTTGCACCTTTTCCTTTTTGTGGCTTCAGCCATTTCTCTGAACTGTGTTGTCTTCTGGAAGGAGAAGGAGAGGAAGAAAAGCTGAAAGCTGTTAGCATTCGCCCCTTCCATTATTATGTAGCATATAATTGGTCCTATCCCTGCCATATAGCAGAATAGAAACATATGATATTATATGCTAATGTTAGTTTTGGGGAAAATACTAATTTTCTGAGCTAGAAACTGATGGAAGTGAAAAAAAAAGTGGGTCAGACAACTAAAGGAATCTGGGTCAAGAAGTCCTATTTTGCTTGGAACTCAGCTTTTGAGAAAGGTAAATAGGTAACCGATATTAATTTGACCAGTCAGTTGAAAGGAATGACATAGGAAGGAGAGGATA